>SNVD02007597.1:0-292011 GCA_013180625.2 Boswellia sacra
TTCTCAGTATCATTCATGACCAACTCAATTTTCACCACCATCTCCTTATGCCCAACCCCACAATTCTTCCCCCTAGCAATCTCCACACCAACCTCAAGCTCCGCTTGCAATAACTTCACATTATAGAACTGCTCAGCTGCTAATGGCCACCCAATTATAGGCACTCCATGGCCCAGGGCTTCAAGCACAGAATTCCATCCACAATGACTCAAGAATGCAGATACAGACTTGTGGGTCAAAATGTCCACCTGAGGTGCCCATTTGTGAACTACTAGTCCTCGTCCTGAATCTTTGATTCTCTCTTCAAATCCTACAGGCAACCATTCCTTGGCTTTGAACTTAGACTTTATGTCAAACTCTAATGGTGGCCTAATAACCCAAATGAAATACTTCGCACAAGCCTCCAATGCCATTGCCAATTGCATCATGTCTGATGCAGATATAGTGTTTATTGAACCAAATGATATGTAGAGAACTGAACAATAAGGTTTCATATCAAGCCAGGTTTTGCAATCCTTTGGAGAGATCCCGAAGTCTTTTCCAGCTTGAGATTTGCTTCCGAGAGAAAAAAGAACAGGCCCGATTGCCCATACCGGTTTCCCAAGTTTCCTCTGAAAGTATATCAATCCACTCTTGTCTAATTGCTTCACTGTGTTAACCAAAATTCCGTCAGCTTTGCTCCATAAAGAAAGCACTTTTTGCATAAACAACAAGAAAGAATCAGTAACATCAGCAAATCTTAGGTACTCTGTCATCTGCGTTACATGAACTTTAGATGCTTCAGGAAAATCCGGCAAAAGAAATTGATCAGAATTCGTGTTCCGATGAGGTAGATTTAGCCACAAAGAGTAGAAACACGCAAAGCCAAAGCCACCCCTTGTAACAAATATAGCATGAAACACACGAAAGTCTTGCGCAATCTCAGCACACCATCCAAAGAACATGTCCGAGATTATACAAAGCGGTTTGTGCCCATTTTGCTCTCGGACAAGCTCTAAGATGAGTTTCTTGAAATGGGGTTTCAAAGACAAAGTAGCTTCCATGAGCTTGAGAACAAGATGATAAGGAATAGAGTCTGTGTTTTCAGAGGAGGGAGGTTGTGATCTATGCTATTGAAGGGGATTTCAAGGAGACGAATAGAGGATCTTGGAGGAAGAGATGATCTCAGCTTCTTGATGTTTGATGGGGTGTTGACAAAAGTTATTGTGTATTGATTTGTTTCTTCTATGCGAAGGGCTAAAGCTAGGAAAGGTTTTATATGGCCTTGCGCCATGAGTGGGAACATTATTATGTTCTCTTTTCTTTCGACCATCGTTTTGTACTGTTGAGGATTCGTGAGATGTAAAGGATGATGGACACACACACACACATATATATGTGTGCGTGTGTGTGTGTAAAACTCATTGGATCAACGTATTTTTAAACATTGCAATTCAAATTAATAATTATTATTCTTAAGATTTATTAATGATGCATATCTTCTATTAAATATCAACAATTAAAAATTAATGCAAAAGATATATTTTATAATGATGATTAAAATATTTTGATAAAATATTCTATTCATCATATTATGTATGCCTAAAAAGTTGGCTCAAATGGTGAGTTTGTTGATTTCTTGGCTACATGACAAGAAGTTTTCTCCTTTTTTTTTCAAGTTTTCAAATTGCCCACCAAGATTAGAAAATGAATGATGCTACTTATCTCTCACAAAAGTCAAAACAAAATCTGATTTTGGTGTCATGTCATTACAAGAAAATTTTGATTACTTGTTACAAAATTTTTAATTTATTTCTGGGTTTTTTAAAAAGCGCACTGCAAGAAACTATAGTTTTAGTAATGAAAGTTTTAGTTCTGACATTAGACTTCCTCAATAAAACTATGAATATAGTGACAATAGATAATATTCCTCACTAATGTTATGGAAGTGATGAATATTGGAAATCAATTTCAGCTCATGACTGAATATTTTTTACTGATAACTTTTCTAGCCATATATTATTCTTAATCTTTCAAGTAACGAGGAAAAATTTATGAGTTAGTTTTCAAAATTATTTTGGTCACTAAGTAATTGCCATATTTTGCTACCAAAAGATAATTTTTCTAGTCACCAATTTGTGTCCTCATGCAATTGCTAATCCTTTAAGGTGGGGATATTTCTAGTTACTATTTGAATATAATAGTTATTGCTAAAAGTCTTTTTTTTTCAAATAAAAAATGTTGTTATTAGCATTAAAAGTTTCAATTGTGAAAACAAACTATAAAACTCCAAGATATATCATTAAAAAAATAAGAAACTCTAATTACATGCCTTTTTTATGTATAATATTAGAGAATTAAATACTTGGTGTTAAGCCCACATCTACAAGCTTAAACTTTTAGAAAAGTGACAAACTTAACATGATATTGGAGCCGTCATGAGCAAACGGTCGCAGGTTCGAATCCCCTCCGTGTTATTTAAAAAAATAATTAAAAACTGTTATTGTTTGACCCATTTGTAAGACCCACTGCGGCATGTGAGGCTCGATACGGTCCACGTTGCAAGTCCACAAGGTTCTTGCACGTGAGGGGGATGTATTAAAGAATTAAATACTTGGTGTAAACCCACATCTACAAGCTTAAACTTTAGTGCACGGGGACCTTGCACGTGAAGGGGATATATTAGAGAATTAAATACTTGGTGTTAAGCCCATATCAACAAGCTTATGCTTTTAAAAAAGTGGCAAACTTAACACATAAATCACAAAATCATAATTCCATTAAATAATTCATTGTATCGTATTTTTCAAATTTTTTCGACTTTTGTTGCTTAAATAAAATATTAGATGTACATGTGATCCACCATCTTTTTTTTGCTTTAAAAGTTTAACCAAATTAATTAGAAGTATTAGATTCTTCAAATTCTTGTCAAAAAAAAAAAAAAAAAAGAAATGAAAAAAATTTAGAAAGGAACTTTGATCTAGTTTAATGAACATAAAGCCAAGAAGTTTCTGAAAAATGATAATAGTAAAATAGCCCAACCTTGAAGCTAGATAATCTGATATTGGTGCTTCACATAGTTACCTTTGTTTCAAAGCTATATATATTAGTATTAGAATCGTACAAAGTGAATCACATATCGCTTTTTCTTTCAAATGCTTGTATTTCCTAGAAGATAAGTCAATTAATGCAGACCTTTGGAAAAGATATAGATTATAAATAAAATCTAATGCTAACAAATACAATGTTATTGCTCTTAAATTCAAAGTAAAATTCAATTCGAATACAAATAACCAAGTAGCAATATAATGAATTGGAATCATTAATTCAAACACTTACTAACAACCAAGTTGAACGAAAAAAATGAGTTACAGAGATAGAAAATGCTCAAATAATTTTTAGTGTTAAATCTGTAGTTTAATCCCATTATGTTAGTTTACAAAGACCATTAGAAAGAAGGTAGCAATATTGATGAATTGAAAATAAAGAATTGACTTTTAGCTATCAGAAACAAACGAACGTTTAGTAGTTGTCTGTACGAAGTAAACTCACCATTTCACATTGCTGATGATTAATTCACACTAACATTTTTGTCTATCAATCGATGAATTTAATATATACAGAATTCAAGAAAAACAAGAAAAGAAACGAATAGTCCTGCAGATTGAAAATTAAACACAAAAAAAATCTAATACATAATTATACGTTTATGGTTAATTGTGAATATATATACGCACACAAAATCAGTAACAAAGAGAGAAATGCATGCAATTAAAACACAATTAAACAATTATTATAACAGCTCAATTATATAATCTAATAGGCATGGTACTTTCTCATTATATGACAAGTAGCATGTCTTCTAGATTGGATAGCATAAGACTCAAAGGAACGAATTCTCGTGTTCCGTTCAAAGAGTATTGAGCTCCCAGCCTGAGCTAAGGTTCTTTGCGCGCATTCTTCTAGAGAAAGTAGGAATGGCAGCTTCAAATTGATTATGTGAATGAACTGGACTCTCGAGTCCCTTTCATAATCTGTCTTTTAGTGCGCCAGCAGCTCATTAGCATCTTTTTTACGATAAAGGAGGGACGTAGACATACTTTCATCTGGACATGCAGACGGTCCAGTACTCATTGAAATCACAAAAAAAAAAAAAAAAAAAATGTTATCTAACAAAGTGGGTTCTCACGTTCAATTTTTCTAATTTGTTTTTGAGAGTGAATGGATCTGTGACAAAAGCAAATGAGAATATTATACGTATTTGTTTCAAAAATACAATCTTGTCTTATGTGTAGTTGGTTATTCACCGCTTTAACAACTTATGCTTCATTATGAACCATATTCAATTACATTAAAGGTAAATTTATGTTGTATATATGAAGCAGACAATAATTCCAATTTTAATAAAACATGTGTATGAGTTCCAAACTAGTAGGACTTTTTCCATTGAATCTTTGCTTTATGCATTTATCTAATTTAAAGTTGCTTAGATAGTAAAATATTTTATAATTTAATTATAGTATATTATTTATAAAATATTATTAATTACCTTCATTGAATCTTTATTTATAACTTCAAAGGAATTAGTGTGGTGGGACATGTGCACAAAACTTAATTATATATATTGCTTGGGTTTAATTTGGTTCCCAGATCTGAGAGACCGCATTAGTTATTTTACCAGGCATTATTATCATGTTAGATGAATTGATTATTGTTAACTTATTATATTGTTTACTACTTAAGCAATAAAATCTTTTAGGTAACTAAAATACGGACATCATGATATTTTCTAATTAGGCAGTATGTCGTAAAATACTTATCATATGGGATATTCCATTAATTTATCTTGATCTATATTCTACCAATAACAAACAATTAATTGATAGGCAATGATATTTTATTAATACCAAAATATGGTTAAACATTGAAGTATGCTGCGATAAATAGTGAACACACACACATACACATTTATATTAAATCATATATATTTCGGGGGATCATAATATTATAATTTACGCTGAAAATAATATTACTAACTTTAATGATCTTCATAAATATACAATAATTTGTTGATTTTACAAATTATTCTAAAAAAATGATTATTTAACGTTATGAATTTAAATTATATAATCCAACATAATAAGAAATTAAAATTATTTTTCTTTTTTGTTATCTTACTATTCAAATAGACAAAAGACTTCACAAGAAGGAACCTTTTGTTCAAATCATACAATTAAGAGGGCATTAGCACTCTTTCCATCTAATTAGTATCATGTACTCTACTTGTTAAATATATTGACTATCTCTAGTTGACTTTTTTTACTAATTATTAATTATAGACACTACAAGACAGATGGCTTTTTACTGCGAACATTTACCGCGGGCTGCCGAAACCGTGGTAAAAATAAAAATTCTACTGCGGGCCAAATGCCCGCCGTAGATTTAACGGACTTTACTGCGGTTTCGTGGCCGGCAGTAAAGTCTCGTAATATAAACAAAATTTTTTCCCCAATTCTCCAGCTTTTCCCTCTGAATCCCTAATTTCCGTTCCCAATTTTTCCCCCCAAACTCTAATCTCTCCCGCCCAAAGCTGTAATATAAACAAGCAGCCAATTATTTCCCGAATTTTGCTTCGCCCTTCGTAGCAAGCTTCGTCGCACCGTTTGTCCTTCATCCTTGAACCTCACCGTTCGTGCTTCCCGATCGCTGTTATCCTCACGGAGTTCGTCGCGTCGTTCCTCGCTCACAGTCGCTGTTATCCTCGGTCGCGCCGTTCCTCGGTCGTGCTTTACCAACTCCGTGTTGTTTCTACTTCAAAAACGAATCATAAAATCCGTTTTGGCTTCTCTTGCGGCACATAACGGCGCCGGGATCACCAACTCCGTTCCAGTGAGTTTGCTTTTATTTGCTCATTAGTTTGGCTCCGTTTTGAAATATGAATGAAGCTTTTAATGTATAGTTGAATTTATAATTTTAAAATCGCAAAATAAAAAATTAAAATTGGATTGTTTTGGCGTTTTGAATTCGTGAAAAAATGCTTTAAGCGGATAAGTGCTTTTGTAGTGTTTGATCAATATAAATATTATCTATAGAAAGCAATTTTTAGATTAAAAAGATGAATAAGTGAAATATTGAATAAAGTGATCTTGGAGAAGTGTTTGAGAAATTCTTTTGTTTTGATTTGAAAACGTTTGTAGATATATTGCATTAGTAGGAAACGCTGCACTTTTGCAAAAGTGGTTTATATAAATCACTTCCATACGCGGATGAAGAGGAAGCGCTTTTGATTCAGCCAACAAAATTTAATGTTTTGGTTTGTGAAATATCCTAGAATATAGACTTCACATCTTTGCTAAATGTAAATGGATTTGAATTTGCTCGAAATCAAAATAAATTTTAATGATTTATGATAATATGTGTTAGTTCTTTTAGCCAAGTGAAGGAAAAACTTCTTAATATATGCCCTTTAATATTTGTATGGTGGTTTTCAGTCAAGAAATGGAACGTACACAGTAGGTGATTTTATGACAAGAAAGGAGGATTAGATGTTGTAAAGCCTACAACAACGGCT
Source organism: Boswellia sacra (assembly GCA_013180625.2). Lineage (NCBI taxonomy): Eukaryota > Viridiplantae > Streptophyta > Magnoliopsida > Sapindales > Burseraceae > Boswellia > Boswellia sacra. The sequence goes on from SNVD02007597.1 coordinate 6,551, forward strand.
GAGGAAGGTAATTATGATGCTCGAACGTGATTGTTGCTACCTTATTGTTAATTCATTTTTTGGTTGACAAGTTATTGTGATTGCAGCACTGGAGGGTCTTGTTGAGAAGAGAATAACTGGCTTTCCTGTGGTCGATGATGACTGGAAATTGATATTTTTTTTAATACTTTAATGATCTCTCAGCATATGACAATCTCTCTCTCTCTCTCTCTCTCTCTCTCTCTTTTGATTGTGTATCATGACTTTCTTGAAGCTGGAAGAATTTATGTACTCTTCATGTTATGTCTGGGGCTAACATACTTCATAAATGAAATTTTCATTTGATCACAAGATCTATAATTTCTGGATTCTTATTATTGAAATAATAAAGAATGACACAGAGAAAATAATAAAGCCAGAGTATATAAACAGTGATTGATTTTGAGTGTGTATCACTCTATTGTTTGACTTAAATGTGTATTTTACAACGGAATCAGGTGAAGCTTTGATCTTAGTTATCATAGTGCGCTTTACATGGATTGGCTACTTGTAGTATTTTTTCTGTTGAAAAGGAACCACTGATAAGACTTAGGCTGCCATTGGCTACTTCACTTTATCTTCAGTTTGAAGGAATTATAATTAGAATCTTGTTTAAAGTCATGGTCCTTTAAGATGCTTGTATCAGCGAACAACAACACCTTCAACTTTGCATTTAGATGATATATCGAGTCCATTTTCTTGTACGAAGTATACTTTTGTGAATATTGTTCATCGTTTGTGATATCCAGAGATTTCCTAACTATTTTTGGAAGCCATATCGTATCTTCTATTATTGACCTGATATTGTAATATAATCCAAGTGAGCTTGTATTAATTTGATCATTGATATCTTGTTAATTTCATCTGTGATTGTGATACCATCTGTGTACATGGTTCATATTGAAATTTACTAAGATCCAGTAATGGGCTCTTTAAAGAAATCTCTCTTATCTAGACATGTATGTATGCATGTTCTGTGTGTGTGGTTACGCCCAAAATATACCGCGGTTATTATAGTATACGTTGAGGTGTCGAATCCACAAGGAGGCCTTTGATAAAAGAGGTTAGTAAAACAAAAAATATAAAAGATAATAAAGATATAAAATTTAACTTTGAAGTGATTGGTTCTAAAGAAAATACAATGTTTAATAATTGGAAACAATCGATGGTAATTAAGAAGTAAGGCATCGAAAATCACTTATATGTTTTGTAAATCTAATCTCCACTTTGATTCAATAATTATAACTCAATTGAAAGTTTCACATCCCAAACAATCAATCAAAAAATATGTATAGTATAGCATAAATGACAAACACATGTATTTGATATGCATAAACTCTTTACAAGCAATATTTACCAATAACATTCATCCTTACAAGTTATCCAAGAGCGACAATATATCACATGACAATATTGCAGTAAAGGACTAACTCATAAAACAAAACTACCAGTAACAATTATAATTCAACACGAATCACATAAAGAAAGCATGACTGAATTTATATGAAATTGAGAATTATAATTTCTGGATTAAAAAGAAATCACAAGATGAGAAAGAGTTTAACACATAAACAAACATACAATCTTTATAGCCCTTGAGGTAGAATGAAAGTGAAGAAATAGATAAACTACACATACAAGTTCATCTCTAGCCTTACCAAGAGTTCTAGCCTAACTTACAATTCATTCTTATCATTTCTAAAAAGAAAATACAAGAGAGAATTGTAATATACAATGATAAAATGTGAACTCAAATGATTTTTTTTCTCTCCCATTCAATTCCTCAAGTTGTCCTTAAATAGGTGATGAAATGGAACTATTACACCAAACCTCCACCAATTTTTCCACAATGTCGGCCACCAACTTGCAGCTGCTTTTTGACCACCAAATGGACCGAATTGGGCTTTATGGAAAACATGAAAGTTGTAGAATTTTGTCTCCGCTTTCCAGGGCCACCAGATTCATGCAATTTGGACAAGTATTCTTTGAGATATGGCCCAAATACTAGACATAGGTCGGGCTGAGAAACAACTACATTTTGGTTTTGTTGTGTCTCAATTTCGGCCCATCAAATGTTAGATTTGGGCTTTTGATTGTTCTTCAACTTTGTGTAAAATTGAGACATGTTGCTCCAGGTTCAATAATCTCTCCATTTTGATCTATAGATTGAGAGTTGTGTCCATTTTATTAAACCTGAAAAAAATGATTTCTATTAATCACAATTTAAGGACAATACTTTATTTCAAGATAAAGACTAAAGAAAATGCAAAAGAAATGAAACAAATGTAAAAGAGGCATAAGCAAAATAATTATGCTAAAATATCATAAAAGCTTTATAATACTGTCCAATTAGCATTAATTATTTATGCTTAAGAGTGTACTTTCATGCGTTTATCACAATCCCCAGCCAGCTTATTGCTAGTCCCTAGCAATTCAAGCGTAAATGAAGCATGAAGAACTACTTCAGCATTTCAAACAAAAAGTCAGTTCAAGATCACAATTGCTATAAAGGTTATTTCAATCATAACTTCCAAAATTGAGCACATGTGAATCAAGCCAAACCTTCTTACCACGAACCGCAACACATATAGCCTTGAAAATTACTCTATGTAAAAGCCTCAACTCCATATCCTCACAGGTGAACGACTGTTTAAAAAGGCTATGATTTCTCTCATGAGTTGGAAAATAGAATAAACACTCAAGGAAAGGTCACATTTAAGGACAGACAGACAACTAACATTGATCCAAAGATAGGAAAATCCAATGTTTAGAATCAAACCATTGTTGCAACATGCTACCTTTAGGACTTCATTTATCTTGAGTGAATCAATACAACTTGATGAGAAAAGACTACTTCATAAAACTTCTATATTCTAAAATTGAATGAAGACATTATTGAATCAAACTAACTTCTTCTTTTTTTTTTCTCTTGTTTTTTCTTTTTTTATGTTTTTTTTTTCACAAGAATTGAAATTTCATCTTGAATCGTCCCTTAGCTCAATTCGAGTAATGACATTCTAAACAAGGATTAATCAATTCAAAGGATCAATGAAAGTTCGTAAGCTGTTTTCTCAACCTCTCCACTCACTCACAAAAGATGTGTGAGATTAAAAAAATGTGAACTTAAACATGAGAATTCTCTTGGCTATATACATTGAATCATCCATCTTACCACAAGGCTTAACATTGTGCTCAAAATAATTTCAGAAATCATTCTTTGCTAACCTAAATAGAAAAGATGACTCAAACCAATAATTTTGAAATCATACCTAGATAGAAAAACAAACCCATTTAGACAAGAATTACCGAGAAAACATGCAATAAGCAGCTGTGCATGAAATATAATTCAAAAATAAAAAACAAATCAACTAGTTAGAATGCGTTTCAAGAGGTCAAAACTATACTCCCTACTCTGCCATTCTGGATCTAATAGATCCAGAATGCGTCTCAAGAGATAATGAACTCTTTACACTGCCATTCTCAGACCAATAGATTTTTTTTTTTTGAAATGCAATGCAAAACATATGCCTCCTATCTACCCCCAACCAGAACGAAACATTGCCCTCAATGTTTAAATGTAGAAAGAGAAAGTATAGGAGACATCACCTGAAGCTTCAGTTATTCAAGAGAAACAAACCTGAAAAACACTTAATAAAATATTGTGAACAAAGCCAAAAGTAAGAAAAGTTACAAACGAAGTGTCAGATCCAATTTTCTCTTATTGCTCATTTCCACTGACCAATTAATTTGAGATGCTTCAGGGTCTGGTTCATAAACAAAAGCTTGCAATTTATCAATTAGTTCATCAGCAGTTGAGGCAGAGACAAGGATCCGTTGTGCTGATTATGAGATAAACCTTTGTTCCACAGCTTGATTAACAAAACACAATAAACAATCAAAGAAATTATTGACATTCAACAAACCTATGGGTTTGTGGTGGATATTGAGTTGGGCCCAAGAGACAACTTAAAAGATTTCTTCCATTGTTCCAAAACCTCCTGGTAAAGCAATAAAGGCATCTGCATTTACAATCATACGAGCTATGCGTTCATGCATGGATGAGACCTGTAATTCCTCTCCAACTGTTTTCCCAGCAACGTTAACTAAAGCTTTAGGAATAATGCCTAAAACTTGACTTCCTCTTGAGTATGCAGTTGTTGACACACACCCCATTAACCCACGGTTACCTCCCCCATAAATTAAATGAAGTTTTCTCTCAGCTAGAACCTTACCAAGATTATGAGCTGCTTCTAAAAAAGCTATATCATTACCAGGCTGAGATCCACAAAATACACAAATATTTCGGAATCGACGAGCTGAGGTTCCCTCCATTTTGATACAACTCACTAACTATGTATATGCAAATGAAGAACATGAGATGTATTTATAGAATGCAAAAAGGTGGTACAATAATGACATCTATATAGGTAGCTCAACTGTTTGTCTGACAAACGTTGAAAATAAAAATAAAATAGAAACTCAAAAATAACAGCAAGAGTGCATATGTACAGGTAGTTGTGATTGTGGCTCACATCTTCCTCTGGTTTTACGTCCAGTAACGGCTAAAACACCTTCTATGAGTTGGGGATATGCTTCCCATCCAATTTTCTTATAAATTGGCAAACAGGGTCGTTTTGAGTCAGATTCCCGAGACTATAGCGTTCTTGCTCTTCCCGAAATTGTGTCCATAATCTTAAAATCTCTCGATGCACAAGTCCACAAGGATGCGTCTCAAGAGTCAACAAGATATTATCTAGAGACTCCTTACTCAGTCCATCCTTAATGAACTGAATCTTATCTTCTCGATTGACAGACACATATCCTAAAGAGCGACATCGCTTGTTACAGGTCCATCGTGCACATTTGTGACAAACTTGTAATTTATTTGCTCTTCGCTTTTTTGCGTAAGAGCTTTTACCCAAACCAGGCATGAAAGAAACAAAGGCTTTTGAACATTCACCAGATAATCGAACTTTGGCTTCAATTAACCATCGTATATCAACAGGTAAACCCATGAGCATTAGCAATTTTAACCTTGCAAACCGTGCTTTGTAAATTTTGAGCAATGCATTTGGAGGAAGAAAAGGAAAATGTCTACGAAGGTTTGAAAGAATCGTATCCATTTTGAAAGGTAAAAGAATGCACGATTTTTGTTTGGGTTACAGTTTTTAGGGAACTGAAAAACCGACTTAATTAGTCACGGAGTACCGTATCCGCCACTTAACCGGGAAGTAAAATAAAACACGCAAAAGAAAATAAAAGCAAAAACAGAAAATAAAGTAAAAATTATAGGACAAACATATAATAAAAGCAAGACAATGAGATAAAGAAAGCAAAAATAAAGTCAAGATATGGTACAAATAGATGATAGAAACAAAGACAAAGTCAAGATATGGGGTAGAAAAATAATAAAAGCAAGGACAACCAAATAATAAAAACAAAAATAAAATCAAGATATGGTACAAAAGTCAAAAGTCAAGATATGGTATAGATAGATGAGACAGATAGAACCTGATTAATTAGGATAGACAGGAGGCTCAAGAGAGATCTCCTCGAGACACATAAACTGACTTTCCCTTTCCACATAATTTTTCAACCGTTGCCCATTAACTTTGAAAATTCGCCCATCAGTGGGGTCCTCAATCTCCACCGCTCCATTGGGAAAAACGTGCTTTACGACAAATGGTCCAGTCCATCGAGATCTCAACTTTCCAGGGTGTAAATGCAATCGAGAATCATAAAGATAAACTCGTTGATTTAGCTCAAAGTTTTTCCTCAAGATTTGTTTGTCGTGAGCCGCTTTCATCTTAGCCTTGTAAATCTTGGAGTTGTCATAGGCATCATTCCGCAATTCTTCTATTTCAGACAATTGTAACTTTCTTTGAAGACCTGCAACACTCAAATCAAAGTTAAGGGCTTTGACAGCCCAATAAGCTTTATGTTCTAGCTCAACAGGTAAATGACAAGCTTTTCCATAGACAAGGCGATAAGGAGACATCCCTAGAATAGTTTTATAAGCAGTGCGGTAAGCCCATAATGCATCAGAAAGGTGTAAAGACCAGTCTTTGCGATTCGGATTAACAGTCTTTTCTAGAATCTGCTTGACCTCCCTATTTGCGAGTTCAGCTTGCCCATTTGTCTGTGGATGGTATGCGGTGGAAATCTTATGAAGAACACCATACCTGCGCATCAAAGCTTCAAAAGAACGGTTACAAAAATATGTCCCTTGGTCACTGATGATGACACGTGGCGTACCATACCTAGACAACACGTTTTCTTTTAAGAATTTTACCACGGTTGTGTTATCATTAGTACGACAAGCCATAGCCTCCACCCATTTGGACACATAATCAACAGCTAGAAGAATATAAAGATAACCAAAAGATGGAGGAAAAGGTCCCATAAAGTCAATACCCCAACAGTCAAATATCTCAATAACAAGAATAGGGCTAAGAGGCATCATATGACGGCGAGATAAAGCCCCCAACTTTTGACATCTTTCACATGAACGACAAAAATTGTTAGTATCTTTAAACAAAGTGGGCCAATAGAGTCCACACTGTAAAATTTTTGCAGCAGTCTTTTTTATTGAGAAATGACCACCACAAGCAGTGCCATGGCAAAAGTTTAAGACACTAGCAATTTCACTATCAGGAATGCAACGTCGCATAATTTGGTCAGCGCAATATTTGAAAAGATAAGGATCATCCCAATAAAAATTACGCACCTCAACCAAGAACTTACGCTTATCTTGTACACTCCAGTCAGATGGAACTTCTCCGCAAACCAAGTAATTTACAATATGGGCATACCAAGGTACTTGGCTTATAGTGAAAAGATGTTCATCAGGGAAATCATCTTGAATGGGTTGGACATTAGTGGAATCATGGAACTCAAGACGGGACAAATGATCTGCTACAACATTTTCGACGCCCTTCTTGTCCTTAATGGTTAGATCAAATTCCTGCAAAAGAAGAATCCATCTAATTAGACGGGCCTTAGCATCCTTTTTAGAAAAAAGGTACTTCAGAGCTGCATGGTCAGTAAACACAGTAATAGGTGAACCAATTAAATAAGAACGAAATTTGTCCAAGGCAAAAACAACAGCTAATAGTTCCTTTTCAGTAGTAGAATAATTCATTTGAGCATCATTTAAGGTTCTACTAGCATAGTAAACAACAAAGGGTTTGCCCTCCCTTCTTTGACCAAGGACTGCTCCTACAGCATAGTTACTGGCATCACACATAATCTCAAATGGAAGGCTCCAATCAGGTGACTGCATAATAGGGGCAGTGGTGAGTTTGGCAATTAATGTCTGAAATGCGTCCTCACAAGCTTGATTCCACACAAATTCAGCATCTTTCAATAAGAGGTTACACAATGGTCTAGATATAGAAGAAAAATTTTGTATAAACCTCCTATAAAAACCAGCATGCCCTAGAAAAGATCGGACATCTTTTATCGTTTTAGGTGTAGGTAATTTAGAGATCAACTCGATCTTAGCCTTGTCAACCTCCATTCCTCTTTCTGAAATAATGTGTCCCAAAACAATCCCAGAAGACACCATGAAATGACATTTTTCCCAATTAAGCACAAGTCCTTTTTCTTCACACCTACTCAAAACAGATTTTAAGTTAAGTAGACATGAATCAAAAGAGTTACCAAAAACAGTCAAATCATCCATAAAAACCTCCATGCATTTTTCAACCATGTCTGAGAAAATACTAAGCATGCAACATTGAAAAGTAGCTGGTGCATTACATAATCCAAATGGTATCCTACGAAAAGCATAAGTACCAAAAGGGCATGTGAAGGTAGTCTTATCCTGATCCTCTAGAGCTATCTCTATCTGGTAATATCCTGAGTACCCATCGAGAAAGCAATAAAAGGGATGACCAGCTACACGTTCCAAAATTTGGTCAATAAAAGGCAATGGAAAGTAGTCTTTTCGGGTGGCTGTATTTAATTTCCTATAATCAATGCACATCCGCCATCCGGTTACTACTCTAGTTGGAACAGACACTCCTTTATCATTTTGAACCACAGTTACTCCAGATTTCTTAGGCACTACCTGTGTTGGACTTATCTGTTGACCCAGGTATGGCAACCCAAGAGGGGGGTGAATTGGGTTTTTATTTATCAAAACGGATTTAGAAAACTTTTCTTGAAAGATCAAAATTAGTTCACTCTTTCTTTGAGAATAAAGGTGAAGAAGATGAAATTAGAATTTATCAAAGATGCAATCAAAAGAATAATAATGATGAACAATCACAAGTGCAAGTAAATGTAAAGAGGAAAGGGATAGAGAGAGTGCAAACTCAATTTACGTGGTTCGGCAAACCTTGCCTACGTCCACGGGCTCCTATCTCCACGAGCTAAGCTTTCCACTAAGTTGTAGAATCTTTACAACTTGCTTGATGAACAACCTCACCAAGACTTTTTCTTCCAACTCTTGATAACACCACACCAAGAGTTCTTCTTGATGAACAACCTCACCAAGGCAACTTCCGTCAACTCTTGATAACACCACACCAAGAGTTCTTCTTGATGAACAACCTCACCAAGGCAACTTCCTTCAACTCTTGATAACACCACACCAAGAGTTCTTCTTGATGAACAACCTCACCAAGGAAACTTCCTTCAACTCTTGATAACACACAACAAGAGTTCTCTCAAGGATAACTATTATCCTTTACAAGAATATCTCACTCTCACCACAATACAAGAACAAGGATAATTTTTACAACAAAAGTACAACTCTCTTCAAAGAGTAGATAAAAATATAAAAGCTCTCTAGACTTGATATTTCTCTTGTTTTTTGCTTGATATATGCTTCTCTTGCACTTTTTGTCTTGCTGAATGCATGGGAGAAAGGCTCCTTTTATAGGCAAATGAGATGAACTTGAACAAGTGAAGACACCAACTCCAAATTTTCTGCCCACCATAAAAACCGTAATCTTGTCTGCCATTTTTGTCAATGTTCCGTTTGAATTTGAAAATCTGTAAAACATAAAAGATCTGCAAATTTGAATAAGCTTTCCAACGCATCAAGAATCAAGTCATTTGGATATCTGTAGTCAAGATATGGCCAAAACACCATTCGTGCTCATGTGACTTGATTTTTCTTTCTTGTGTCAGTCCACCAAATTGAATGATAATTCTGTCAGCCTTTCGTTTGAAATTTGAATTCTTCAAAACATGAAAGATATGCATATTTGAATAATCTTTCCAAAACATTAAGAATCAAAGCATTTGGATATCTCTATCTTAGGATATGGCCAAAACAGCATTCGGTGCTCATGTGAGTTGATTTTTCTTCTCTGTGTCAGTCCACCGAATTGCATGTCAATTATGTCAGCCTTCCATTTGAAATTTGAATTCCTTCAAAACATATGAAATGTTCTTTATTAAGTCATCTTTCCAATGCCGCAAGAATCAAGTCATTTTGATTTTTTTAGCTCAAGATATGTCCAAAGGAGTATTCGGTGCTCATGTCAGCTGCTTCCATTTGTCTTTCAACTTGCATGATGATTTGGACAACCTTGCACTTAAAATTTGAATTTCATTAAAACATATGAAATGTTATAAATTGAGTAAGCTTTCCAAAGGCTCAAGAATCATATCATTTGGATATTTGTAGAGATATATATGACCAATTGATTGAACATTGCTCATGTGTCACATTTCTTGAGTCAATCCTTGTTCTTAAGCTTTGGTGCCTTTAACATGTAGTCTTCTCCTTAGCTTCAACACTTCATTTTAATAAGCCTCTTCTTGATTTTAAAATTATTTCAATGATATTACTCTTGCACATAAATAAACATGTTAGTAAATCACAATGAATCAATGTGTATTGTTATCATCAAAATTATCATGTAGCCTTAGGGCTAACATTATCCATTGACTATCAGATATTGGATAGATTATACCTGCATCTAATAGTTTTAAGACTTCTTTCATTGTTGGATTAAGTCTTCTTTGGGGGTCTCTACGAGGTTGGGTACCTTCCTCTAGATGGATTCTATGGGAGCATATTAATGGAGAAATACCTTTAATATCAGCTATAGTCCATCCTAGTGCAGACTTATGTTCTTTTAACAAGTTTATCAATTTTTCATCTTGTTCAACACTAAGTTCTGAAGAAATAATAACAGGAAAGGTATCACCTGCTCCCAAGAAAACGTGCTTCAAACCTTTGGGCAATGGAGAAAGTTCAACTTTTGGAGCCTCTAAGTTAGAGGGTTTTGGCTTCTCTCTTCCACGAGGCAATTCTTCAAAGCGTGGTTGCCAAAATCGAGTCCTTTTATCCTGTGAGTCAAAAACACCAAACACATTAGTTGTATCATCAGGATAAAATAAATCTTCAAATTCAGAATCAAGAAGGTAGTCTAAAGAGTCAAAATCCTGTTTTCTATAAGCCTCCTCTGAGATAAGTGTGTCTATCATATATGAATGGTAGCAATCGTCCTCCTCTCGTGGTTGCTTTCCAATATGAAAAATATTCACCTCAAGAGTCATATTACCAAATGACAATTTCATGAGACCGTTCCTGCAATTAATAAAAGCATTAGCAGTGGCAAGAAAAGGTCTCCCTAAAATAAGAGGAATTTTGGACTCCATATTAACCACAGACTGAGTATCCAAAACAAGAAAATCAACAGGGTAATAAAATTTATCAATCTGTAATAAAACATCTTCCACTATTCCCCGTGGTTTCTTGACTGATCGGTCGGCCAATTATAGAACTACGGATGTGGGTTTGATCTCTCCAAGTCCTAATTGTAAGTAAACCGAATAGGGCATGAGATTGACACTTGCTCCCAAGTCTAATAATGCTTGACTGATTTCATGTGTCCCAATCTGGCAGGAAATTGTAGGACACCCTGGATCTTTGTACTTGGGTGTGATTTTCTGTTCAATGACTGCACTTACCTGTTCCGTCAAGAGTGCAGTCTTCTTGACATGGTGCTTTCTTTTGATGGTGCATAGATCCTTGATAACTTTGGCGTAAGCCGGAACCTGTTTGATTACATGCAACAAGGGAAGATTAATCTTAACTTGTTTTAAGTGTTCTAGAATCTCACCTTGAACTTTCGAGTTTTTCCCATTAGATCTGAGAGCTTGGGGAAAAGGCACTGGAATCGAAAATTTCTTTTCAAGTTCTTTCTCAAAAATGTCCTCCTTTTGTGGGAGAACATCTTTGTTTTCCATGGTAGTGTTGATTGGCAATGTAGGCTCATTTAAGATCTTACCACTTCGAGTAGTGATGGCATTTACCTCTTTGAGATTTTGTGTGTCAGAAGTAGAGGCTTGTGCCATGTGTTGCCCTTTTGGATTAGATTGAGTTTGAGATGGAAACTTACCTCGCTCTTGTATGGTCAAAGCACTAGTTAGCTTAGTGATTTGACTTTTGATCTCCTTGTTCTCTTCCACCACTTGTGTAAGAACTGTTTCAAAGTTTTGGTTCAAATTTTTGGGTGCCTTATTTTGGGCCTCCATAAATGCTTGTAAGGTGTCCTCTAAGGAATTCCTAACTTGTGGTGCATTGTATTGAGGTGCTTGATAAGACTTGGGTGGTTGTTGTTCCTGTTTCCATTGGTTGTTGTTTTGGGGGTTAGATTTCCAACTAAAGTTTGGGTGGTTTCTCCAGCTAGGGTTATAGGTTTCAGAATAGGGTGAATAAGGCTTTTTGTACATCCCTAAGGCGTTACATTGTTCCTCGTACACCCCTCTTATCTCACTGTAAGTTGGACAATCCTGAGCTAAGTGTTCCACCCCTCCACAAATAAAACATGGATCTTGTGATTCAACTTTAGCAACTGTATGGGTGACCTTCCTATCTTTGGTTTTCAAGACTTCCAATTCCCTAGTTAAGACTTCTAATTGGGCTTTAAGGTTGTCCTCTTCCCTAAGATGGTAAATTCCACTAGATCGTGACCTATTTGTGCTATCTGTAGCACTAGGTCCAGTCCATGTGTGGGCTTTTTCAGCTAAGTCTTTGAGGAATTCTAAGGCTTCCTCAGGGTCTTTTTGAAGAAACTCCCCGTTGCACATCATCTCAACAAATTGGCGCTCCCTAATTGTTAGTCCCTCATAGAAGTAACTAACCAAGCGCCAATTTTCATACCCATGATGAGGACACATGTTTAACAACTCTTTAAATCTCTCCCAAGTTTGGTACAAGGTTTCACTATCTTTTTGGGAGAAAGAGGAAATTTGTCTTTTCAGGCCGTTAGTCTTATGTTGTGGAAAATATTTGTTAAAAAACACTTGGGTCATTTCTGTCCAAGTTCATATGGATCTCGGCCTTAAAGAGTATAGCCAACTCTTTGCCCTGTCTTTTAGAGAAAAAGGGAAAAATTTTAACCTGACAGAATATATGGCATTGGCCTGACTATGAAAGGTGCCCACTACTTCTTCAAATTCTCTAACATGCACATACGGGTTTTCACTATCTAAACCATGAAAAGTTGGTAAAAGATGTATCATCCCAGGGTAAAAGTCCAATTTTGGTGTATTAGGTGGAAATATGATACATGATGGTGTGGCTGTGCGGGTAGGATGCAAGTAATCTTTTAGAGTTTTAACAGGGTTGTCCTCATGTTGGCTCATTGTATCAGAATTAGAAGATGAAGATGAACCAAGAATTGATTTTTCTTCGGTTGCAAAATCTTGTTGTGGTTCTAGTTCTGATTTTTTCATAAATCTCCCTCGTTTGTCTCTAGATTGCTTCATACATCACTCACAATTTGTCTCTCTTTTTGTTTTTTTTTGTTTTTTTTTTACACAATAAAGTTCTCAAATAAAGTCAAAAAGCAATAAGATAACAAAAGTTAGAGAGAATAATAACAACAATAATAATAAAACAAACAAGGTGGCAAAGCCAACCTTTGACAAGTATATATAGAATATAAAAAAAAATTAAAACAAATAACAAGTAAAGGCGGCAAAGCCGACCTTTAACAAGTAAAATAATAATAACAATAATAATAATAAAACAAACAAGGTGGCAAAGCCAACCTTTGACAAGTATATATAAAAGATAAAAAAAATTAAAAAAAATAACAAGTAAAAGAAATAAGGCGGCAAAGCCGACCTTTAACAAGTAATAACAACAATAATAATAATAAAACAAACAAGGTGGCAAAGCCGACCTTAAAGTAAAGAAATAAGGCAAGGTGGCAAAGCCGACCTTTAACAAGTAAAAGAAATAAGGCGGCAAAGCCGACCTTTAACAAGTAATAACAATAATAATAATAATAAAACAAACAAGGTGGCAAAGCCGACCTTTAACAAGTAAAAGAAATAAGGCGGCAAAGCCGACCTTTAACAAGTAATAACAATAATAATAATAATAAAACAAACAAGGTGGCAAAGCCAACCTTTAACAAGTAAAAGAAACAAGGCGGCAAAGCCGACCTTTGAAAAGTAAAAGAGCAAGGCGGCAAAGCCGACCTTTGAAAAGTAAAAGAGCAAGGCGGCAAAGCCGACCTTTGAAAAGTAAAAGAGCAAGGCGGCAAAGCCGACCTTTGAAAAGTAAAAGGAATAAGGTTAGTCAAAGTTAGAAAAATTAGGCAAATTAGTCAAAGTTAGGAAAATTAGGCAAATTAGTCAAAGTTAGGAAAATTAGGCAAATTAGTCAAAGTTAGGAAAATTAGGCAAATTATTCCAAGTTAGGCCAAAAAAAAGAAAAGGAAATAAAAAATACAAACCGTCTTTCGTCCATTTTACCTCCCCGGCAACGGCGCCAATTTTTGGTTACGCCCAAAATATACCGCGGTTATTGTAGTATACGTTGAGGTGTCGAATCCACAAGGAGGCCTTTGATAAAAGAGGTTAGTAAAACAAAAAATATAAAAGATAATAAAGATATAAAATTTAACTTTGAAGTGATTGGTTCTAAAGAAAATACAATGTTTAATAATTGGAAACAATCGATGGTAATTAAGAAGTAAGGCATCGAGAATCACTTATATGTTTTGTAAATCTAATCTCCACTTTGATTCAATAATTATAACTCAATTGAAAGTTTCACATCCCAAACAATCAATCAAAAAATATGTATAGTATAGCATAAATGACAAACACATGTATTTGATATGCATAAACTCTTTACAAGCAATATTTACCAATAACATTCATCCTTACAAGTTATCCAAGAGCGACAATATATCACATGACAATATTGCAGTAAAGGACTAACTCATAAAACAAAACTACCAGTAACAATTATAATTCAACACGAATCACATAAAGAAAGCATGACTGAATTTATATGAAATTGAGAATTATAATTTCTGGATTAAAAAAGAAATCACAAGATGAGAAAGAGTTTAACACATAAACAAACATACAATCTTTATAGCCCTTGAGGTAGAATGAAAGTGGAGAAATAGATAAACTACACATACAAGTTCATCTCTAGCCTTACCAAGAGTTCTAGCCTAACTTACAATTCATTCTTATCATTTCTAAAAAGAAAATACAAGAGAGAATTGTAATATACAATGATAAAATGTGAACTCAAATGATTTTTTTTCTCTCCTCATTCAATTCCTCAAGTTGTCCTTAAATAGGTGATGAAATGGAACTATTACACCAAACCTCCACCAATTTTTCCACAATGTCGGCCACCAACTTGCAGCTGCTTTTTGACCACCAAATGGACCGAATTGGGCTTTGTGGAAAACATGAAAGTTGTAGCATTTTGTCTCAGCTTTCCAGGGCCACCAGATTCATGCAATTTGGACAAGTATTCTCTGAGATATGGCCCAAATACTAGACATGGGTCGGGCTGAGAAACAACTACATTTTGGTTTTGTTGTGTCTCAATTTCGGCCCATCAAATGTTAGATTTGGGCTTTTGATTGTTCTTCAACTTTGTGTAAAATTGAGACATGTTGCTCCAGGTTCAATAATCTCTTCATTTTGATCTATAGATTGAGAGTTGTGTCCATTTTATTAAACCTGAAAAAAATGATTTCTATTAATCACAATTTAAGGACAATACTTTATTTCAAGATAAAGACTAAAGAAAATGCAAAAGAAATGAAACAAATGTAAAAGAGGCATAAGCAAAATAATTATGCTAAAATATCATAAAAGCTTTATAATACTGTTCAATTAGCATTAATTATTTATGCTTAAAAGTGTACTTTCATGCGTTTATCAGTGTGCAATAAATACTATAAGCAAAATAATACTTGTTATATTAATTGTTTTTTAAAAATCCCAGTGTCTTTTCTGCAGAATGCTGGGAGGCATGGTTGAGCTCCTACTTAATTTAATTTAATTTAATTTTTTGTTGTGATAAGAACATGGAACAGCTTTGGCTGTATGCTAATTTAATTTGTATGCCCTTTGCAATAGATGAGTTGAATATCTGGCTTCTAGTGCTTAAACTTGTTTTGGCCTCTTTGGTGAAGACATGTAATAGAACATGATTTAATTGGTGCTGTCCATAATTACTTAAGAGGTTGAAGCAATGCATTACTTTAGAGGCTGTATGCTTTTTTTTTTTTTTTTGACTCTAATAATGCTCTTTTGGTGAAAATAAAAATTACTTAAGAGGTTGTACAACTGTTCTCAAACATGCATAAAAGCATCTGTAGTGATTAATAATAACAACATTATATAACTTAAACTTCTTGGGATAACAGGGTAAAAGCATCGTAATTTCAAGCTTTGAGAGAGTTGATTGAAGTGCTTTGGGCGTCCGTCAACATCAACAACTGTAATTGTGGACACCTACAGATTTTTCGCGTAGACACCTACAGATTGAAGTGCTTTAGTTAGTGTTCTGGTAAGTGAACTCCTGCATGCTACCTCATTATCACCTTCATATCTTAGTTTTACTACTATGCTTTTAATCACATTATTTTAGATTGAGAAATATATAACAAGTGAATATGGATATTGAAGTGTTTGTGGCCACCGTAATGGGTGGAGTTGCAATATGGAGTTCGGGAGACGGGATGGAATATTTGGGAGTGCTTTGATTGCTATGTGATTGTGGTTTTGGAATTCTGATGTGATAAGTTTGTTTGGATGATTACAATTACAGTTATTGTGAGGCTTTATTAGTGTTTAACGTTGTATGTTTTAACAAAATTTGCATAAATCTCTTTAAAGTCAGGCAACAAAATTTGCATAATTGAAGTCAGGCAAAAGTAAGATTCTAAAAGCTGGTTGCTTAAGTAAGATTCTAAAAGCTGGTTGCTTAAGTAAGATTCTAAAAGCTTACACAAATTTAAGTTAATTCATAAAATAAATAGATAATTTGATACTGTAAACTGACCTTCTTAAGAGAGTTTGTGGCTGGATTAACATTTTTGTCATGAGTTAAAACTGCTCTTGCTTGATAGTCGTGTACAGCAGTGCTCAACAAACTATTAACAATTTGTTAATTACAGTGCAATGTTGCTCAACAATACTGTCATTCTGCACCAGATTGGAAGATTGCAGATTTGAACAGTATGCAGACAAGTTAAAAATCTTCTTACCATATACAAGCTATCTTCCCCATCTCTTAAACCAAATGCATTCCCAAACTCAATTTAGAAAAGCCATCTCTTATTACTATATTTCCCAAATTGAGGCATTTTGGAATTTCAAACCTGACTAACCAACTCTTTTTGACGACGCATGTGATTTGAAACTAGATTTGTCATATCGGCAATAAGCTTCTCTGCATCTGATTTTGACTGCTTCTGCATCTGATTTTGTCTAACAGTGTTATCTTTTGCTATTATATTGTCAGAAATGTGTCTATGCTGTTATTTAAAATTATGCAAGCCTGAACACTAAAACCATACCAAACTGCCAATTGGCGTTTCAAGTTTGGTTCAGTTTGGTTTGGGGCCTACCCCTCCATCCTGATGTCCTTTCTCTCATTACATAATTTGATTTCGTTCCTATCCAGCAAAAAAGGGTATACTCATACTGGCTGACACCAAGACTTCTTTAATCATTTATTCAAATTTTTTGTTTTTAAAAAAAAAGGCTTCCACTATTTGTTTTATCAGCACAGTTAATGCAAGAACAAGATTAGACAGCAGGATATGGTGTTTTAGGCTTTGACTAAGGACTTTAACAGCAGATGGTGGCACCAGATAGAGAAATAAGAGGGCTACTGGAGTGCTTACTTAAGAAACAGAAAACAATTTGACAAGCTCTCTGTATTACTTAAGAAACAGAAAACAATTTGACAAGCTCTCTGTATTAATTTGTCAATAATCAAATTATTGACTCGTTTATCAAGAGCTCGCTCCCAAGTTTCAAAGAATTGCCTATATCTAAACAAAATAACTCTCAGATAGATTAGTTGCTGCCAAGTCTTTAAGTCTTCTTTCCAATATGTACTAGTCTGACAATGAACCAACTCCACCAATTACCTAGCCAAACTAGTTCACTATCTACATTCAGGCTTGAAACGGACTAAAGATAGGTTCAGATTAGAAATTGTATGAGAAATTATGCCGATCAGCAATACAGTTACTAGGATAAAATAAAAGGCAGCAACAAAACGATTTATCATGGTGATAACTCTCTATAAAAATCAATGAAAAGGAACTTCTGAGTGTCAGCATTCCAATTGCTGACCTTTTAACTCGCAGAACAAGTTTAATATTAGGTTTCTTTTCAGATATTAGATATAGTAATAATTACTTTGAATATGAAATATTATGCTATAATATCTGTATCAAAGTAGGTGAAGCTGGTTTTAAACTAGATCAAGCTAGAAGCTCTCAATCTTTGGATCAGGAACCAGATATTTTTACCAGTTGGGTGGATGCTGGTGACTAGGTCAATCTTTATACAGCGTAGCCTTTTCTATTCCAACCAAGTACTTGTCCTAAATATCACCATAACGATTTATTTTCTAGTTCTACCTTTCTTTTAGCTCAAATATGAAATAATAATCAGATCCTTACAGAGATCAGTAATTAACTAATATAGAACATGATAAAACCTAAATTGAAGACAAAATTTGTTGAGACATCTCTCTCTCCAAAATATAGGTCATATCTGTCTCACAATAAGGTATAAAGCATGAATGGAATGAGCATCATACACCCTTCAGTTTCTTAAGTAATACAGAGAGCATCATACACACCAGATGGTGTCTCATAAATCAGCTAGCAAGAATTTAAATTATAAAAACAGAAAACAATAGCTATAACCAGCAAGCTACAGTTGATACAGACCTAAAGTAGCTTCCAAGACAACATGTGGATTTGTTGCTTGAGAGGCCTTGATAGTGTAAGCCTTAAGAGCATCATCCCAGCGCTGTAATTTCTCATACCTATACACACAACAAAATATGTGAGCAGGCTTCTATAATTCCATCGAGAACCAAAGTAAAAATTATTTCTTTCTTGTATATCTAAACTACGAGATAAAAATAGTTATAGTGACACTAGAAAACCAAGAAAGATAAGTTGAAACTGCAGCTGAAAGCTGAACAAAAGAATCACTCCACGATTCACTTGAGGGACAACTAAGTAAGTTAGTGTAAGAAAGCTCAATAATACCATGACTCCTTCAATTGAACATCCAGATTTTGTTGAGCGAAGGTCAATATTCCAACTGCAGCCTAAGAATAAAAAATAAAAGAATGAAAATAAAAATAAAAGTCATAACAGCAAATCGCAGAATAAGAAGGATCATCGAATTGCCATCGAAGAACAGAAAAATCAGTAAGCATTAATTTTCTTTGAACCTCGTGCTGATTAGACTTGCTAACTGCAGAAAATGATAATAAATAAATAAATTACACATGACAAGAATGAATTTCTAGATTTAATTCATTAGTCAAGTGTTCTTTGAATGAAATGATTTGACTATACTATGTAGTTTTTTATACATACCTTGTCTTATGTCATTGTTATCTTTGCCATGTTGCATACATATTAACTTTTGCATTGTTTTATTAGTTTCATTGGCAACTGCTTCATTTATGAGGTATCATGTGTATGTTGTTATGCTTAGGATAAACAATAAATTGTACACACAAAACACAAAATAAAATATTTTATGGTATGAACTAAAGTATGACATTATGTCCATTAGCTAATGAAATACCAGACCACCAATGAACCCAACTCCTCAACCGCAGCCCATAAAACAACCCATACCGACGAAACCAGCCCACTAAGCCCACTAAATCTTAGGCTAGTAATAAAACCAGCCCATTAACGATTAGCCCACCAATGAACCAATCCATTAGTTAAAAGAAATGACAAGGGAAAGTGAATATATGCTCAAAATGCCATCTCACTACCTAAACTAAATAGCATATTGTCTAAAATTAATTTCAACTCACTACCTGAACGAATTATTTATATGAGGTATTTTCATTTTATTGAAGGAAAGTAGACATGGACAAGAGTTGGATTGACTTGGGAGATAGATTTTCAAAGCCGTATGTAGATGGGGTTAATGCATTTCTAGATTTTGCATTTGACAACGTTGTTGGTGGCACTAGAATTTACTGTCCATGTAAGAAGTGTTTCAATCGGTATCTTTTCAGTAGGGACATAGTGAAAGACCATTTAATATTCAATGGATTTCTTCCTAAGTACAAGAAGTGGACACTACATGGTGAACCGTATACACCTATAAAGTCTAGTCAAAATGCTGAGCCTCAACATTCTGAGTTTGGACGTGATTCTACGGGTGATGATATGGTTGGAATGATACATGATGCCATGGGAATTCCGAATGTGGATTTTGGTGAAGGTAGTAGTACTCGTTTAGATAACGATGTTGGTGCGGAAATGGATGAGGAAACTAAAGGCTTTCTTAAATTGCTTCAAGATGCCAATTGTCCTTTATATCCGGGTTGTGAAAAGTTTACTTCTCTTTCTTTTGTTGTTCGTCTCTTGAACATGAAAATGTTATGTGGATGGACAGACACATCAATGACAATGCTATTTAAATTTTTGAAAGAAGTATTTCCCAAAGAAGCAAAAATTGATTGATTGATAAATTGAAATATATTTAATTTAACTACACTAATCCATTGTATTTTCTGTAAATGTAGGATAATACGGATGTTCCAGATGAGTACAGACCGCATTGTCTAAAAGCAATGGGAGTACTTTGGAGGGATTGGAAGGCTCGCGTAAAGAGAGACTTTTACAAGCCTTATCCGACAGATGAGGCACGTTTAGCCTTTACTCCTCCAAAAATTACTGAAGAGCATTGGAGGATTTTGGTCGCTTATTGGAGCAGCGAAGGAGCTCAAGTAAGTAATCAAAGCCATGGTTAACATAATCGTTTTAACCAAATCATCCTAACAAATTATATATGTATAAACTATATATTTATTGGTTTGTTTTGGCTCTTCATAATTACAGATTCAGGCAGAGAGAAACAAGGCAAATCGTGCCCATCAATTTGTGCTTCATAGGACTGGACGCACTTCTTTTGCAAAAAAGAGAGAAGAGGTAAGTTTTAACAACATCTAAATTCATATAAATTGTTTGAGATTTTGCAATGGTAGTTAACACGGTTTATTTGTAACTTTCTTCATTTGTAATTGCAAACTAATAATTCTTTTCTTTATTAAGATGTCGAAGAGTGGAGAAAAAACTGATCGCGTCAGTGTGTTTATTAAGACTAGAACTACAAGTAGTGGAGATGTGGTTGATAATGAGAGTGGCGAAATAATTGTACGTTTTTTAACTTAACTTATTTCCTATTACATTTTGTATGAAATTGATTACACGATCCTCTTTATTACCATTTGATTTATTCTCATCATTTTGTAGAGCCAATTAAGAGAAGGAATGTCGAGAATACCTGATGATCAACGAACAGATGCAGCGGCAGAGCGAGTATTTTGTGATGTAATGGGACGTGATCATCGTGGTTATGCTCGTACATATGGCCACGGTCCATCTCCATCTACTGTTAAAAGTCAATGCTCTTCTCAACCTGTTGATGTGGACAAATTGCATCAAGAGTTGCATGAAATGCGGGTGGAGAATAAAGAATTGAAGGACTACAATACTCAGTTGTACAACTTTCTCCAACAGAAATTTCCAGACATCGAAGAGCAGCTGCCAGCACCTGTGCGACCTCAGGTATTTACTTAACTTTAACTTGATATTCCTTTCTCACAGTATATGAACTATGAAAAAATCGAACTTGATGATGAACTATTTAGGACTAAAAGTTTTTCTGAACTTTTTACATTGTCTTAGGCTTCAGTTCCGGATGCTTCTAGTGCACACCGAAATCGCGTCAACGCGGACGCCGCAACAACAAATGAAGAGGAGAATGAGGAGAATTAGGTATATATGAAGTTATTTATCATCACTCAGTAATAAACAAATTTTGGCATATAATATTTACCTAAACTTCTTTAATAAACTTAGTAATAATAAGACATCTAATTATTACATTTTATTTGTGCAGGTTTTTTTTCACATGACAACTTCAATGGGAATAAGACTTGTAGACATATTTCATAGTTCTAGACTTCTATTATTGTTGAATTTGCAAATAAATATGGTACTCTCATGTTGTATGTGAATGTCTAACTTATTATTTATGTTGTATTGCAAATAAATATACTTTGATATTGTACACTTATTTTCTACTGGAATATCATCTTATTTGTTCATGTATTTATATTATGAATTTTTGAAATTATTTAAAAAATAGATTGAAAATATGTATACAGGTGAAAATATATGGTTACAGGTGAAAATAAGGCTATAGGCCCGGATTTGATAAAATTACCACGACATATTGGAACTACAGTGTTTTTTTACCGCGGGCTAACAACCGCGGTAAAATTATAAACATGGGATTATTTTACGGCGGGCTCAGGACCGCGGTAAATAAATTAACCGCGGGTCATACGCCCACGGTAAATAAATTAACCGCGGGCCGTACGCCAACGGTAAAAAAATCAGCCCAGACCACAAATATTTACTTCGGGCTCTCAGCCCGCGGTAAAAGTAGTTTTACCGCAGGCTAAAACCGCCGTAGGCCCGCCGCAGACGGCCTTTTACCGTGGTTTCGGCCTGCGGTAAAAGGCCGATTTTCTTGTAGTGAGACTTATCTTTAATCTTGGATATTTTTATAGAATCAGATAAAATTAAATGTAACATAATTTTAATTACTGAAATATACTATTATAACATAAAATAAAAATATTTCTTAATGCTACGTACATTTTTTCTTAACAAGTTGCAAGGCTAGTTTAAATATAACAAAATAAGTTATAGCATAATTGATAATATATAAGTCTATAAAGTCATTAGTGATTTTGATATTTTATAGTTGAAAATATTACAATTTACCCTTTGAGGTTAGGCTTCAATTTTTTCCCTCCTCAGATAAAGAGATTGATAATTGCAATTGCCCCTTAAATTTTGAAATCTTACTGTTAACTTAAGCCGTATAAGGTTAAAATCGAAAATAAAATTAAATACATAAAAATAATTAACCAAAAATAAGCTAGGACAATAATAATAATTAAAAATATCATCCAAATTCTTAGCATTCAAATCGAATCCAAAAACCGAAGCCAACTCAATCAATGAAAGACAGCCGAAGAATCCTTCAACTAGAATAAACGTCTTTTGCTACGATACAGTTGTTATACGATACAACAATTATATTATAATAAAAAAATATATAATTATATTTTAAAAATTGTAAATAAATAAATATAAATTAAATATAAAAAAATTATAAATAAAAAATATATAAAAATTATAAATACGATTTTTTATTCGATTTTTAAACTTAAATTTATATTTTTTATTTATTACAATACAATTATTATACTATACAACATTTGTACCGTAGCAAAACTCGGAATGAGGTAAAGACGACCCACAATTCCTATGTTTGTCTCAGTCACAGTCTTGACAAAGCATGAAATTTTCAGTGCTCCAACGAACCGCAATCGGTTCAGCCCTGCAACTGTTACAGATACGGAGATGATTGAGAGAGAGAACATTCGCTGAGTGCAATTACAGAACAAACAAAGTTTGGCCGAGTCAACCCTGCAGTACATGACTGCAGGCTTAGAGTTACAAAACTGGCATGAAACCAACATAAAGCTTTCTGATTCTGATCCAAAACTGTTATCTTCCATAGCCAAAAATACAGTTAAGCGTTACCTTCCATTCCCATTGAACGTGCAACAAAAAGAGAAAAAAAAACTAGAAGAACAGAACCCAGAAGCAATTACGTTGAGAAAGCTTGGAAGATTTTCATCAAACACAAAATCGATCAAACTTTTTCTCAATCACCAATCAAATGAAACAACCCAATCCAAACTCGCAAAGGTTTCAAACCAAAAACAAATCAACTCAAACTTTTCTTTTCTTTCCTTCGCTTTCTCAGTAACCAAGCAGAAAGTCAAACCGAACAAATTATTCAAAGCAATCACCAGAAAAAATCTCTGCAAATGCTTCAGAAAAAATTGGCAACGCCACAATCTCCATCTTCTTCCAGATTAGCCTCTTCTGGAGTTTCTCCTGGTGAAGAACGCCTCCGCTTTGAGTGATTGGAGGTGTAAGTGGGCACTGCAAATCGCCGGATTCCAACAGGTTTGACCGTGGCGAAGCGGTGACTTATGGGTTTCAGCTAGCAATTGAGAGATCAGCGGCTAGAGAGACGTCCTGTGATGGTGGTGGCCGGTGACGTGCGACTGGAGGCGGCAGCGTTTGGAGGCATGCTTTGCGTGAAGGCTGATCATTTTTTTTTTCAATTTTTTTCGTATTCTTTTTTCTGAATTTTTTTTTTTTTTTTTTTTGTTGGGAACTGATGGCTTGTATATGGGTTTTGATAGCGCTTGGGGTTGGGGAGGAGAGAGACGCAGAGGTGTGGAGAGAAAAGGATTTCAATTTTATATTTTTTTATTAAATTTATATTTTTATTAAGTTTTTATTAATTTTTGTTTTGGTTTGGTTTAAGGGTATTTTAGTCATATTATGTTCTCTCCTGTTTTACCATTGAAGATAACGGCAAATTCTCAAATTTTAAGGAGTAGTTTGTAATTATCAATCTCTAGGGAGGAACTTGAATTTAAGCCTAACCTCAGGCGCTAAATTGTAATACTCGCTTTACAGTTCTTTAAACCATGTGATTTTATTGTACAGTTAACATGCTGTCTTTACATCTGTGTATTTCATACATATTCAAAATCTTGGCCATAATTACTTCTTTGTTTTATTACACAATCACAACTTTCAAACTTGCCTCTTTCACATTTGAATTCATTTAATACTTTATGGACGCATTCATTGATGAATTTTTTAATTTTTTTTAATTCCAATATTTTCGTAATTTTACTAAAAGTGAGATTACTTTACACGTATTAAACTTCTAATTCAATCCTGGGTTTTACAAAACCCGCTTTTCGTAAGAAATAACCGCCTTCTCTTATTTTATCATAAACTCATCGAATTATAAAAGCTTCTTTCGTCTATCTGTTTGTTTAATCTGATAAAGCTTGCTTTTCTTCTCTATCTTCTTCTCTTTTACGATTGGATTGTTATCTTCTTTTAAATATAAAGCCTAGTAGCTCCATTGCATTCACTGAGGAAAAAATTCCCCCAAAGGAACGAGGTCCGGTCTCTCGATCCTCCACATTTCAATACAATGGAAAGGATACACCATATAGCCTCGCAAGAGTGCTTGTTGACAATGGCTCGGCAGTGACGGTGATGCCCAAAGCCACGTCGATGAGATTGCCAATTCATATGTCATACATGAAATCTAGTTGGTTGATAGTAAAAGCTTTTGACGGGATTAGAGGATAAATAATGGTTTCAGAGTCCGCTGTCTTTGTTTTCTCAAATCAAAATCGTTTTTGATTCATCAAAGTCTTAAATAGCCATTACTTATGCCTTAATTCTTTTTTTTTTTTTTTTTGGTGTCCATCAGAGGCTTCAACAAGTGCGAGTATATATAAGCTATTTTTTGAGAATTTACTTTCAATAGGTGATTCCAAATTTTGTAATTCCCTATGCATGTGTAAAGAATTTTTTTTTTTTTTACGATTTCAGTTCATTTTGCCATTTCAGAGTTTTTTTATTTGATAAAATCTGGGTTATCAAGGTTTTTTAACTTCTACTAATTTGTTGTTCAACTAATTCTTTATGTTATTCATGCTATTAGCTCCAGATATGATGCAGATTAAAAATTTTTCAAAATACAGCAAAGCTTTTGGGTTCTATCATTTCTGTTCCAACTCCAACGATGAAATACCTTGCCTTTCAAGATTATGCATGTTGTTGATTTTTAAACTTCTGTTTCTTTAAACATAATCATGGTAACGAAAAACTGTTGATAAATTGATATATTAATTATTTCCCAATTTCTGCATATTGTATATATAAGTGTTCGATATTGAATTTGAGATAATTACTTAATTTTTTTTTTCTTATTTGCAGATTAACTATCTAGACTTGAATTATCCTATCTTCTTTGGGCTTATTAAACTCACAATGCTAGTAGGGATTTTAGGACGACTATTACTCCATATCTTTATAATTACAGACTAGTTATGTTTTCTTCATGTGCAATTTGTTTAAGATTGACCATGATTTTTATAACAAGTCGGATCGGACTTCTTAAATCTATAGTCATTTATTTATTTATGGATTGAGAAATTGTTTGAGATTGTTAATATTAATTAATGGATTATATTACGTAGATAAATAAATTTATGTTAGTGAAGAATTAAAATGTAGTAATGGAAAAAAAGAAGAGATAGTAAATTATTGCTAAAGTGAGATATTTAGTGATGAGTTATTTAAATTTGCATCATTATAGGATATATATTTATTAACTGAATATGGATGGTTAATAACCATTGCATCCCAAAATATGTCAATTGATGTGGTATTTATTAAATAGATAATGGAATGATGTGGAAAATGATATGATCATACTACATTACTTGAAATATTATTTAAAATTGAATTCGCGATAATATATTTTGGAAAAATAGTGAAATAAATAAAAGGAAGACTGCAGGTATTCTCTCTTTTGACAAACAACAGAGAAGACAATCAACAAAGCAAAGAGCAATAAGCGATGGTGTTGATGTGATTCGGGCACACACTGGTGGTGGACAAGATGAATATTATAAAGACGCAGCGGCAGTAGGTTCCTTTCATGCTACTAAGAATGGAATTCTTGTGGTTGCTGCTGCTGGCAATGATGGACCTTCTCCTGCGTCCGTCGACAATGTGATACCACGGGTTTTTAGGGTTGGAGCTGGCGCAATAAGTGGACAGTTGGTAAATTATTTTACAATTGGTAATAAGCAGCTCCCCAAGGTATTCTTAATTAATTTCCTTTAATTTTTTTTAGTTTTTTAAAATGGAAAAATATATATATTTGCTTGATATTTTAATCAGTACTCTCAAGTAAAAGTAAAACAACTTCCCATTTTGCTTGTTTTTTATTCTCCGGGGAGCAAGCCTTTCAACAGCTAAAAGCTTTGCTTCTTTCTATCCGTTGATTACAGGAGTAGATGCCAAGGCCACTAATGCAACCATTGAAGATGCGTGAGTAAATTTCATTATGTTATTTGATACCAAATATTTTCATTAACTGTACTTCCGGCAAGGCATGGACTTCATTATTCTGACTATTATTATTATTGATTCTATTTTATTTAGATTCATTCTTTTTCAATTGTTACTCAACTTTTCTTTAAACTAGTGATTTTAACTAAATATATTAATAAAATAAAAAAAGTAAAATATAAACTGATATAAGACCATATTTATTAACTCTCTTGCAAATAGGAAAATAAAATCATATCAGATCAGGAATTTGAGTTAATTAGGTAAACTAAAAATTCAAAATTAAGCCAAAATCTTTAAATAGTAAATTTCAAAATCAATTAAATCTTACCACAAGCAAAAGGCGGAAATAAAACCCTTCTATATATTATGCACGCCCAACATCAAAAAGTCACCAATATACACCACTAATTCTTACTCAAACTGAAGATAATAATAAGAGAGGAAAAAAAATAATCCTCAAAACATCTTTATCGAATCACAAAAATCTTTAAGAAAAAAAATTAAAAGTAAAATGAAGATTACGAAACCATTTGATACCTTTTTTTTGTTAATTGTTATTTGCTAAACTTTAGTAGTTTTTTTATTTAGCTTTATGAGAAACTCCAAACAAAAAAAAAGATATATAAAATTGAAGTTAAAAAAAAGGATGTCTAAATTTTTTTTTCACAAAATAATTTTTTTAATTCATTTGAGAAATGTGAGTATTTTTCCTTGTAAATGAAATTGAAGAATTAAGTAATAGAATTTTGGGAGGAAGACTACGCATGGAAAGGTTGACCAACGGGAGATAAGTGGGCCGTCTGGCCCATTTTTGTTTGAGAGAATGAAGGCCTCTTATAAAGTGGAAAGCCCAGCCCACGTCTTTCAGTCTTGAACCAGTAGCCATTTAAGTACTGAAATTGCTCACATAATTCTTCATTATTAAATCTATAATTTTTTATTTTAAATATTTGGCACGAATCCATCCAACGTTTTGCAACGAAGAACTATATAATCTATTTTTTATTAAAATACTTGATTTTTACATTGATTAATAAGTGTATTTGTTAACTGTAAAAGAATATATATATATATAGAGAGAGAGAGAGAGAGAGAATAGTTTCATATATTGAAGAAATATCTCAAGTCAACTATTTGTATATGTAACTTTCATTTGCCAATTACAATCTCTATATACTGATAGAATGTACAAATATTAGTTATTAGTTATGCTATAGCAATAAAATTTTCATATAAATTAATCGTTCCACGTGTCAAGAAAAATATTTAATAAGTAAATAGGTGATCCCATCAGCCATACGTTATTCCTTATCAATAAAAATATTTTATTGAATAAAACAATCCATGGGCTTCCATTTTCACTTAATTTTTTTTCTTGAGGCATGTAATAATGTATAAAACACAAAAATATAATTCTTCACATCTATGCATCAAATTCCTTATTGTTGTGTCTCCCTCGACATCAATATAGCATTCAAGAATTGATCCATGGCTTCCATGGAAGACCTTTTAAAATTGTCCTCATTTTTTATGGCATTGTTAATAATCTCCCTAATTTCACAAGCTTTCCTTCTTATTTATTTCCTTTCCTTTCTCTGTCTCATTCATCACCAACTTAATTTTCGCCACCATCTCCTCATGTCCAACCCCCACAATTCTTCCCTTTTGCAATCTCCACACTAACCTCAAGCTCCTCTTCCAATAACTTCACATTAGAAAACTGCTCAATTGCCAATGGCCACCCAATTATACGCACTCCATGGCTTAGGGCTTCAAGCACAGAATTCCATCCATAATGACTCAAGAATGCAGATACAGACTTGTGGGTCAAAATGTCCACCTGAGGTGCCTGTTTGTGAACTACTGGCCCTTGTCTTGAATCTTTGATTCTCTCTTCAAATCCTTCAGGCAACCATTCCTTGGCTTTGAACTCGGAGTTTACGTCAGACCCTAATGGTGGCCTAACAAACCGAATGAAATATCTCCCACAAACCTCCAAAGCCATTGCCAATTACATCATGTTTGATGCAGATATGGTGTTTTGTGAACCAAATGATATGTAGAGAACTGAACTGGAAGGTTTTACATCAAGCAAGGTTTCTGCAATCCTCTGGAGAGATCCCGAAGTCTTTTCCAGCTCGAGCTTTGCTTCCAAGAGAGAAAAGAACAGGTCCAATTACCAATACCGATTTGCCAAGTTTCCTTTATCGTGTTAACCAAAATTTCGTCAGCTTTACTCTATAGAGAAAGCACTTTCTGCATGAACAATGAGAAAGAATCAGTAGCATTAGCAAATCTTAGGTACTCTATCATCTGTATCATATGAACTTTAGATGATTAGAATTCGTGTTTCGGTGAAGTAGATTTAGCCACAAAGAGTGGTAAAACGCGAAGCCAAAGTTGTTACGCTTCTGCGCTGGGCACAACAATTCCACATATGGGCCATTATATATGAAGTAAGTATCTAGCCTAAAAGACTAGTCTATTAGGTGGAGGAACTCTTCTAATATATAAATCCTATGATCTTCCCTTAACCAATCAATGTGGGACTCTGAATGAGGATTATCCAAATGGGGACTCCGAATGAGGATTATCCAAATGGGGACTCCATGGATACAACAAGCCCCCTCCTCAGACAAGGCCCCTACGGGTGGGGGCGTCATCCTTGTCTGAACCAACAATAATCTCCCGCAAAGACAAGGCCCCGGTAGGCAGTGGCACCATCCTTGTCTGAACCAAATGAGTTCACATTACTATCTTGGGTTAACTTTGATACCACTTGTTACGCTTTCATCTTGCACATAACCATTCCACAAATGGGCCATCACATATGGACTAAGTATCTAACCCAAAAGACTAGTCTATTAGGCGGAGAAACTCCTCCCATATATAAATCCTATGACCTTCCCTAATCAATCAATTTTTACTAAGGACCTTAAAGTTTGTAATATTTGTTTTTCCTCTTTCGATTTTGGGTATTTGTAGCATTGCCCAATTGTTGGGTAACTACGGTTTGGCTCAACTATTCAGATAATTTATAGTTTAGCCCAATAGTTGTGGTATTTGTATTATGACCTAAAAAGTTTGTAATTTTATTTGAAGATAGTGAAAGTTTCTTCTGCATTGCCTGAGAACGTAGGTAACAATACCGAACCTCATTAAATCTTGGTGTTCTTTCTATTTTACATTGTTGGTTGATTGGTTGCCTCTTTAATTGCTATTATATTCAATTATCGGGCATAGTTTGTGGTTGTACATTTGATTATTTTATGTTATCGCTTTTACATTGCGTAACAATTGGTATCAAAGCCTAAGGTTTTGGATAATGAGTGGCTATTTCATTGAAGTACTTATTACTATTATGGGCTGTTGAATTTGAATTGCTAGTTATTGAATATAATAGTTTGTTGGAGCTTGGTTATTGATGATTTGTGGATCAAGCTTATTTGTGAGAGGTAGTGATGACATCATCGTCAACTGTACCGGAGAATGATTTAAACTCAGAGATCACTAGACTATGGCATATGCGATTGGTACAAGCCTTATTCACTTTTGGTTAAACAAGGCTTATTGAAAGGTGTAAAGACCTGCAAGGATTATAAGAGCCTTCAATTAAGTACTCGTAGTACTCCTCATATCTATGACTACCATTCTTGTAATCATAATAACCTCCTCAGTTGAGATGTGTGTCATCAGCGATATTTGTATTCATATCTCCTTAGGTTATCTCTTGGTTCACTTTTCCAATCAACTAGCCTTAAGGAATTCCTTGAGCGGCACCAACAGTTAAGTGCGTTACAAAATTGCATGAGTCGCATTGGTATTTAAGTGGCCTTGTGAATAACATGAGTGGTACCAACAATTGGATGGCCTTGTAGAATGGCACAAGTTGTGGATGTTGCAACTCCTTCCTCCCTCTAATAATTGTCACCCCCTAGTGTTGGTATGGTGTGATTGTCGTGAAACTCCAAACTATGATGAACATTGACTCCCTCCTTGGTTTTCACACTTATATTGCCTATATTTTTCAAGATTGCTTTGCAAGTCATATGGATCCTCTGGTAAAGTGCTAGCATGACGTATGGAGTTGGTAGTGCTGTGTTGTTGACAAAGGCTTATGAGATTTTGCCTGATATTAGGTATCGCAAGAGGAGGTATGTGTTATGGTTTAGGAGTTAGGTTGAGTTAAACTAGTGTTTTGTTTAGGCCGATTGCGAGCACTAGAGTAGTATTTAGATGTTTTCTCTTGCTAATAGTTGAGTCAACATGGCCATCATCTAGGTTTAGTAATCTCCTATAGTCTGAAGTTTTATGCTACCGACTTGCTAATTCTGAACTGAATGACTAACGATGGTAATGACTTACTAGGTTCGAGCTGAGGGACTGACAGTGGTAAGTCCAATAGCAGCTTGCAACTCCCTGGCAGTACTCCTTGTCTAATTTGCGTTATCTTTGTCCATAGTCATTCAACTTGTATGCTACCCGCACAAAACTTACAAAATAGAGGATCAGTCCACAATAATAACTCGTAACTTATTACTCAATGGAACCAGTAAATGAATGATGTTTTGTTGTAATTCCCATAAACGACACCAATGTTGATGCCAAAAAATGGATCAATACTAATTTGTTATACTTGTCTAGATGTGAATAGTGAATGATGGAAATACCTCTGCTTAGAAGTTACTAGGGTTAGTGAGCGACTGGAAGCAAAGTTGACTAGTAAACTCTTAACCGGCGATCTGATGTGGATACGAGGCTAAAGAGGAAACCAGCTTCTGAGGTCAGTCGGCAGTAATGAGACAGCTTCCGAATAATAAAAGCGACAAGTGTTAGATGTGTTCCTTCTTCTCCAGCAAGCTCAAACAGCTTCCATGGTAGTTACAGGAATCAAATGACCAAAAGAGATGGTTGAACGTTCCGATAACTAGAAAATAGATAAACAAGGTCAAGGATCACTAGATTTCTCACCATCATAAACCCTACGATGCCCAAGTCAATAAGGAGGTCATCATTTTTTATGAGAAATCAAGATGAATACGGGTGTTTATGCATGGATTTCATGGAAAAGACTTATGAACAGTGTTAAATGGAATAGTAAATGTTAGAGAGAGAAAGAGGACAAAGCTCAAAACCCAAGAAAAACTTGGTGGTTGTTAGGGAAAGAAGAATTATGGAAAGTCCTTATATTCTCTGTGTCTCTTTCCTTATATAGGTGATTCCAAAATTGACTTAGATCTTAACTGTTTATTGTTATGAGGTGGCAAGATCTTAACAAGTGAAAAGGATTCTTGAAATATTCTCTGATGTATTAAAACCTTAATTTTGAGGCAATAGAAGGCTGCCACGTGGTATAATGATAGTGAGCCATTTATTCTTTATAAATTATGGGATTGGGCAGACACTTCCTAATTGACCTCGTTAGATATCTTTCAGTTAGGTATATCCCTTCATGACTTCGACTTGACTTTACATACTTCTCATGAAACATCATCTTTACTATTAAGGACAATCTAGACTTTTAATAAAGGATCTAAAAATCCTATTTACAGAATAGTAATAGATGAAAAATAAGGTAGAGAAATTGGTGAATAAGTTCAAAGAAGAATGGATAAACCCTAATTGAGTATCTTTCTTAGGATGATGATAGAGAATCTCTTGTGGGCTCAGAATCCCTTATTTAATCCATATTTTAGCTTTTATATGAGATTTTTCTCTTGACCTAGATCCAAATCCTTGATTCTCATAAGGTGTCATGATCCTAAAGGTTTGCACAATCTTCCTATACTTCTAAAAAGATCCTCAAAACCTTGTTTCCTAGGCAATAAGGTTTTGTCATGTGGCATCCAATGTGGCACCATTCCTTGGTAGCCTTCTTAGAGCGATGACATGCTCCTAGTGGTTAACTGTTGAATAAGGTCAACCCTTCTGTCAGTTGGTGACTCGAGTGCCTAGTGGTAGACCTTAGGGCAATGATATCACTTGAGTAGTCACTTGAACCTTCATCAATTTCCAAACTTTTCTTGTGTCATCATTCCTAACTTAGGAGAAATCCCCTCTCTAGCTATCTCTTAGTTAGTTACCATCTCAAGAAAAGTTCGCCCTGCAGCCCCCGCCAAAAAGAAAATGCAACCTAATTCTTTAGTTATCTTAAGGTAAGTCCCCCTTATTAACTTTAGTTAGCTACTAACTTGGGACGAACTTGGTTCTACTCATAAGTTGGTTTGTAATTTGAGTTTAATAGTCTTCCTACTACTGACCTTGGCAAGCAACTTTCTTGGGAAGTCTACCTAGGAGTGTTTGATGTTTCATGAGAAGATTACTAAGTTGGTTGCTAACCGACATTTAGAA
Organism: Boswellia sacra; assembly: GCA_013180625.2. Classification (NCBI taxonomy): domain Eukaryota; kingdom Viridiplantae; phylum Streptophyta; class Magnoliopsida; order Sapindales; family Burseraceae; genus Boswellia; species Boswellia sacra. The sequence goes on from SNVD02007597.1 coordinate 39,490, forward strand.
GTATAAATAGGAACAAGTGCAAGCAAAGTCCAAGTGAATTAAGGTCAAGTTAGTCAGCAAAGTGAGAGGTAGAGGCAAAGCCGACATAGGCCCAGGAGGGGCAATTGCCCCTCTTAGTCCAAAGAAAAGATTTAAAATATTCTTCTGTTTCCTTTCAATTAATTATGAATGCGCACACACACACACACACACACACACACACACACACATATATATATATATATATAAATTATTCTTTGAATTTTGTTTATTAAACAAAAGTCTTTATATTCTTTCCATCATCACTCATTATTTTGTTTTAGTATTTTGTTTTTAAAGATAAGTTGCTTTTGAATAAATAAATTTAATATGTTACTTAATTATATTATTTTATCATTTCTCTTTTATTTAAAATTTAAAATTGATATGATTAACATGAATTTATACCTTTCAAATAATGTTGAATAAAAATATTATAAATCTTCTATAAATTTACAATTATATTAATTTATCTTCTTTTATTACTATTCAATTTTGCCTTCCTAAAAATAGTTTCTGGCTCCGTCCTGGGTGAGAAGCCAGTAACTATAAGTTAGTAAAGAGAAGAGTGAGACTTACAATAGTTGATGAGAGACCTGTAATGTTGTTTAGTGCTCTTAATGTATTGATACCTCTTATGCATCGGAGTATGGCTCTTATTATTAGTGTTGTGTGGGCAAGTAAAAAAATACACTTAAGTACAAAAGAGGTGTGGCTACGGTACACCTGATGTACCGATGTTATACTTTTTTAAATTGTGTAAAAGTTATAAATATATGTATAAAAGTAGTAAATGAATATGTGAAAATTGTAAATGAATGTGTGTAAAGTTATAGTTACAACTTTTGCATATTCATTTATAATTTTTACACACTTATTTACAACTTTTACAAACTTATTTACAATTTTTACACACTCATTTAAAAAAAATTGTAAAAAAAAAAATTGTAAGTAAGTGTATAAAAGTTGTATTTACGATTTTTACATATTGATTTATAACTTTTACACATTTATTTATAAATTTTACACAAAATTAAAAATTGATATATCAATACATCAACAGCACCACCGTAGTTTGATACGTATAAAAGGAGAATATTTTAGGTGTGTAATGATTGTGTCTTTGGAAGTGTTTGTATGAGTGGGTGAGAAGAGTGAAATTTGTGTGGATGTGGATAGGCGAAGTTGTTTGGTGCCTTTAGATGTATCTTCTCGTATCATTGTACTGTGTACAAGTGTTAGTAATTTAAATTAAAATTTTGTATTAATCCCGCGTCGCAGGTTCAACAGAAGGAACATTGAATGTAACACTGTGTAATAAACCATCCGTGTTGTAAATTAAAATTCTTGGTTCGGAAAATTAGAAATTAGGAAAGAATTCATGGTCCACTCGTAGCGAAGGGGCTTTTTCTTTTTTCTTTTTTCTTTTTTTTTTAATGCCGTTTCTCGTAGAAATTATTAGTAATATAAGAGTGTCATCTCACATTCTGACTAATCTAAATGTACATTTGCAAGCGTAATACTTCGAAAAGTACAAAATTAAGTATTAAAAATAGTATCATTTATCAAAAATTTTATCTATAAAATTTTGACTGATTGTGAGAAATTTAATTAAATTATTATGCCTCATCAATGTCAGATGCACTAGTTTAATTACCCGCTTAATTATTATATAATACAAGATTTCATTGGATTGTCACTAATGATGTTCAATTACCAATTTTCCTTGGTCACGCATGACGTTTCTAAACACCCTAAAGACTTACGGTCAAAAAAATTAAGAAAAAAAGACAATTCACTAATCTTATCCAATAAGATGATGAAAAATAATTATGACTGGTTAAAAGAATTGAAAAAAATAAAAAATAAATTTCTCTATCAAATTGCTTAAGATCAGTGGTTTAATATACCACTTCAACATTATGAGGTGATAAATCTGTTTCATATAAGTATTTTTCGGATTTAGATCCTTTTAACAGACATATATTAAATTATTAATGTTCATGCATTCTAATTATTTAGTTGCTTCAAAAAGGTAACAACCTGGAAAAATTAATGTAAGGTAAATTTCAAAGAAATTTCCCATTTTTTTACTAAATTATATAGTTCTACATTTATTTCATATATAATAAAAATATATATATATAACGTAATACTCCAGGATTAATATTTTTCCTCATCCCCTACTTCTCTGTGATCCTCAACAGTTACGAAAAATGGCAGAGACAGAGAGAAAAGAGAACATAGTAATTTACCCATTCATGGCGCAAGGCCATATAATCCCAATCCTATCATTAGCCCTTCGCATAGAGAAAACGAAGCAATACAACATAACATTTGTCAACACTCAATTAAACATCTAAAAAGCTTAGATCGTCTCTCCCTTAAAACTCCTCCATTCGTCTCCTTGAAATTCCTTTCAATAGCTTAGACCACGAACTCCCTCCACATGCTGAAAACACGGATTCTCTTCCTTATCATCCCATTCCCAAGCTCTTTGAAGCTACTCTGTCTTTCAAACCCCATTTCAGGAAACTCATCTCGGAGCTTGTCCAAGAAGAAAACGGGCACAATCCACTTTGCATAATCTCAAGCATGTTCTTTGGATGGTGTGCGGAGATTGCACGAGACTTTGGTGTGTTTCATGCTATATTTGTTGCATCTGGTGGCTTTGGCTTTGCGTGTTACTACTATTTGTGGCCAAACCTACCTCATCGAGAGATGGATTCTAATGAGTTTGTGTTGCCAGATTTTCCAGAAGCATCTAAACTTCATTTAACGTAGATGTCAGAAATCCTAAGAGTTGCTGATGGTGACGACTCATTTTCAGTGTTTGTGAAGAAAGTTTTTCCTCTTTGGAGTAAAGCTGCCGGAATTTTGGTTAACATAGTGGAGGAACTTGACAAGAATCACTACAAAAAAAAGGGCCTATTGTGATGAACAAAATTTGTCTCTATAAGTATAATATGTGTCGCTAAATCAATTTTGTGACTAAAAATATGTCACTATCTATTTGTCACTTTTGCCCTTGTCACAAAAGGGTATAGAGACAATTTTAGGTTCGTCACAACAATTTAGTGACATTGTTTATATTGGTTGCTAATGCTTCTTTATAGCGACAAATACATGTTAATCAATAGTAGAGACACAATTACCAATTGTCACTATAAATACAACTTGTGACAAATTTATTTGTCATAAAGTCATTATTAGTGACTAATGAATTTGTCACAAATTTATCTATAGTGACTATTACATTTGTCACAAAATAATATGTAGTGACTATAATATAAGTCACAAAAATATATATAAAGACTATTAAATTTGTCACAAATTATTTTTAATTACTAGTAAATTAGTCCCAATAATTTTAGGTGACTATTAAATTTGTAAAAGATTTAGAGTTAGTGACAATAATTACTGTCACAAATTTATTTTTAGTGACTATTTAAATTGTCCTAACTATGTTTAGTGACTATATATTAAATCAGTCACAATCTCATATGAAGTTTCTATCATTTATTTTAGTGACCATTAAATGTGTCATAAATATATTTTTATTTAATAAGAAAAGTCACAATTTACTTGTATTGGTATTGAAATTTGTCAATATATTATTTACAATGACTGATATTTTTGTTACAAAATGGATTTGTCAGAATATTATAGATTTCTAATTATCAGTAGCGACTAAATAAATAATTACTTTCTTTTTTTAATATCAATTAGTAAAATACATTGACATAAAAAAACAATTTTTCCTATTTCATGCATCTATAATAACAAGAATAATATGTGGCTCAAAAACTATTTTAAATACAAAATTCAAAGCTTCACAAGTGTCTAACATAATAGAAAAATTAAAGTAAATAACAATGGTGTCAAATATCTAGTGAATAATATAAATAAAAATAAAAATCTCCCAAAAGATTCAAATTTTCAACTTAAGCAAACCTAATATATCTTATAGTAAAGGTTCCAAATGCATTTAATTATTTTGACCTCGAACAAAATTCATAAGTTCTTGAACATTAGGTTTCACTTGAGCTAATTCATCTCCAAGATTCTTCACGTGCTCTTCTGCAACTTCTCTTTGTTTTCGTTCATCTTCCCACATCTTCAAAAGTTCAGTACGTGAAGGTTGTGGACCATAAATATCAACACGTCGTATGCCTATGCCAAAATAGAGTAAAACTTTAAATTTAATAAAAATTAATAAGTTCAAGAGCAATTGAAATTTTATTAAATCACTCATTTAATATAAATATTAAAAAAACAATTAATTAGAAGACTTAACAATGAAAATAATAAGATCTAAGAGGTTAGAATAAGATCTCGAAACAATTTTCAAGCTAGACACCATGCCGTTCAGGCTCGACGAACTTGGGGCGAGCTCAAAGTTACCATTGGGTAATAACCTTGATGCTAGTTACGAGCTATAAAGAAAATCAGTTTAGTATTATATTATATTTTCAATATTGATTGATTAAACAAACTCCTTTCGGTAATTTTCTTTTTGAATAAAGTTTAGTGATTATGGTAACATGATTTGAACTTTGAAAGGTTATATACGTCCAAAGCTTCAAATGTTTATGGAGACACACAAAGTCAAAGATATATAATGTTTTTCTATCTTTAATGCAACTACATACCAATGGTCTAGCAAGACACAAAAGTGGAGTGGTTTAAAGTCTCACAGGCGACAAAGCAACTACCTACCAATGGTCGAGCAAGACACAAAAGTGGAGTGGTTTAAAGTCTCACAAGCGACAAAAATAACATAGTTACCCAAACTTTCAATTTAAAATTTTATACGAAACTTGAAAGTAGTTGTGAACTCTATACCTTAGACAGAGAACAGCACCTGGACTACGTTGATTCCCCTTTTATCTAGCTAACATTATCTACAAAATGCCCAATGAAAGCACATAGATCAGAAGCAACAATCAAAATAATATCAAAATATTATAGCAAATCATATCATGTAAGCCTCTAATCTACCATAACTTCAGCAAAGTAGCAAATTACAAAACACATTCATACATAAACACGCATACACCGAGCGAAGCCCAAGAGTTTCTACTAACAGTTAATAACTTTGGAAACATAAATTTGTATATAATCCTCAAAAAATGGACATGCTTCTATTAGACAAAAATTACTCAGTCAACTTCAGTATTCGTCCTTTTCTCCCTAAACAGGAAATTGTAATGAATAGATTTATCAATAACAATAATAATAATAAATACTCAACTCTGATCTGAATGGAAAATAAAAATTAAGAGAAGAATAAAAAATACTATACGTTACCCAAAATTTCAATCCAATGGTTATTACAATTAATAGGTTTATCACAATTAAAAGTATCTATCCACGCTATTTATTATTTTTGAAATTTAACTCCGAATTGGTTCACTTTAGATTTTAGATTATCTATTTCATTTAATTAGATGAATAAATAATTTAATTATAACTGTAAAATGGGCAGCAAAAGAATGTAACTGTTCTTTTTCATTTGGACAAACTTTCAATTTCATAATTTAGCATCCATCAATCCGATTATTGAACTTTCTTGGCTTGACCTTGATAAAAATCATGACATTTACTTTATTCAAACAAAACAAATCCTAAAATTCAATATTTTTAATAATATATTTCTCATAAAAGTCTTTATATCTCATAAAAGCTAGAGAAAATATCATGTACTAAAACCGTAAATTAGCAGAAAAAAATGAATAGAGCCTATTTATATTTTGGGTAAACTTCAACCTAAATTCAGCACCAACAGAAAGATTTCGTACTCTAGCATGACTCTAGAAAGAAATATTATAAATAATTAATAAATTAATCTTTCATTACAAAATACTTCTCATACCATGATTTTAATTTCAATTTGACATTTAAACAAACACTTGGAAGTCGATGAAACATAAACTATCTCCGATAATGAGTGTTACATAATAAACTACAAAATCAATTTAACATACACAATCATTCAATCATAATAAGATCCAAATTATTACTAATCGAAAATATAATCAAATTAATTAACAAAAAATAGTTCTTTAATAAAATATAGACTTGTTTTGAGGAAGGATGAAAATCATGTTGGCTGCAAAACATATATAATAAAATATATAAGAATTTCATTGAGTAAAATTGTCAAACAATCAAAACATGTGTAATAAAATAAGACTAGAAAAAGTACTCGAAAATATAATCAAATTAATTAACAAAAAATAGTTCTTTAATAAAATATAGACTTATTTTGAAGAAGGTTGAAAATCGTGTAGGTTGCAAAACATATATAATAAATATATAAGAATTTCATTAAGCAAAAAAGTCAAACAATCAAAGCATGTGCAATAAAATAAGACTAGAAAAAGCACTTCGATTACCTGGAGTAGTTTTAATGTGTTTGCAAAAGGCACCATCCACACAATCTAGAAAGGGATAGTTAATGGCTGGCAATAAAAGGTGAAGTTAAAGTGAGGCCACTTAGACGAAAGAAAGAGGAAGCATAATTAGAAGACTTATTTGTGATGGGGATCAAGTTTCGCTGCGATGGAGTGAGTAGTTAGCATAATCTGAAATTTTTATCATTGATTTGGTGATAAATTTAGGAATCATAATAGGAAATAAATTTTTATATTGTGATATAAGAAGAATACTATTAGGGAAAAGAAGATACTTGCCGTGTTTAAAAGAAAATAATTTGTGACTAATACTAATGTATATTAAAATTTTATATTATTTAGAGACAAAATATTATAGTCACAATTGGTAAATTTATGATTTTTTTACTTTTTATGACAAATTTAGTGACTATTATAAAAAATTGTCTCTAATTAAGTAAAAATTATGACGGGAATTTAAGCGCTAAAATTATTAGGCCCCTCTTATGACTGTTATAATTATATGTCTCAATAATTTATTTATGGGGACATAATTTACAATCTGTCACAAAGAATTTGTCCCTATATGTGACTTTTTTTGTAGTGAATGGATTGATGTATTTTCGGAGGAAAATCGGTAGACCCGTTTGGGCAGTTGGGCCTGTGCTTTCTTTCGCTGGAAGCAAAGCTCGAGCTGGAAAAGATTTCGGGCTGTCTTCAGAGGTTTGCAAAACCTGGCTTGATATGAAACCTCGCTGTTCAGTTCTCTACATATCATTTGGTTCACAGAACACCAAATCTGCATCAGTCATTACAAAATTGGAAATTGCTTTAGAAGCGTGTGGGAAGTATTTCATTTGGGTTGTCAGGCCACCATTAGGTTTTCAAATAAACTCAGAATTCCAAGCCAAGGAATGGTTGCCTCAAGGATTTGAAGAGAAATCAAAGATTCAGGACGAGGGCTAGTAGTTGACAAATGGGCACCTCTGGTGGACATTTTGTCCCGCAAGTCTGTATCTGCATTCTCGAGTCATTGCGTATGGAATTCTGTGCTTGAACCCCTCAGCCACGGAGTGCCAATAATTGGGTGGCCGATGGCAGCAGAGCAGTTTTATAATGAAGTTATTGCAAGAGAAGCTTGAGGCTGGCATGACGATTGCTCGAGGGAAGAATTGTGGGGCAGTGCATGAGGAGATGGCGGCGAAAATTGAGTTGGTGATGAATGAGACAGGGAGAGGAAAGAAATGAGAAAGAAAGCTTGTGAATCAAGGAGATTATCAACAATGCCATCAAAGATGAGGAAAATTTAAGAGGGTCATCTATGGAAGCCATGGATCAATTCTTGAATGCTACATTGATGCTGAGGGAGAAACACAACAATGAGGAATTTGAGACATAAAGAAATTATATGATGTATGGGATTGGTCATTTTATTGGACAGATGGAAAAATCACTTTCAAGAATAGTATTTAGAGATTATCTATAAATAAACTCTTTATAAAAATGTAATGTTCTCAAATGATTGTCATATTATCTATCTTAAGTAGTCTCATTTATTGTTAGATTTACTCACCCAACAACATCATAACATCTCAATTTGTATGGAACAATTTGCAAGTAATATTATTTTCAAAGAGTATCTAAATTACATCGAATTAATTTGTTATTCAAGTAGTCATGGTAGTTTTTAGTCGTATAACATTTTGAATATATTGTTGTTCAAGTGAATCAATTGATACCTTTTTTTTAAAATAAATTAAATAATTATCTGGAATCAAATTAAATATTAACTATTCATTTGATTGGAAAAAAGAATCGTTCAAGCTGATCTTTTCATTTATTGAATATGTATCAAGCCAGATTATGCAATCCTCCGAAGAGATCCCGACGCTCGAACTCGGCTTCCAGGAGAGAAAGTACAGGCCCAAGAGCCCAAATTTAAACTCGTTTGTCAAGCTCCTCTACTGTGTTAACCAAAATTCCATCAGCATTGGCGCTCCAGGGAGGAAGCACTTTCTGCACAAACATTGCAAATGAATCACTACGACCAGCAAGTCTATGCTATTGAAGATGATTTCAAGGAGACGAACGGAGGAGTTTTGAGGGAGAGATGATCTCAGCTTCTAGTGGGGTGATAGTGTATTGCTTTGTTTCTTCTATGCGAAGGGCTAATGCTAGGGAAGGAGTTATACAGCCTTGCTCCATGAATGGGAACATTACTATGTTCTCTTTTCTTTCTGCCATTAAAAATACCTGTAGAGATGAGAAATATTAATTACGTGGTAGAGTAAGCTTTTTATATATAATACTAAACTTTCAAACATCTTATATATCTTGATGTTTTATAATATGAATAGGTCTCAGATTGTGATTAATAACGTTAATCATGGTAATTATTTTAATAATATGATTATTATTGATTTGATGGATTTAATAATTAACACTTCAAGATGCGTGTCCATTTGGTTAAGACTATATAAAGACATTGAGATCAGACAATTTCACCCTATACTTTTTTGAATTAGCTAGTCTTTCTTTTACTCGTTGCTTTGATCATGTATCTTCTAGCTGTGTTGTTTGTCAAAATGCTTTGGTGGGTGGTGAGGGAGAATCGAACTTCCGCTTCTCTTCTATATATGTCTAATAAATTTGTCATTTTGTGTATAGTTAATATGTTGTTAATTGTCACGATTCTTTCACCAGTTATCAATTCACAGATATGATATATATTTTAATAAGATTTTATTTATATTTGTTTATAAGATAAGAACGGAGAAATGCTGACCTGTTATATTTTTGGATATATTTTTTTTCCGAAAATAGCTCTTGTTGCATTCATTCGTTGACAAGATGATTTTTACTCGTATCAATTATACCAAGTTCAAGAATAATATCTTTATAAATAATATTGTATTTACAAAATCTGTATACAACGTTGATGTGATAAGTGAACAAATGAATATTATAAATTCAATATAATAAATGTTTATAAATAATGTAATATTATATGAGTGATATCACATCAACTTTATAGATAAACTTTATAACTATAACATTAAATATATGTTAATATCATTGGAATCTATTTATATTTTTGTTGGAAAATAGGATTTATTAATCTTGGAAATGATCCAAACAATATTTTAATATAGATATATACAGGTTCGAAAAACAAAAAAGTACCCAAGATGATGATAAATAAGGAAATTATCAATTTATTAAGCGGAAGTGTCGAAGAATGAACGCTGAATGTGTAATAAACCATGTGTGTTGTACCTAAAAAATAAAATTCTTGGTTTGGAAAATTGGAAATTAGGCAAGCATTCAAGGTTCTACAATTCTACTCATGAAGTGAAGAGTTTTTTTATCCTGTCTTTCGCAGAAATTATTAGTTATATTGACTAACAAAGTGTCATTTGAGTCTGTGACTCATCTCAATGTACATTTCCACATGTTATATTTCAATAAGTACAAAATTATTAGCTATATTGACTAACAAAGTGTCATTTGAGTCTCTGGCTCATCTCAATGTACATTTCCACATGTTATATTTCAATAAGTACAAAACTAAGTACTAAAAATAGTATTATATATTCAATGCCTGCAACCCGTGCGTGCATGTTATCTCACTATGCCACGCCCATCACCATGTGTGCGCCAAACAATGCCCATTTCCCGTGCATGTGTATTGCTTCATTGCGCTACACATCCCCCTGTGTTAGTGTTCACATTGCCTTGCGCTTACCCTTGCACATCAATGCTTCTATCACGCCACACAACGTCTCTACACCTCGCTTAAACACTCACCCGTGCGCTTCTAGTTGGCATGCACCATCGCTGCCATATCCAAGCCATGGCATAGTGCAAGGCATGCTATGCCAGCCATGTGCGAATATTAAGGGTATAACAAACCACTCCCACCAGAAGAGCCTGACGTCCTCATCGGAAGGATGTTGTTGTTGCCCTCTGCACTTTTCATCATCATGTGATCTTCCTCTCCCAAATAGCAATCTCACATGCTGTTGCTTCGAAATTAGATACTCCCTTTCTCTAACTCTCACAGCTCCAATGATCAAGGATCTCGCTCGCATCCTTGTCCTACTGTCTTGTGAAAACAGCAGGAGCTCCTTCAAGTCTCTAAAAGCATTATGAACTCACACGAATAGCCTTAGTTTGTAGCTTTACCCAAAACTACAACAATTTTGACAACTACCCCAACTGTCCACTTTAGAATTAGGCCTTGACGCATTGTGCTAGCTGCTCTCTCCGTCGCTGTACTCTAATGGGCTGTATCAAGTCACCCGAACCCAATTCTCTTATATGACTCTGACCACACGCTGTTATTGCAGATTTCTCCCCACGTAGCGCAATCATCCTCGATCAATTTGCCCTCAAATTGATGATGATTTGCAGTCTCTACTCAACTCCATTCCCCCATGGTGTTGAAAAAGTACCACTAAAATCCGCTCATGAACTACACCAACGATTCTTTATCTTCTGGATTTAGAAGATATGCCACCACATAGCAACTCCGCTGCCTCAGTCCGTCGGGCAGGTATGTAGTACCGCATGAAACTCCACGTTTCTTGAATCAATCTATCGCATAAGAATGATTCTTTGCCAACCTTTGCTACACATGAATTAATTCCCCGGAAACTGACTGCATTAGTTTGTCATCATTCCCCAAAGGCTGTTGAAGACCCGCGGCTTCATTTCCTTAGTGCATTCACCTATGAAAGCACCATTTTATCACTACAATGCATCCTCATGATTCCAGCACGCCAAATGAACTCTTCGCGTTGAATATACGCCTCATTCAGCAACTTATTTCACCATCCGCTACTCTTTAGCTTGGATATACGCCACTAGTAAGGAACTGATGTCAGGGGTCATCGCACCATCATCCCTCTCACTATAGTGATTACTCATATCAATCAATTGATAAAGGCTTTGGAGGTCCAAGATGCACCCCATTTGCATCCCCAACGGTCGACACCTCGAGCCACTCCGTTGGACCCATATGCACCATAAAAAAGGACTCCACTCCCATGTCAAAACCCGTCTCCAATTGCCTAGCCGACTGGAATGGCCTCACTCCACGTCTGCCTCTAGTAAACAATTAAGCCTTCACCTCTACCGAATTCTCCGAATCCGGTATAGATATCATACGCAAATAAGGAATCAAACCCATGTTGTATTGAAGAAAAAACTCCATCCCCAGTATCAGCTCAAAATCGCTCAATGGAACCACTGTCAAGTTCATCGGCCCCTCCCATGAGCTAATCCGTATAGTCGTGGATAGTGTTCCATAAACTGGCATTATAGAGTTCGCTACTTGGACCTCTAGCGAGGAGCTCTCCAGACACAACTCCAACCTGTCCACTTCCTTTGAAGAAAGGAAATTGTGTGTAGCCCTCGTATCCAACATAGCGTGCATAGATTGCCTATTAATGAATACCCATATGTACAAGTGCCCCGTCGAATCACATATCCCATAAATGTTGTTCAACATTAAAGGACTCAGGCACATAGGAATTACCTCATCCTCGACCTTGCATTGCTCGCTTTCTACAACCAAAGCATTTAGCTCACTCCGCTTTGGACAGTCCCTTGCCCTATGAGGTCCGTCACAAATGAAGTATCCCGTACGCTTTTGCCCTGTTGCAAATCCCCTTGTTTAGCCTTGCTGGACTCAGCTTCCATGTTCTCTCCAATGGAAATCCAACCTTCTTCCTTCCCTCGGGCTCTTTCCTCTTCTGCATGGAAAATACCCCAAGATTGAAGTCAGCCAAACCATCCGCAGTAGCAATTGCAGGTGGTAAGTCTGTCACCCCTTGCCTATTATATAAAATGTTGACTTACTAGCTGCCTACCAGAGGAAACTCTCAGTAGGTTGTGGACTGATTGTGAAAAATTCCATTTAATTATCATACCTTATCAATGTCAAAAGCAGTAGTTTATTTACTTGATTAATTATTATATGATATAAAGTTTCATTCGATCGTCACCAATGATGTTTAATCCATTTAATTACCAATATCCTTCTTTGATCACTCATGACGTTTCTATTATTCCTCATCCTCCAGTAATATGATCTCTCATCCTCTAATTGTCTCTGATCATCAACAATTAACAAAAATGGCGGGGAGAAAAGAGAACATAGTAATGTTCCCATTCATGGCGCAGGGCCACATAACTCCTTCCCTTGCATTAGCCCTTCACATAGAAGAAACAAAGCAATACACCATAACTTTTGTCAACATCCCATTAAACATCAAGAAGCTGAGATCATCTCTCTCTAAAAGCTCCTCCATTCATCTCCTTGAAATCCCCTTCAACAGCTTAGATCATGACCTCCCTCCTTATACTGAAAACACTGATTCTCTTCCTTATCATCTCGTTTTGAAGCTTGTTGTTAAAGCTTCTTTGTCTTTGAAACCCCATTTCAGGAAACTCATCGCGGCGCTTGTTCAAGAACAAAATGGCACAAACCACTTTGAATAATCTCAAGTATGCTCTTTGGATGGTGTGTAGAGATTGTGCAAGACTTCGGTGTGTTTCATGCTATATTTGTTATAGGTAGTGGCTTTGGCTTTGCATGTTACTACTCTTTGTGCTTTCGGATTTTCCTCAAGCATCTAAAATTCATGTAACGCAGATGCCAGAGAACATAAGAGTTGCTGATGGTAGTGATTCATTTTCAATCTTTGTGCAAAAAGTGCTTCCCCTTGGAGCAAATCTGATGGAATTTTGGTTGATACAATAGAGGAACTTGATAAGAGTGGACTGATGTACTTTCGAAGGGAATTTGGCAAACCAGTTTGGGCAATTGGGCCTGTTTCTCGAAGCAAAGCTCGAGTTAGAAAAGATTGGATCTCTCCGGAGGATTGCAAAACGTGGCTTGATACGAAACCTTCCAGTTCAGTTCTCTACATATCATTTGGTTCACAGAACACCATCTCTACATCAGACATTATGGAATTGACAATGGCATTGGAGGCTTGTGGGAAGTATTTCATTTAGGTTGTTAGGCCACCATTAGGGTTTGACATAAACTCAGAATTCAAAGCCAAGGAATGGTTGCCTCAAGTATTTGAAGAGAGAATCAAGGATTCAAGACAAGGGCTAGTAGTTGACAAACGAGCACCTCAGGTGAACATTTTGTCCCACAATTCTGTATTAGCATTCTTGTGTCATTGCAGAAGAAATTCAGTCCTTGAATCCCTAAGCCATGGAGTGCCGATAATTGGGTGGCCATTGGCAGCTGAGCAGTAGTATAATGTGAAGTTGTTGGAAAAGGAGCTTGAGGTTGGTTTGGAGATTGCTAGAGGGAAGAATTGTGGGGTGGTGCATGAGGAGATGGTGGCAAAAATTGAGTTGGTGATGAATGAGACAAAGAAGGGAAAGGAAATGAGAAGGAAAGCTTGTAAGATCGAGGAGATTATTAACAATGCCATCAAAGATGAGGACAATTTTAAAGGTTCCTCTGTGGAAGCCATGGAACAATTCTTGAATGTACATTGATGCTGAGGGAGAAACACAGCAATCAGGAATTTGATGCATAAAGAGATCATAAGGTATGGGAGGACTTGAGGTTATTGGAATATAGATGGAGAGATCACTTTCAAGAATAATATTTAGAGTTTATCTATGAACAATATATTGTATGTAGTAGGAAAAACTTTCTACGTGAAACTTATATAATGTTTGCTTGTCTATTACTTTAATATATAAATTTCGAGTTTTAACTATGAAAAGTCTAAAGTATTATGAGGGTACCGTGCACATCACTAATATGGATTAATATTCTCTCATTATTATTATTTTTTATGATAATCCTTATCCGTTTAGATAAGGAAATATAATATCGATGTTTTTCTGATATGGTTTTAAAGAAGAAATTATTCAATTGTATGATTGATAATGAATAATAATAAATAATAATAAATTAAAGACGAAAGAAATGAAATAAACATATTTGATTTGTTAGTCATGAAAGATAAAATTGATGGTGTTATACCAAAAAATAAAATAAAATAAGTGAGAATTGATTAGTTTCTATGGAGGAGAATAAAAATTAAAAAGGTTTTTAGCTCCTTGACCCCACCCTATTGAAAAATGAAAGCCCTTAAAAGGATCCCACAAGGCCAATGTGACAAAAGACAAATGATTCTATATAAACACTTTTAGTCAAACAAGTGTTGTCAAAGTAGTTTCAGTCAAAGCAGAAAAAGACTTCCTCGAGGATCTGGATAACAAACTTTATATCAAGGTAAATAAGATTAATCAATAACTCTCATCAAATGAGATAACTTAATCCAATACAAACTTCAAAATAAGAACAGAGCAATGACACTCAAATATAAATAGCCTATGTTTCTCATCAACTAGTATGGCAAAACAAAATCACTAAGCTACTAATCTCCTCTGTCACCGTTGAAAATAATTCTAGTTGTAGGCAAGGCAATATACGAATTAATTACAACTTCCAAGACAAACTCAATCGAGTAGTATTGCTTTTTCATTCAAAATCTCGAAAGTAATATATGTAACACACGCATCGTTTAAGTGCGAATTTATATCAATTAAGAAATGTTTCCAATCATTAAACAATTGATCTGTTAATGCAACAAGAACGTCTTCATTTTCATTGTCGAAACTGTCAATTAATAACAAGTGATCTTCCATTAATACTCCTTTGCAATCTCCCACCTATAATTCCGATACGCTTTTACTATTTTTGTTTTCCTGCGGGAAAATAGCTTACCTTGTTTAAATGGATTATGAAAAATGAAGTATTTTCATTATCCATCGACTTGTCACTGACAATGTAATTTCAAAATAGTCCTTTTATTGTATAACTTAGGTTTTCAATTAAATTAAAATGACTTGAAAGAGAGATGGCCAGGCAGATTCTCTCTTCACCTTCTGTCATATTTTAATTCTTTTAAATATTTTTACCTCAAGTCTCTTGCATGCGAGAGGATTTTATGAATTTAATGCCCTCGAAACAGCTTGAAAATTACTAATGAGTTTCATATTGGGTCCTTTACTTGACCTAGCATGCATGAGATAAATACATCTTTAAAAAGCAGAATGCAGATGAAATATTTATCGTTAAGCGTAGATTAAAAGAGAAAATTTTTCTTAGAAAGAAGCCAATAATAATTGGTGTGTACTTTTAAGTTTTAACCGTGTCCTTACCACTGTATTATTTTATTACAAAAATCATTTGATATCATATTCAACTATTAAAAATGTATAAAACAAACAAATATATAAAAAATTATTCAATACGATGCTAAAATATTGTTTATAATTCTATACAGTCTTTAAATTAAATGTTTACTTAAAGACACACATTAAAACTATCCTAATAATTCTACATGACAAGGCATTGGTGTATATTAGAAATTAAACAAACATTAGTACATGACTCATGAGTTTTGGATCAACCAAGCTGGGCCAACAGCAACCGTAGAACTCAAGTGAGGGCAGCCCATGTTGGTTTTATGTGGAAAATGTAGCCCAATAGATTGCCGAAAATTGAAGTATATTGGGTTTGGTGTGCCTACTAGAAGCAGTTTTTTTTTTTCCCTTTTTTTTAAAATTTTTAAAAGACTAATTTCCATGATCACTCTCGCGACTGGCATATAAAACAAAAGAAGTCAACACGGTTGATAGAGTTAACTTGATTTAACTTTTGAAATTCTCCTAAACCAAATCCCAATTTCATTATTAGAATGCAAATGAAATCAAGACTTGGATTTGATTGTCACTTGTGTTACCATCTTTACCAGCAAAGACAAATCAATTGCTTGCATTATTAGGGTCCAAGTAGGTTCACCATTTCAACTTAAAATTTACAAACAAGTCCTTTTCAGAGCCCGGAAGATTGAAATTCTATAAATATTTTGAGTTTGATTAGGTAGGGTGGTTCACATCTCGTTCACTAAATTGCTATTTTATATCACTTGATTGAAAGAAAAAAAAGAAAATCTTTCTTGGAAAGATAGGATTCCAATTATATCACTTCATGATTCCAACTAATCCTCCACAAGGTACCAAAACATTTCAGTCAGCAATAGAGAAAACTAAACTAAACCCATCTTGAAACATTTATTGAAACATCAATTTCGATAATTACAAGCATCTCTGTTGAGATAATATCCTCAAGAAACTAACTGAAAGAGAAGAAAATAAATTAACCCATTAATAGTTACTCAAGTTACAGATTTATACCTGCAAAGAACTTTGCATCTTAGAACTCTATCCTGAACATAAAATCCTGGCATCACCATGACCTTAACCCGGCTTGGACCGTGTGTCCTTTGCCTATCCATGAACATATCATCCATGTAATGTGGATCAAAGGTCCTATTCTCTTCAACCCTTAAGATTCCCAATGGTGGATTGAAAGAAGATGCAAGTAAATGAAGTAACCATATGCATTTTGCAGAAACAAAGAATGCTTGGAGAAGTTGTTCGGGCCATGGTCTAGTCCAGTTTAGTGTTGTGATAATGCAACTCATCTTCTGGTCACAGAACTTGCTGAAGTCTTCACTGTAGTATTTGGTGCCCTTCCTCAACACTTCATTCCAACTTAGGTTTCTGAGTGCAACAAATGATGAAAACTGAGCTTCGCGATGTTTTTGGGGATCTAAAAGTTTTGGTGAACCATTCTTCTGAAACACACAATTCTCAAAGTCTTGGTAGAGTGATTGGTTTATTATAGCTTCCAAATGGTATGAAACTGCCTTGGAGTACTTTGAATTTAGTGACAATTTATATGGCTGAAGAAGCAAATTCAAGTTGTCCATTAGAGTATGATCAGTCTCTTCAATCTGTCCAACAAGTGTCTTGCAGAATTGCTTTACTGACAATCTTGCTTCTGATACTATCTGCAAAAAACCTTCCACCATTACTTCCTCAGTCACTGGCATCAAGTTTTCTCCATTCCCATCAATGGACTTCCCTCTCCTTGGGAAATTTCCAAGCTTTTCAGGGAATTGAGAATCCTTTGCAAGTGTTGCCTGTCTCAAAGCTTTCTTCAGCTCTTCACAATAAGACTCCAAGTACTCCAGCTTTTGTTTTAGCTCCCCCAATGAAGATTTCATCTCAGAAACTTCGGTCAAAGCCGCATCTCTACTCTCGTTTGCTTCTATAAGCTCTCTCTTTAATGTCTCTATAGACAATATACCCAAATCCTTGAAAATTTGTGAAACTTCCTCAGATTCTGTTCGGTTAGGAGAATTCTCAATCTTGTACTTCTTCTTCAACCGAGGGAACAACCATGAAATCACTCCCCGGTTTTTCGGCTGTGTTTGAACTGATGAATGAGAGTCTGTCAATGGCACAACAATGTTAGAATTCTTGGTGTTCCTACTGGCAATTTCTGATTGTGAAGTTATTGTCGCCGGCTTGCATCTATTGCAAGAGGATATTGATTTAAAGTCTCCCAAACTGTTTCTCCTACATGATTTATAGAATTCTGTCCCTGGAGATGTTTGCAGCACAGTGATGTGGTTTGTGCTTGAACCAGTGACAGATTTTTGGTCCTCAGCTGGACAAATATGGGACTCCAAGCTCACCAAACCAGAAGGAAAACCTTTCTTTGAAGATGAATTCTCCCTCTTATAATCTGACAAAGTAGTCTCATTGCCATTTCCTGCTTCTAGCCCACACTCATCCCAACTTCCTGACTGATTCTTTGCTGGAATTCTTTGATACCCAGGTAAAGGTTCATCTTCATAACTCTGTAAAAAATTCTCAAAATTTAGCAAAACATTGAAGAAACCAGGGATTTTCATCATCATTTATTTATCTATTTTGTTTAGATTAACCAACACCATGCTGTATATATACAGTAATACCCAGCAACATAACTGAAGTCTTTGTAGTAACATAAGGAAAGTAAAGCATGTTCAACAGAAGTCTAAGCAGGGAAAGAAATTGAAGAACATTCATTAAAAGGTTGAAAATTTAACAAAGATTAAAAAAAAAAAAAATTGAACAACATAGATTCCAAAATCCTTAAACGAACCATTCATGAACATTAAGGTTTCATTTTTCATACATAATCTTGCAAATGAATTGAAAAGTAAATTAAGAGAAGGGAAGATAAGGAGAACTTACAGGTGTAAAAACAGGATAATCATGAGCAGAGAACTGAGAAGCAGGGCGCGAAGCAGGGGAAGAAGCAGGGTATCTGTTATTGGCAGGGCTATTTCCTTGCATCAAAGCTGCATGAAGAGCTCTCAATTCTACCGCTTTGGCAATGGCAGCTTGTATTTCTTGCCTGCTCACTTCGCTATTGCTGTTATTACTATTGTTATGGTTTTGAAAGATTTGGGTAGCAGTAGTTGCGGCAGCCATGAACAGGGGATGATAGAACAGAACAGAACAGAGTATATAATACAACAAAGAATAGAACAAAGAAAGAAGATAAAATTGCAGAGATTTTCAAACGTAGAAAACAACAAAGAGGATTAACAATCGGGTATCTAATGGTTGGATTTGATTCGTAGAGATTAACATGATATCTGTTGTACAATCTTGGAGAACCAGAAAATTTTTCTTGAGAGAAAGAGAGAAAGAGAGAGAGAGAGTGAATGTGAAGTATCTCCAAGTCCAATGAGGTTTTGTCTTTGTTCTCTATTGGGTTAATAGAATGATAACATGTGAATACCATAAAGATAAAAACAAAGAAAGAGAGTTTGGTCTCGAATATATTAATAGAAATGAGATCATGTGAAGCTAAGCAATGTTAGAATAGAAAGAGAGAAGGCTTACCAATGTGCCCATATTTTATGTAAGGGACAAATCTCACGGCCATCCTAAAAAATTTCTACCGTTCAATTAAGGCATCTTACCCTATCCGTAACCGCAATTTTATAGATACGAGATAGGTAAATGATATAATATAAGTTTTCTAAGATAAGTCTAAGCCTAAGAGGAAGACATGGTGGCACTGTTGAGGGCATGATTGCTAGGAGTATTATCATCATAAGATGGTTCCACTATACAACTAATATACCAATTTTTTTTGTTGTTTGTATCGTCCTTATTGTGGCACTAAATATGTATTTTGATAACACTTAGTGTACTCATCATAATTTATGATGGAAGTATGTTGTCTGCTACTGCTGCTAAGACCCACATCAATTGGACCTGTTTAATTAAGTTTGTTTATATACATTATATAAAATTGGCTAATTCGAAATTTTTACCATTGTTCATCAACTCATGAAGTTGACCTGAAAATGGCAAAATATAGGAGACAAGAAATATGTAAATTGGTAAGCACTCCATGTGTTTTATCTTGCGAATCAACTAAACAAAGAAGCATAGCTGATTGCTTTGCATAATCGTACGAAACAGAAAAGAAAAAGTGGATATAAGTGTGTAGATTACTTTAGTGTAGTGCTAAGGCCAATATCGTCCATAGCAAAGTACAGATTCAGTTGGGTAGGGCAAAGTAGAGCTGGAAGGAGCTTCTGGCCGAAAGGAGCTGTGCCTGTGATGAGGTGGGGGACACAGATATCCATTTCCTTCCAAACACTCACTGTCTTTTCCTTTTCCCCCAAAACAGTGAATCTTGTGAAGGATAGTGCCCTTGTGGGGACCAAATGCCCTTCATACATGCCCTAACATTGTTATAAATTTAAGTGCATTACTTGTGAGCATCTTTTAATAATTTGATTATTCCTCTAATCTGAGCTCTTCTGAGTTTTCTTATGAGTTTTCACGGATTCTATGATACTTATCTAACAAAATTCAAGTTACTTTATTTGGATTTGTCTTGTCTCTTTATTCTTATCCTGAAACTGATAACAAGTAAATGATTCTAAAGTCAATCAAGACAAATGGAAGGGATTTATCTTTTTTAAAAAAAATTAGATTACAAAAGAGTTATTGCGTATATTTTATAGTTTACTTGTATATAATTGCATATAAGACCCATATTACAAGGAGTATTTCAAGGAATAACAACTCACAAGGGGTATTTTTGAAGTAATAAAACATATTTAGTTTATTGGTTGTTGTTAATGTTTGTTTATTCCAAATGGAATTCCATGTAGGATTGCTGAGATGTTATTGTTGGCATGGATCGGTTGATGTTTCCATAAGCGCTTTTGTTAGGAGATATAATAAGCTCTTCTGAGCCAACCACCCCATCAAAAAGCTAGTAGAGTTTGTCAACCTTCACATGCAAAAAGTTGCTTTTCTTGTCTAATCAACAATTAAGATTATAATCAGCATTAGTAGGTTTCATGTTCAAGAATTAAATGTAGAATATTAATCAACTGTTAAGCAGACTAATAACTCAAGTCTAGTTTAGCCATGACTCCAGCAAAGCAATTTATGAAATCAATTAAGATTGTAAAACAGGGATTAGGTTTCATTCTTTTGACCATAAGTGCAAGCAAATTTAAGTCAAGTAAGAAAAGAAGTTAGGTGAGGTTCTGTTAACATTAATGGATTATGAAAATAACATTAGTTAATTTTATTTTATTTTAAGTTTGATCAAAGGACGATTAAATTACTTTCGAATATGTCTTGAATTTCTCTCATGAAAAAGGCCTACTTGGCCGTGACTTGCAAACAAAGACTTGACACATAATAATAATTAGGTTTAATTTCACTATTTTTCACTATGAGAAAGTCAAGAAATGATATGTTTGCGTAGGGTTGTTAGGTGAGAATCTAGTTATATCCATAAGATATATTCGTGGAAAAGCATTTTCAAATCTTGACTAATTGATTAAATTGTTATTGACTAATTCAAGACTAACGACAATCTAATTGGAAGGTGCATCCGTTTTTATGGTCTGCCATTCACAAGAGTCAAAGTATGGAGTCTCAACTCAGACCTCAGATTCCACACATCTCATTTCAATTGATGGCAAGCTTGGAACTCATTGGATACATATCCTTGATACCAACACAATCTTCAACATGGCAAAACTTTTTTTTATTGCATGTAGAATGAGGGATGATAATGTTGCATTGTAACTTGTAAGACTTTGATTTCGTAACTAAGTAGTTTCTAAGTTTCTAAGTTCTATATATGTAAGCATTTCCATCCATAACGTACATGTTTACTAACACTAGAGATTATTGTTAAAAAACACCATAAAAGTTGCTTAATATTAGTAGAGTTGTAACGTGGACCGAATAGAATTGAATTTGAAAATTGAACATATATCAAACGAAATTAGTAGATGGGACCAAATAATAATAAACCCATCTATCAACCAAATAAATAACAAAAATGATACCTAAATATGAGAATTTGAATTCAAAAAGTTCTACTATATTATCACATTAAGTAATCTATAGAACTAAAAGCTTTTAAGTTATAGTAAGATAAGCCTCTAACAAATACTACAACAATGTTGAATTGAAGGAAACTCAATGCTAATTAATTACAACTTAAATCTTTAGATATTTCTCACTTTTGTGGAGTGATGGCTTCCCTGTACACAACTTCTAAAGCAATGATAAATCCCAAAATGGGTCCCTGGCTAGTGAGCATGTGATCCATGAAACAATGGCCATGGCCAGCACATGTCTAGGCATTTATTATTGTACTAGAGGAGTTTCCATAAAAGTTAAAAGCTAAGCTATCCCCCCAACTTTTGGTTAATTTGCCAAGGCTTTATCTTCTGATCAATTGTATATTTTCCACTTTTAAAAAAAGAGAATATTTATATTTACATGATTGTAGCTTTTTGGTTTGGGCAGTGTGAGTCCCTATCATTTTCATTTACAGCTTTGGCTGAAAGAAACAACTGAGTCGGCTTTAGTGTCTCTTTCTTTCTTCTCAAGGGAATAACAATGGATGTGGTAATGAATACAGCAAAGTCCAAGCTTCAATAATGCACCAAAGCATGCTTGGTTCCCTCTCTTATAATTATCTATCTCAATTTTTTTTTAAAAAAAAAATATTAATGGTCTCTCCATTTATCCCGTATATATCTGACCGTCCAAAAAATATAAATAAATTTCTTGTATCTTTGGATCACTTGCTCGATAACTCTTTTTCAGTGAAATATAACACAAAAAATATATAACTCCACAAAGTTAATATATATCACTTTGTGGTCGAAATCAAATATTGCCCGTTGAAGTATTCCCTTCAAAGCTTTCCCCGTATAATGTTTTGATTTTGTCCTTACTTTGTTGTTTGATCATAGTAAAAAGGAATTCCAATTCGACAACTTTTATGCTTTACAACCATTTAATTTCTTGACAAATATTATGATCAATCTCTAACTTTGGCTTATGTCATGTCTCTTCATCTAATTAGGAAAAATTTTCTTTTAAAATTTTTGTTTAGTTCTTAATCTCACATGTCCCGTCACATTGTTTTCTCGGACCCTATCTTTGGTCTTGTCATGTTAGCAAGTAGATAACTGCATGAAAGTTTGAGACAAATTAATGAGGCTTGTGATTTATTTTGTTTGTTTGTTTGGTAGTTTAAATCAATTTGTTTCCTTTGTAATGCATTATCTTTTCTCTCAATGTATAAGGACACTCAAATAGTACAAAACTATTGCATTGCTTGAATCAATTTGTCACATTGTTTTCTCAAATAATTAATGATTATTTAACACATTATAATTACAGGCAGAGTTAAGAGTTAGCTTTTGATCAAATAATTAATTAGTCCATGTAGTTAATGCTTAATGGACTCAAACCCTTAATTAATCTCTGGTTGACATGAATATATAGGTAATTAAGATTCATAAATGCCCCTTCAAAACAATGGCAGAAATTTAATATGAAAACTCTAAATAAATAAATTAACAAAATGGGTAATGTTGCCTGTGCTCCTATGTGTGTATTAATTAAATTATACTAATATAGAAACCAACTAATAGAGCTTCTTAATTATTATATTCCTTCTTCATTGCTTATCTCATCTATGCCAAGAATTAATAATTGTAATTTATGAAATTCCAATAATTGAGCAAGTACTCTCACATGGATTAACTGGTGTTTAGTTAATAATCAACTTTGAGTAATTAATTCGTACTCATGATTCAACACCGAACATGTATAATTGCACAAAAATTTACAGTGCACAATATGGCCTTGACCCCTAAGACTGTCCAAAGCGTGTCTTCATTCATGTTTCAAATTGGAATTAGACATTAATTCTTCATCTTTAACACAGAAAAAACTTTGATACAAAGAATACACTGAATTCAATTTAGCGAATACTCCTTCAAGTATCAACTAATCTAGGAGGAGTGACATTAGATATTTTTTTTTTCACAAATAAGAAGTTCTGTATACAATTCGTATATTAGAAAGATTACCATATATAACACAATTTCTCTACTAATTCCTTTTAGTCGAGCCCCTCGGTCTATTATTACACATTGAAAAGTAGAGAGAGTTACAATCCCCATCTCGTCTAAAATTCTATAAATTATTTCATAGTTAAAATAGATTAGAAGACCTAGTCGATTGATTCGTTTTAAATTGAAAAGAGGTCTAATGCACAGTCACAGTGACAGACCTATTCACTAACCTAAGTGGGCCCAGGCCCCACTAGGCAAAATAAAAATTTCTAAATCCTTTAATATATCCCATTAAAATAGGTTGCACAGTATATGATTTTCAATTTCGGTCTCCCCACATTTTTTACATAGCTACATTTATACAAAGATATAATTAATATTTCAAGTAAGTGAGTCCTGAAAAAATTTTATTTTTTTATTTAATTAATTAAATTTTCTTTAAAAAATTAATTAAATAACAAAGTAATAGTGTTTCCTGCTTAAATAAGGATTTTATATATAAATAGATTTCCTACTAAACTCTTAATTAATATCCTATAAACATACATACGTATGTACGTATGTGTATTAGTGAGCATGTCTAATCGCATGGTATATAAATTCAATGCAACTAATATAAAGTTGTGCGATTGAATAAATGCATAAGTTATGATTTTTTTTTCTTTGTTAATCAGAGTTACATTAAATTCTATAAAAACTTTTGATACATAAATTTTGACAAATATATGTAGTTGAGAACTTAGGTGTGTTTGTGTGTATTTTTTGAGTTTTTGTTTTTAAAATTTTAAAAGAATGTGTAGTTGATTTTAATTTTTTTTTAATTTTTAGAATGATATGTGGTTGATATTGATTTAAATATATTAGAAAATATGTATTTTCAGAAAACAAAATTTGACAATATAAACACATAAAACCTAAGAATTCATTTATACTCTCTTCCCTCTATAATTTATATCTTATCGACTATCAATGAAATCCGTAAAATTTGCTCATGCATCAGAAAAGAATCCTGGATCCACATATTGGCACAGGAAGGAATTTATTTTCTCCCCTTTAGCAGACCAGGAGGAATACGTAGTTACTGGTCGCTATAAAATCCGCACATGGTGTTTGCAGCTGGCTTCTTCTCTCGAAGTTTGAGGCCTTCTTCTCCTCGATAATTTGACCACCAATGTATGGTTTGGTAATGCTAGTTTCAAGGGACACATAGGAAGCTGTATCTTGTGCATTCAACCCTATAAGAATGTTGCGAAGCTATCATATTCAAATGTAGATTATTCTAATTTTAAATTATTTATGTTAATTTATAACCAATTCTCCTTACAATTTTGTTAGAGATGGATCTTACCTGTAATCAAAGGACCGTAAACATCCAAATATACGTATTTTATGATAATTATTTTACTTGAATTTTATCCTTAGAAGCATTATATAAATGAATCATAAATTAGTGCAAAAAAACTAAATCAAAAGTAGTCTAACTTGAGATAATTTTAAATTCATAAAGAGGATTAGTATAATTTTGAAAATTTTCTTTTCATAATAAGAAAAAAAACAATAATAATAAATAAGATCTGGCAGCAATTACAAAAATATTTTGGGCCCATTGGTTGTATTAATGGAGATTTCAACAATCCCATGTGAGAATTAGTACATGTAATATATTTGCCGACCAAAAACTGTATGCATTCTCTTGTCCCAAACCTTCCCATTTAATTTATTTGTTGGTAGGAGCCTATGCATACATATATAGATAAGAGATATAACCATTATAGGTAACATATAGCTCCATAGACTTGGTTGCTAGTTTTGTATTTTAATCACTCCTCCAATAATAAGTTAATTAAAGAGATAATATCAACTCGAGTTTTGACTTAATTTCAAGAGGAGAACACATATGCATTTTTCATCAATCATACTCTCTGAAGTTCTTTATTTTTCATTAATCACACCTCTTAAAAATGATGATTTTAATACAATTTAAGGGGTATCATTAATTAACAATATATAGTTGTTCTCAGTTTGAAATTAAGCTAAAATAGGTACTTATCAATATTATCCCATTAATTATATAACATTGTGGTTGGCTGATTTGTTATAAAAATTGATTTTAGTAATATAAATATGGGTATTAGGGTTTGATTTTTCTTATTAGAAATTACACATTTTTATAAATTAATTTCGAATAAGTGAAGAAACTATTTTCAAGAAAAAACTATAATTTTAAGTGATGGGTAATTGTAAATTATTGAATGTAAAGTAATTGAGAAATGTAATTTTATGTGACTTGTGACTTGAAAATTTAGTATTAAGTGACTCAAAAATAACTTGAAATTAGTTTCTAGGGACTTAAATATGTACTTTTGAGTAGTATTTATGATATTAAGGGATTAATATTTATAATTTTGAAGAAAGAGTTATTGATAAAACAATTTCAAGTAACATATGACTCTAAATTTTAATTTCATTTGGCACAAAATTGTCATATTAGGTAACTCAAAAATGCATTTTCAAGTCAAAAGCTACTTGAAATTATTATTTTTTTGTAGTTATTATTTATGTTGAAATTACAACTACTCATTTTTCAATTTATGATTTTCGCTGAAAAATGTTTTATACTTGAAATTATAATTTTCAATTACTCTTTTCTTAAAATTAAAATTGCTCATCGGTCAAAATTATTTCTTTCATTTGAAATTGTATTTTCCAGTCACTCAAAATTTGAATGTAGAAGTGGTGGCCTAAACATCATCAAAAGCCCAGCACCGCAGGTCAGACGAATGTTGTCGTCAGATTTGGGCCTCCTTATGATCCAACAAAGAGCCCATTAAGAACTTACAGTTGACCCATTAGAAAATTTTGAATTACAAAAAGTTCCTCAAAATAAATATACAAGAAAATAAATGAATTCAAAAGGTTTTACAGGAAATATGAATATTGATTTATAACTCAAAGTTAAATTTTATTTATCTATGTATTATAATTCTATATCTCAATCTCTTACGAATTCTTTGTCTCCTTTTATGATAGAAAGTCCTATTTAATATTACATGCTAATATCCAGGAGTTTAAAATAATAAATCATAGGTCCAATTTCATATATTAATTAATTCAATTTGGCTTTTATAGTGAAATTTAATATTGTATTGACTTATTTTATTTATCCCAAATTAGAGTGAAAAGTTTCCTGTTAAAAATAATATTAGACCTAGAAGTCAATTCTATTGGCTTGTTCTAATTGTCAAGGATCACGATCCCCGTCAATTTAGCTTCTTGACCCTCGATTACAGAAAATTAACGGGCCAGATTCGTTCCTGAAAACAGTTTCAAATTTTCAATACTTTGAATTGCCGCCCAAATAAACCAATCTTTTTGGTTACTTGACGGCAAACGCGGATCACGATCCATGGCATTCTTTCCTTAAAGATTCTTAACCGTGGATTAATCATAAATCAACGGTTCAAACAGGCCCTAGTAGAACACTCCAAACAAACACAAAACCACTCCACTAGTCTACTTTCCCCTATATAAGCGCTAACCTCATACTGCTTTTCGTAGATTTCAGTAAAATTTTCTCTCAGATTCTCGAGAAACAAACACACATAGTTGCATACACCCTTCAATCTCTGCAATGGCTCGTACAAAGCAGACAGCAAGGAAGTCCACCGGAGGAAAGGCTCCACGTAAGCAGCTGGCCACCAAGGCCGCTCGGAAATCTGCTCCAGCTACTGGAGGAGTGAAGAAACCCCACCGTTTCAGGCCTGGAACTGTGGCTTTGAGGGAGATCAGGAAGTACCAGAAGAGCACGGAGCTTCTGATAAGGAAACTTCCGTTCCAGAGGCTGGTTAGAGAAATCGCTCAGGACTTCAAGACCGATCTGAGGTTCCAAAGTAGCGCCGTTGCGGCTCTTCAAGAGGCCGCTGAGGCATATCTTGTGGGTCTCTTCGAGGACACGAATCTCTGTGCCATTCACGCCAAGAGGGTTACTATCATGCCTAAAGATATCCAACTTGCTAGGAGGATTAGAGGCGAGAGAGCATAGAGAAGTAATTGCTATATATGTAATGGAAAAATCCCAGTTTTAGGGTTTTGTATTATATATCTGGGTTCCATGTGGACTGTGTTAGGGTTTGGTTTTGCATGTTATCAGACTTGGAAATGTGAATCGTTTTGGAATTTAATGGAAGCTGCTTGTATTTTGTATGCCATTTGCTGTGTTTAACTTTTGCCTTCCATGTGCTTGGGAAAATTTTATGTTAAATTTTGCTTTTTGGTGATTGTGGATGGAAAATCCAACAACGAAAACTTCCAAAATAAAACTTAGGGCATTTTGTGAATTTACTTGATTATAGATGTATTGTGGAATGCAGATTTTGAGCTTTATTTTCTGATAATTTTGCTGGGTATTACTAACGCCTCTAAGTCTAGGGAAAGAGCAGTTCTGCTGCTGCTTATTTTTAACAAAAGCAACTTGTTAGAGATTAATGTAACAACTTGGAAGTTTTCATCTATGAGGTCTATTAGCCGTCTGTGATCATCTGTTTAAAATCTTGGTATTCTTTGTTTTGTAGTTGCTCCCGATTTAGGAGGGTTAGCAATCTCTTATACCTAGAATTAGTAAATCCTCTCAAGTTAATTGTATGTCTGGGATCAATTTGCTTCTAATTTTTGTAATGGTGAATCTGCCAATCTGATACGATATGACATAAAAAATAATAAATTTGGGTTTAATAATAAATTTAGATTTATTTAAATCGTATTTGGATCTTTGGATTTATTTAAATCGCATTTGGGTTGTGTGTAGATGAAATTTTTAATTTGTTTAATAGTGTGTAGGTGAAATTTTTAATTTGTTTAATAATTAGATCGTGTTTAAATTGAGGGATTGTATTTATAATGACACAAATTTATTTATATACGAATCTGTTGAATCTGTTTATAATATAATTAATATTAATAAAATATAATAATATAACTAATATGGATAGATACGATTATTTTTACAGGAATATAATTATAAATATAAATTAATTTTAAAATTTATTATATATTTATTAGATATTTAAATTTAATATTTTATTTTTATTAATATTAACATTATATTATTATTAATTTTGATATGATTTTGAACGATCTTTAATTTTTTTATATATATTTTTTTATAGTTTACTTAACAGTTAAAAAGATTTAATAAATTTTTTTTAAAGCAAAATTTATTTTAAGTTTGTATGGAACTTAAAATTTAGTAGATTTTTTATTGTATTGTGAATGAATTTTGAATATTTTTCTATTATTTTTTAATTTAAAAATATTAAAATAGATTAGAAATTGAAATGTATAATCGTGTCATAATTATAATAATTATTTAAAGTAGCTGTAAAAAGTGTCATAAACGTGTTTAAACATATCATAATTATATTAAATAGGTCATTTTCATATTAATCATGTTAAATGTATCATATTCGTATTTAACATAAAAATAACCCGTTTGTTATTCACGCTCGTATATCGTGTTGTTTCACTAACAGGTCATCCGTTTAATAATCAGGTTGTGTTTGTGTTAAGTCTTTTTTACACGAATAACAAATAGGTTGAGTTTGAGTTAGATTAGTCTTTATCGTATCGTAACTTGATACGATACGAACACGACCTATGAACCCAAACTCCCACCCTTGAATTTTTTATCTAGATTAATGTAGAACTGTGATGGGGCTTGGGAGCTTCGGCTCAGCACGCAAGATGTAATTTTCTTGAGTCAGCCTAAGAGAGACCCTGTTTACAAAGCAACAATTCAATGTGATGTGATATGGCAAAACTTTAAAGGCCTAAGCTTGTTAATGTAGTCGTTTCACTTCACTCCAATCTATCTTCGAAACAACTAGTTGTATAAACATTGTGTCGTGAAATGGACTAAAAATTAAAGAGAAATTTTAAAAAATAGATAAAATTAAGGGTCTTTACTAAAATATAGATGTATTCTAAATTTTTTTGATGTTATAGACACTTTGAACTTGAAATAATTAAAATGTCCTTAGGAATTTAATTTATTCCTAACATATTTTATTTCTCTCTTTTCTCTACTTACCTCTTTCTATTCCATAACCGTCTATTGTTGAATTTCCAATATCCCTCGCGCAACACCATGAAAATATATACATAAGTCTGTTCACCTAAGGATCACACTCCATTTGGAACTTTTGACAATAGAAGCAAGAGGAACAAGGAGAGAAGCAAGAGCATTCGGGTAAGTTAGTATTTTTTTTTTTTTGCTTGTTTTCTTGATCATTTGAAGTGATATTGACCTTGTGAAGATTAAAAATAAGGCTTAGATTGAGCATAACTCGAAAGATTAGAGATGTATATAGGAAATTTACACATTTGAATTAATTAGAGATTTGGGCTAGATTTAGGGATTTTGATTGTTGGATTTGAGTTTCCAATCGTATTTTGTGTTTATTCTGTGTTTGTGGGCCAAAAGGAGTGTGATTCGGATGCTTTTTTGGTTGGATGTGTGTAAAAATGGTAGAAACCAACGCGTTGTCACGACGTAGACGATAGTGAGTGTCAGTCTGCGATTGACACTCGACAGAATATATCGAGTCCCGTCAGATGCATCAACCGACACTCGCCATCAGGGCATTTACGAAGACATCGAGTGTCGATTTCGTGTAAATCAACATTTGGGTGCATCAAAACCATTTATCCGACACTCGACGACGATGTCATTGGGAATGTCAAGTGTCGGTTTTATGGCTTCGGAGTTAGTTGTCGATTAATGTGAAACCGACACTAGATGAAAGTGAAATTAGTTACGTCGACAAAATGTGTCGAGTCTTGTCGAATGCCGCAATCAACACTCGCTATCAAGGTTTTTACATAGACAACATTGAGTGTCGGTTTCATGTAAACCGACATCTGGTGCACCAAAACCATGTACCCAACACTCGACGAAATGTAATTTGGGAACGTTGAGTGTCAGTTTCATGGGCTTCGGATGCTGTTATCAGTTAACGTGAAATCGACAATCGATGAAAGTGAAATCGACTTACGTCGAGTGTCGAATAAGAAATCCGACGTGACTCGAAGCCAGGCAGACGAATTTGAAGAGTATACTTTATCGGATTATGAATCTGACACTCGACGAGGCTGACATCCGACATAGTCGTATAGTTGGATGTCCGACCTCGCGTATGTCGATTCCAGGAATCCGGCATAAATTTCTTCGAACACTCGATGGAGTTTATTGAGCATCAGTTTCTTTGTTCGAGCTCTATCGAGCATGTCGTATTCTGTCGAGTTATGTCAATCGTTTTAGCAGATTGTTTGTTTTAGTTTTATTTTACCTTTTTCCATCATATATAACTATAACGTACTATTTTTTTTGGAAGGTTGAAGCAAATAACAAATGAATTTGGACTCTCCTTCACCCTGAAGACTCCAAATGGTGGCATTACCGTACGATTATCATAAACTTAACCAGTTTGGACTGTATAGAATAGATTCGTGCGAACTTGAATGAGGGGCAACAAAATATGTTTCATAATACATGTTTTAGGTTTCTCCTAGACATTCAGAAGCTGTTCTTTCTGTCTCAGTTGGTGCACAATATGCTTAAGGGAAGTTAACACAATAGGGTACGATGAAGAAATGTGGTTCCTTATTAAAGGTAAAAATATGGTGTTTGAACTACAATATAGTTAAGTAATTTTATTTTTTAGCATTTAATCATTGTATTCTGTTTTTTTTACCATTATTAGCTTCTTATGTTTTTTTTTTGCTTCTTTCTAGGAAGACTTATTGGTTTTTCTGCCCACGAGTTTGATTTGGTGATCGGTTTAAAATTTGCTACCCTTGTGCCACCAATACACAATGTCTTGAATCCGTGTCATTTGTTGGATATGTACTTTGGGGATCATGACATAGAACTCATGCATTTCTATTTCAGACTTCGGGCATTAAATATGTCAGCTATGCCAAATGAGGATGTTGTAAAGCTGGCCTTGTATTACGTTCTCAATTGATTTTTCATGGGAAGAGATCGACGCCGATATGTCTTCCGTAAGTGGTTGAATTTTGTTAACACATTGGGTATTTTTAACGATTATCCATGAAATTCGATGTCTTATGATAAGACACTTAAAGGGATAAAAAAAGCTTTGGATAAGAGGTTGGAAAAGTATAAGAAACGAGCGGAAGCAAATAAGAAGAAGACGATAGGGAAAGGCAAGCATTTCGAGACATATAATTTAGAAGGGTGCCCCTACGCTATTCAGGTACATACTGAAAAACAAATGTTGGACATGTTTATTAGTTTCTTTGAATTACAATTTGAAATACCTATCGTCACTAAAAAAAATATTATGTTATTAAGGTTTGGTTGTACGAGGCTTTGCCGTACATTGGTGCAACATATGAGCGAGCGGACAGGGTGTTTATAGAAAGGATACCACGCTTATTGAAGTGTGAGACACAAAAAATCCCGTTAGAGAACATCGTCAAAAGCGATGCCATATTGGTTAGGAGGAGGGTATGTCAGGTTCCACTAATTGTTTTTCCTGTTATCGATTACAATGAATCACTGTTTAATTTGATGGCTTATTTGATTACGCAGGCTCGTCCACTCATCGTTTTGGAGTCATTTGAGGCAGAGCAGACCACTAATTGGTACATTAGGCTTGCTGCAGTAGTTGGCATCAAGAGAGATGTACATGTGGCATGGGCGGCATTTGTGGATGCTCTTTTACTGCCCGATAAGAGGATTGAGCCACTTCCCACAGGGGATCCATCGGCTCCACCTCCTCTTGGTCATAGTTCCCCTATTAGACTTGACATGGGGCCAGTCATCGACATAGCCAGTCCTCCAGATGATCGAGTGCGGTCTTAGTCGCCTGCTTCCCCTTTTAGTCCTACACCTCCCGCATACAAGAGTCATGGTCATGAGAATCCATCAGGACCTTATCCTGTTGGGCATAGTTCTGTAGATAGACCTGATGTGGGGGCACTCATCAACACAACTGATCCGCTAGATGATCGGGTGTGGTCTCCATCTATCGCTCTACCCATCAGTCCAACACCTACCGCATACGAGAGCTATGGTCCTGCAAGCAAGTGGGTTCCTCCTTCAGGTCGCGCGACCACTTATCGTGACATTTACCCTCTTATACGTGATGTTTCTTCCAGTTCGAAGGTATATATTGAAAATTTACTACGTATACTTTTCTGTATATATTACTAATTGGTTGGTTTGTTATGTTGATTATGAATAAATATATACAGTCGCAGACGTTCCATGATGGGTTCAAGAGCACTGTTTTACATGAGCTTGTGGGACTCCGGGAGGAGATAACAATGTTACGGGCGGAGAACAAGAACATGCAAGAGGAGATAGTATTTTTGCGTCAGACTGTTGTATTACTGGGTGACCATTTTGGATACGCTGCCACTGTATGTCGCACAAATTAATAACTTAATTAATGATTTTCATGATGTCACAACGCTTAACTAGTCGTGATGGTTTGCTGTAATATAGGATTCAAATAATGGTATGGGCAATGACGATGACAGTCAGGAGGCAAAAGAACCTGACCTTGTGGACACGAGCGTTCGTATCGTCGATGCTGCTCCTACAGGTTTTGTTTCCCTTCAAGGTTGACGACTATTTTCGGGAAAGTATAAACAGAGCCTCTTTGTCAGTCCTTCAGGTAGAAAGAGGGCGAGGGTTGTGCCACATAAGATAACCTCTGATGTTCCACATGTAGAGCTAGATGACCCAGTTGTTCATCCCGCAAAGGACCTGGTTGTTCAGCCCGCAGAGGATCCAATTGTTCAGCCTGTGGAGGAGCCCACTTTACAACGTTGGGAGGCGGTGTCACGGGATGTAGACAATGTATCTAATAACGTCTTGTGGACTCGGGTTTCACTATTTGACCTATATGCCCTCACACTAGATGTTGATTGCATAAGCTTCGATACGTGGATGAGTGAGGTGTCAAGCGATGTTGACTTGGGCGTCTGCCTTACTGGGCATGAGTTCTTTATCACGTTGACCACGTCGACCGAGTGGCTTGGATCTGAGGTTTGTTTCACTCCTTGTCGTCTCCTCCTGACTGATATACTATTGCAATATTTATTTATTACTATTACTATATACAGCGTATTGACCGCTACTTGTGGACATTATGCTGTAGAGCTCGAGATATTGGCGTAGGTGTTGTCTAGAGTTCTGCTTTCTTGGACCCAACTTTCTGGATAGGTATTTGCAAAACATATGAAATTATAATATATTTGTGATTCCATGCTTGTTCCTGTTTGAGAGCTAGCTAATCGTACTCATTAAATTACAGTTAAAAGTTTAGTCACTGTGGACACGATTCTTGGACAAATTGGATGATTTGACTAGGTGAACGAGTCAGAATTGTCCAGTTTCTCCTTGAGGAGATACCCCTCGTTGGACGACCATGGGTTGATGTGGACAGGATGAGTCCATTTATATTTAATTTGTTAGTATCTGCTATTTTAGTAAGAATGTTATGATTGATTTCCATGTTGTCAACTTTCTTTTCAGCCCTATGTCCTTGTTAATATCAGGAGCGAACATTGGGTGACAGCTGAGGTAGATTTGAATCGCCGTGTGATAGTCATAAATGACTTATATATTGCGTACAATTCCATCGACACAGTGAGACACAGTCCAGTACCTGACAGAGATGATACCGCGTATGGTGTCAATAAAGGTTTATGGTCTACCTGAATACCCTGCAACCCC
Organism: Boswellia sacra; assembly: GCA_013180625.2. NCBI lineage: Eukaryota > Viridiplantae > Streptophyta > Magnoliopsida > Sapindales > Burseraceae > Boswellia > Boswellia sacra. The sequence continues at coordinate 73,980 of SNVD02007597.1, forward strand.
GTATGACATTGAGCACATTGAGGATTCCTTCGAGGTACCACAACAAAAGGCTAGGGAAGGAGCATGCGGCGTGTATTGTTTGAAGTTCATAGAGTTCTTATCTGGGGGCGTTCCATTGACAAACATTAAGGCATTCACAGATGAGACACTTTGACGAAGAATGTCATTACATCTTTGGGCTTATCGCATCCTTCCACAGGTGGAGGAGGTCGTCTTGGACACCACGGGGCTTGTCGATGTTGTGTTAGCTGATGTTGAGCTGCAACCAAGTATGACTCTACCATGATTTTGTGTTATGCATGGTAGAGGTATTGTCCCATGATTTTTGGCTACATGTTACACATTTTTGTAGTGATACACATTTTTGTATATTTACACATTTTTGTATAGTTACACATTTTGTCTACTAGCACATTTTTTCTATGTATAGGGTTACGTACTTGTATTGATAATTGAAAAGGTCAATATACAAAAATGTAAATATTTTTTTCGGATGTATTGGTACATACATGTATTTCGTTAGATATGTTTCATACATGAATATTTTATACATTGACAAAGTACATAAATTCGTGTTTCAACATGAATCTTTAATTCATTGACAAAGCACATAAGGACATGTTTCATACATGAATGTTTTATATATTGACAAAGCACATAAATGAATTTTTCATACATGAATGTTTTACATATTGATAAAAGCACATAAATAAAAGTTTAGTAATTTGAAATAGCCTCTAATGAAATAACGTAAATACACTACATCGCATAGAGCAAACAAATAATATTACATAGAGAAAAATACCCGTTGTGTACATTTGGCAGACATCATCCCCTATCACGTCACACCCCTGCAACAGCATCAAGTGGAATTGGGTTTCGGCAAGTCTGACGATTGTGCCCAGAACTTCCATACTGCCCGCAATTTTGAGACGAACTAGACTCACCGGTGGAAATGATTCGTTTCCTCCGAGGATGACCTACTGGTCTCCTCATGACTGGCGGTAGAACCACTCTACTACGTACATCCTCAAGAACCATCCAATCCTCAATAACTCTAACAAGAATAACTGACAGAGTATATGCATGTAGTAATGTTTCAGTTGTATACCAATTGGCACAATAATCATGACATGTCAGTAGTTCATGCGTTTGCAAATAACTATTGCATATGCATAGGAAGCTAGTCAAGATCAAACAACCTACACTTGCATGTCCGAGCGTGCATGTCAACGATATTGACGCGATCATTGCCTCTCACCTTGTACATAGTAAGAGAGATACCAGTAACTCTCATACGTCCGCCCTCTTTTAAACGCTCCTTTATCAACTTGTTAGTCCACGGCGAGAGATATAATTCTGAGTTAGCAAATAACTCTCGACGCTCGTAGAACCATTGCTGCAAGTTTGCCTAGTTATAATCTGCTAACAATGTAACCGAAAGAAATTACGCATGTCGTAAGCAATTGTTCATCGACTCAGCAATATTTGTTGTCATGATGTCATACTGTCGGCCATGAAACTATGGATGTGCCCATTTATCCACTCCAATCTCTCAAAGATAAATTGTGACTACGGGCATATATGATTCAATTTACCATATATGATAGTTGAAATCACCACAGTGATATGTCCTTGCAGTTCGGGAGTATATATCCAACAAAGTCTTGTCCTTGAACGTGGCTTTCAAGTTATCCTTCAAATGATGAATGCACAATTCATGTAGTGCATGAGGAAAAACTTCTACAATAGCTCGTTCAATGCTACGATGACATTCGAAAATGAAAACTCTCTATCTAGATGCATCCGCAAATCTAGAATCTGCGCCCATGTGCAGTATTATCTACGCTCCTGCGTAACACTCCTTGTGCGGCGACGTCAAGCTTCTGTCTTCCCATGTCTGACAGTGCATCTGGTGCTCTAGCGTAGCTAGAGTTGTGCGCCTGCATCACTTTTCTGCCTATACTTCACAAGTTAAGCCATAGACTTTACAACAAGACCTCAAGTGGTGAATGTGATTCCAAATATCTCTGCTTGGACTCTAAGTAACATAATCTCCAGTTTCTACAAAATTGACCAAAGTTGAGATATTCTACTATTGTCAAATTATTTCAATTAATGATGATACCAAGAAGTTATTCCTCTAGAAGATCTTCCTATGCTTTCTGATATATTGTTGAATCGATGATCTATATTTTCCTACTTTGTCATATATAAAATCACACTAATGAAACTAAAGAGTAAATACTGCTATTCAAAATTACAACAGGAAACCATCGAGCACAAACACAAGAGATTTTGGAAAATCCTGGAATATTACTTAACCTTTTAGGAATCAACAGAGTTTATTGAATATTAATGATTTATATGGCTTCTCCCAAGAGGCATATAAGAAAGAATAATAATACTCATCCAAATTATATTCTAAATTTTGTATTCCAAATCATATATATTCAATGTGAGAATTATGTATTTATAGAAAGTTAATATTATGTCATCAAAAGCCTGATGGTAGACATTTTGCAATTTAATTTAATTTATTGGCAGCAAAATACATTAGGTAAAGATTAATTAAAGAAGCCTTCCCAACCCATATCTACTCAGAAGAAGTACTTGTTAGTGGAAATTAAAGTTGTCATTAATTTCTTTAAAATGCTTTTGAAGAGTCAATCAACAATATGATTAAAGATTCCGATTAACCTGGAGCAAGGCTGGCAAAGGCTAGGGATTCCTAGTTGCTGCTTCTAATAAATTTAACTCTTATGTACAAAATGGATTGCTGATTGTAATGATACTAGATTAGTAAATTTATAAATCTGATTGAGATTTAATTTGTAGCAAAGTTTCTCCCTACATCGTAAACTAAATAGTCAAATAATTTTCAAAATTCCTACTTTTAAAGATTGTAACTAATAATGATTATGTGTCTATTATACTTGAAAACCGGTTTCATGTTTCCTTATTTTTCTCTTGTCTAGATTCCTTTTACATTGTCCAAATTATTACAGTTTAAAGTGGGGGATGATCATAAAATTAATGAGTGCATACGATATCTCAATGGAGAAAATTAAAAAAAAAAAGATGATAATTACTTAGGGTATATTCAATAAAGATGATTTCATAATTTTCAAGAGACATTTCAAGACAAATTAATATACAAATAAATCAAAAGTTTTTCAAACAATTTATATAATCATCCTACTTAACTATCAATAATTACAACAAACCTAATATTCTTTGAGGTTTTTTATGGTGTTTGTTTCATTTAGAAAATACTAATAACTTACTAGGGGATCAAAATACCCTTCCATAATAGGCACTTCTTCCACGATCTTCCCATCCAATAAGGAGTACACATAAAATACACTTCTACAGTTTGGGAGGTCATACAAGCAATTGCTCTTTCCTTCCCACTTTGTTGGGTTGCTTGACCTAGAGCTAATCTCGTCACCCAAAACCAGAGCTTGATCACCCAAGTTGTTCACCCTAATCCATTACATCCCCGAGAGATCAATCCTATAAACCTTGATACCATTAACAAAATCAACTATAAAATGCTGCTCATTTAAAGCCAACAACTTAACATGAAGGCTCAAACGAGGAGCGTTTTTGAGCTTTCGAAGCACCACATCAGAAGATTTAAGATTCAATATCCTAATCAGGGAATCACTAGTTAGAGCAAAAATCTTACCATAAAAAACAATTATGTCTACAATAGTCCAAGGCTTGCCTGAATATGAGTATTGTTTCCACTATTTATTTCTCAATTTATAGAACTGCAACTTCCTAGACCTTAGAAAGAGATCGATACAATAACAAAATCAAGATCATGATGAGATCCAACAAAAGCGAAAATGGCACATCTGAACCACACCTACGATGAGACTCTGCCATGCAAGGAACTTGGAGTTGATGTCCTGTGACAAGATTTACAAGCCACAAAAAAGTACTGTTAGGTTGATCAAGTATCCCCTTGAAATACCAAGAAAGGCGTTTTTAGCAAAATTAGGCAGTTTGGTCTTGTGTCTTATGCGAGTAGCTATGTCATAGAAGTAACTAGACCTGCTCGCTCGAAATGATATGTAAATTGCAAGTGGTGGATATGATTCCAAATATCTCTGCTCGGATTCTAGATAACATAATCTTCAGCTTTTGCAAACTTGACCAAAGTTGAGATAGTATACTATTCTCAATTTTTTTTTAGATGATGTCAAGAAGATCCTCTGGAAGATTTCCCCACGCTCTTCGACCATAGCTGATAATATCGTTTTTATTTTTCTCTTCTGGCTAGTCGTGGCCCGATTGGTTTCTCCATCGTTGTTCTCTCTTGCACTGTGCATTGTGATCACACTTAGACGCCCGGTAACAACATAGGCTTATGATTGATTTTGTGTTATATATATATAGTCATACTAAAAAATTAATTGGAATTCTATGAACATCAATTAGGAAAACTAAACACAAACTAACGTGATTATTAAAATATGAATAAGACTCAAATATGGTTCCCTAGAGTTTTATGTATGTCTTCCTTATTCACTCCGGATTTAACTAAGTATAGGAAACAAACAGAAGTTGAAATTAATGTTACTAAATTTAAATTGTCTCCGGCTAAGAGACTTCAATTATTTTTAAAATCTGATTTTAAAAGACGAACAACCAGAATTATTTTGGAAAAAAAATCTCTACCCTAAATTAGATTTTATTTATTTACTTAAAATAATTGCTAAGATTATGTAGTAATAGGTATATTAACCAAGAAAAATGCTAGTCTTACATACTTTTTGTAAAAAACTCTTGCATACAAACTGATGTGTCATAAGATGATTGAAGTAATAAATATATAAAGTCTACTCATCTAATAAAAGGTGACGATGTGTGAATAATGCTATATCAGTTTGTATACATGAGTTTGTAAAGAGAGTTTGTAAGAGTAGCACTACTAATTGACCAAACAGGTGTAAATTAATTTTTTTTAATAACCCTATGCTTTTAGAAAATTAGTTACAAGCGATATGCATACCACCTCAAAATGTCCTATTCAGTTATATGTTGACGTTGAAGTTTTTTTTTTCTCAATCCACCTATGATCGTGTGTCATTATTCAATGGATAGCCTTACTGAGGTGTACATTCTCTTTCTACCTTTTCTCAACCTAATCGTAATTGTGTCATTATTCTATTAGATAGGCTTATCTAAACATCAGCGTGACATAATAAGCTTATCCAATATAATCCTTTTTCTTTAGGCCACCTAAATTAAGTAGACAAATTTAAATTTAGGATATTATCAATTTACCCCCCAAGGTTAAGTAAAAATCTAAATTACCCCCTGCAAGATTTAAAATTATAAATTGCCCCTTGATTTTTCAATTCTGACGTTAAGTTAAACGGAGTAGGGGTATTATTGAAAATAAAACTCGTGCGATAAAATTAAGGGATATTTTACAATTTACCCCCTGATGTTAAACGAAAATACAAATTCCCCCTTCTAAGGATAAAAATAATTAAAAAATTTTGATGAAAACAATAATAATAATTAAAAATAATAATAATTAAAAATATTTAAAACTTTATTGAATAAATAATAAAAAGTAAATTTGAACAAAATTGAACTCACCCTTTAATCCGAGCTTTAATTAACAAACCCAAATTAGGCGGTGGCGAGTTCTAGTAGAGGAGAGAGGAGGAATTGGTGACGGAAGCAATTTCGCGAATGAAGAGAAGGAAACAACGGTCGTGAGGGTGACAATTTGTGTCATGTGTGTCGACCTATTTAATTGTTCCTTACAAAACATGAAAAAGGGATTCGACACAATTATTAAATATGTCACCCATGTATTATAATCGTGTCATATTTAATTAACATAATTTACTTAATTCTTTAATCTAATTATGCATAGTATATCATATTCTATATATTTACATCAATTAAAATTATTTTTAGAATATAAATAATTATTAGTATAAAAAATTATTAAAATTACTACAATTTACTATTATGTAAATTAATTTACTTTATAATATAAAATTTTCAGTTTTATAATATATATGTTGTAAGAAAGTAAAAATTATATCATTAAATGAGCTTGCAATTAATGATTGATGATATATATTTAACTATTCGTGTCATTAAATTGGTTGGCGTGTTGAACACCCTCAACATGAATTCGACCCATTTATTAATAATGTGTTGTGTTCGTGTTGTATTCGCTTCAAATTCGGGTGTCATGATTTAAATTGTCACCTCTAAACGATGGCGGTGTGGGGAAAAGATCTTGTGAAGCACTAGGGAGAGGTGGTGGAGATTGCTGGTAGAGGGGAGATAGAGAAGGAAACGAAGGAAGAAAGAAAGGTAAGGGTGTTTAGGTGATTTTAGAAAAGTGAGTGAATGTGTTTGTATTTATATGAGAGCATTTTGGTCGAATAGCATATATTATCCTCTCTCTAATCTTTTTTCACTTAATTTAATGGCGAAATTCAAAAATAAGGGGACAATTTGTAATTTCAAAATATGCAGGGAGAATTTGTATTTTTGCTTAATCTCAGGGGGTAAATTGTTAATATCAAATGATTGAACATGATGTTATTTTAGTAAAATTGTGTATGGTTTTTTCTCTCTCCTCTTTTTTCGTTTAATTTAACATCAGAATTCAAAAATCAATAGGCAATTTATAATTTAAAATCTTACAAGGGAGAATTTGTATTTTTGCTTAACCTCGGGGGGTAAATTGTCAATATCCCTTTAAATCTCAGAATTCATTTTCTAGTTACTCAAAAATTATGCTAAATAATCATGTAATGATAAGACTTCCATTAATTTGTAATCAATGGTTTATGTTTCTCTATGTGTGTACTCGAAACTGACTAAATAAAAATGCATTTGTGGTCAAAGATAGGATGGATTTGAACTCCTCTTCTTGATCTTCCTAACTTGTGATTTTCACATACCTAATGGGGCTTTATGGTATCACTAATCAGAGAAAAAAACATACAAAAGATGGCCTTTTAATTACTCAGAAAATAACAGAAATTTTTTTGGACCATATATATATATATATATATATATATATATATATATATATAAAATAAGGACAACAACGTAAAGAACAGTAAAGCAAAAAGATTAAACATGTCTTGGACAATACACGCAGTTGCCATAAAATTCATATTTTTTAGTGACCATAAATAGCTCAAATGATCAATATGACGATGAGAATTCCATTGATTTTTAATTACTGATTATATGTCTATTATACTAGAACACTGACTTCCTATTTCCATCTCTTGATCTAAATTCCTTTCACATTATCCACATTAGGGTTCAATAATTGGGAATGATTAGAAAATCAATGAGGGCAAAACCGCTTGATCCTAGCTTAGTTGAGAAAAATTCAAAGAACAGATTATAATTTTGTGATGAGCCACGGGCCCCACATAACCCCGAATTATCCGCTTTGGCTCGAATGATACTCATGATAAACCGCAGGTGCCTTTATGGTGGAGGATTCGGGTTCGAGTAGAGGACACACCCTTCGGGGACAAAGCTGTGAGGGGGCTTGATACAGCGGGATGGGCTGTGTGACCCTGTGTGCCGGGCCCGACGTGGGCAGTCCAAAGCAGACAATTCGGGGTTATGTGGGGCCTGCAGGTCATCACATAAAAACACGCGTTTTTATGTGATGACCTGCGGTTCATCATGAGTACCATTCGAGCTGATTTTATGTGATGACCTGCGGGCCCCACATAACCACGAATTGTTCGCTTTGGGCTGCCCGTGTCAGGCCGAAGCCCATCTCGCTATATCAGGCCCCCTCACGGCTTTGTCCACTTTAGGTTGTTCGCGTCGGGCTAAAGCCCTTCCCGCTTACCAGACACCCTTATGGCACATCCCCCACTCGAACCCGAGTCCTCCACCACAAAGGCATCCACGCTTCATCGTGAGTACCATTCGAGTCCACCTCGGGCCGAAGCCCTTCCCGCTAACCAGACACCTTCATGGTAGCTCGAATGGTACTCATGATGAAGCGCAGGTGCCTTTGTGGTGGAGGACTCCGGTTCGAGTGGGGGACGCACCATGAGGGTGTCTGGTTAGTGAGAAGGGCTTCAGCCCGACGCGGACAGCCCAAAGTGGACAAAGCCCTGAGATGGCCTGATATAGTGGGATGGGCTTTGGCCCGACGTGGGTAGCCCAAAGTGGACAATTTGTGGTTATGTGGGGCCTGCGGGTCATCACATAAAAACACGTGTTTTTATGTGATGACCCTCGGTTCATCATGAGTACCATTCAAGTTGATTTTATGTGATGACCTGTGGGCCCTATATAATCACAAATTGTATGCTTTGGGTTGCCCGTGTCGGGCCGAAGCCCTTCCCGCTAACCAGACACCCTCATGGCGCGTCCCCCACTCAAACCTGAGTCCTCCACCACAAAGGCACCTGCACTTCATCATGAGTACCATTCGCGAGTGCCTTTGTGGTGGAGGACTCGAGTTCGAGTGGGGGACGCGCCATGAGGGTGTCTGGTTTAGGGGTGTACACGGGTCGGGTCGGGTCGGGTCGGGTCTCACCCGATCTGACTCAACCCGATGATGCATGGGGTTAAAATAATTTCACCTGAGATCGGATTTTTACATAATGAAATCCGATACATAACCCGTTACTTTGGATCGGATCGGGTTCATCGGGTTGTCGGGTTGAAGATTATAATCATATTTTATTTCTAAAAATTTAAATTTATCTTATTAATATTTTAAATTAAAAAAATACAAAACCTAAAAACTAAGCAAATGTTGGCCGCATTCTCAAATGTCTAGTAGTTTATCTCCTTCACAGCCCAGCATCCCATCATCGCCAAAGAGATCAACAACCTCTAATGCCACCATAGAAGCCTCTACGATTTTGTTTTATCTTCTCTTCTCTTGCACAAATTTGTTACATTGTCTCCTCTTTGCTCACATAGACCGGCAGACCAAACAATACAGCGTAGAGATTATGAGGTGGTGTTGGGTTGCCATTAGTTTCTTTTCATGAAGCATAGCTTGTAGACTATTGGTAATGGCTTGTCTCAATAGATTGTTCTAAAGTGTCATTTTGCTATTTTTGTTCTATTGTGTTATGCTTTGGATTGTATGGGGGGATGAAGGCAAAACAGAAGAGAAGAAATTGTAAAAGAAGATGGGAGAAGAGGAAGAAATCGGATGAAGGAGAGAGGAAGAGAAGGAAAGATTAGAGGCGGCTAGGTTAGATATCGGAAAAAGGTTAGAAAGTTAGCTTTTATATTTGTTATAAGATGTGCTAAGGTTTATTTTAATAGTATACAACAACTAATGAAATAATGATACGTGGCATTATTTAATTTTTTTTATAATATATGTCGGGTCGGGTTTTAGCAGGTTACATTATGAAAATCCTATTATAACCCGATTTAGCTTAAACTCGAATATTCCAACCCGATTTCGGGTTTTCTTTTAATACAATCCGAACATAACCCGATCAACCCGATCAAACCCGATCGGGTCGGATTTTTTTGCACACCCCTAGCTGGTTAGCGGGAAGGGCTTCGGCCCAATGCAGACAGCCCAAAGTTGACAAAGCTGTAAGGGGGCCTGATATAGCGGAATGGGCTTCGACCCGACGCGAGCAGTCCAAAACGGATAATTTGTGATTGTGTGGGGCCTGCAGGTCATCACAAATTACTCAGAAAATAAACTAATAAAACCTGAGGATTATGTAACTGCAAGCAAATTGGGTTTTTTTTTTGGTTACATTTGACAAAAGTAATTTTGTAATCTTTAAGAGATAATACACAGTTTTCAGGATTTTAGAACAAACATTAAGACTAGCACTCTTATAAAAAAAGGCTAGCTAATCATCCTTGACATTATCTATGATGTTTGATTGGTCTAGAAAATACCAACAATTTATTGAGGGAGCAAAATACCCTTTTCCAACCGGAAAGTCGTGCAAGCACTTCGCATCCAAGGATTGCACAAAACATTTATTTGAATAGTTTGGGAGGTAATACAAGCAATTGCTTCTGACTCCCCACTTCGTTGGTTGATTGACCTACAGCTCATCTTGTCACCCAAAAAACAGAGCTTGATCACCCAAGTTATTCACCCTAACCCATTCCATCATGGAGAAATCAATCTTGTAAGCCCCAACAACAAAATGAACTACAAAAAGCTCTTCCTTGAAACTACCAACTTAACATCGTCAGCTGCCAAATGAGGGGTTGCTTTTCGAGGTTTAGAAGCACCAAATCAGAAGATTTAAGATTCAATATCCAATCTGATCGCAAGCAATAGCAAAAAAACAATTACAACAGTCTAAGGCTTGTCCGCAGACAGTGCTCTTTCCGCTGGGTATCTCTCAATTTACAGAACTGCAGGTTCAAGTAAATTCTAGACAGAACAACGACAAGAAAATCAAGATCATGATCCGACCCAACAGCAGCGAAAATGGCACGATCCAAACTACACTTAGGATTAGACTCAGGCATGCTACGGACTTGGAGTTGATGTCCAGTGAAAGGATTTAGGAGCCACAAAAAAGTGTTGCCAAGTTGTTTCATGATCAAATACCCACTTGAAATACTTTCAGCAAAATTGGTCAGCTCGGTCTTGTATCTGACAATAGTAGCTACGTCAAGAAGTAGCAAGACCTGGTTGCTCGATTTGATATGTAAACGTAAAATGCAAGTGGTGAATGAGATTCCAAATATCTCTGCTTGAATTCTAGACAACATAATCTCCAGCTTCTGCAAACTCAACCAAAGTTGAGATAATCTACTGTTCTTGAATTATTCTTAGTAAAGATGATATCAAGAAGTTCCTCTGGAAGATCTCCCCACGCTCTCCCATGTTGGCAGATATTATTATATAACCGCATGGCCTACCGAAAACAATTAAATGTTCAAAATTTCAAAAATCCTTACCTATAAATTGCTGTAATCAATCAAAATGATGATGAGACTTTCATTGATTTGTTATCAATCCTTTGTGTTTGTGTGTCGAGAGAGTTCGCTTAAATAGGTCGTAGATGTAATACTATTCTATTATATACATTGGACACTGACCAAAAAGCTGCATTTGTCGTCCGAGATGGAAGCGATTTGATCCTCGTCCTGGTATTTCTAACTTCTGAACTATCTTTCTCATACCTAGCTAACGGGGCTTTATGGCATCATGTATCAGAGAAAAACTCACACAGCAGATGGTCTTTTAATTACTCCGAAAATAAACAAAATCACAGCAATATATATGGACTATATAAGCACAACAAAACAAAGAACAGTCAACATATAGAGCCCAAACAAAACAAACCAGACCAAACCAACACAAGCTCTTGTCTCAAATGTCTTAACAAAGTTTGAAAACGCAAGCAGAAACTTAAAACTGAAAGCTATACGTTTGATCGATCCTCTTTCAAAGCCCCACCGCCATTAAACTAATAATTATTAGCTTGATTTTCAACTTTGATAGTCTGCCATATTCAGTGTAAAATTTTTCACTAAATTTCCTTTAATATATTAGTACAATAATTATACAATAATGGATCTTCCTATTTTGGCTTCCTCACATCTTTTATTTGATGAGTAATACTACATCTATAACTAACTTTTTTTATAATATGAATTGATAAAATATAACTAGATGAGTAAAAAATGAAAATAAGTGAAAGAGATTAAATTATATGACATGGTAATTATTAATCTCCAAGATTTTGCCAACTCGGATTGAAAAAAAAAAATCAATTATAAATAAGTTGTACGTGTAACATTACTTTTTATTTGACATTCTTAAATATAAGAATATAAATGATACTTTATTTAGTGGATTCACAAGTTTTTTGCTTTTTTTTATTATATAGGAAAGCGATAGTTTATAATTAAATAAAAAATGTTTATTTGAATAGATGTCCTATACTAGTAATTACCTATATAAAGAAAGGCCATTCACTCTTTTTTATCATTTCTTAATAAAGAAAAGAAGATCAATTGCATTCATATTTGTTAATTTGTAGAATAGTAGTGCTTATACTTTCTCCTCTGATTTATATCATAATTAATGATCATTTTCAACTGTCATATAGTCAAAATTAAGCTTTGTAATAAAATATAAGATGATCACATTCTCATAAACTCTTTGGTTACATATATTGAAAGATAAATTATTGATGAATTTAGCATAGAATAATAAATTATAAAAGATATTCAAGCTTTGAAAGAATATCGAGTTACTTTTTAATATATGATCAAGTTGATACAATTTTAATATAATTATCATAATTTTTTTCTTTTACATATTGTTAAGATCAATAATATTGTTTTCTTAATTTTGTAATTTTATTTGTTGATATTTTCTATACTTAATCTATAATAAACTTTTTTATCACTTGGTCCCTCCGAAAGTCTAATCCTATCCGCCATTGCAACTATGTTTCCCTAGAGTTTTTGCTACATCTTTCTTTTACTTGTTCACTTAGGATTCAACTAAGTAGGAAACAAAAAGTAAGTTGAAATTAATGATACTATATTTTAAATTTTAAAAGTCTCCTGCTAAGAGACTTCAATTACTTTTACAATAGTGCTAGATTTATAACTTACGTGTAACCAAATTTCACAACTTGATGTAGTAGTCTACATTATAAAATACTATTATAGATATAACTTACCTCATTCTTTTTTTGTTTTTTTCGTGGATATTTTACCATATAGACTGTCATATCAGATTGTACAGTTTAGATTATATGTAGATTATAAGTCTAGGACTACTATTATTTTTAATATCTAACTTTAGAAAATGAACAACCAAAATTATTTTGGAAAAAACCCCACCCTTAATTAGATTTTATTTATTTATTTAAAAAAATTGCTAAAGTTATGTAGTAATAAGGTAGTTATTAGGAGTTGGGACTAAACTGGACTAGACTAGATTCGAACTAGGATTAGAATTGAGACTGGATTGAATTGAATTATACATAGTATTATCTTATGTTTGGTATAGAATAGGACTAAACTATGTTAGTATATGATAATTCTTAAGAATTTAATTTCTAAATATAAAATAATTTAATTTTTATTAAAGTTTAAATTGAATTAAAAAATAAATACTTGTTAATTTTTAAAATATAAAGTAAAAAAGTATTTAAATTTAATTAAATTTAATAATGAAATAATTTTTAATATTTCAATTTTGTTAGTAAATCTATTTAATAAGTATGAAATTTTAAATATATACCATAAATAAATTTTTAATTAAATAATATAGATATAATTAAAAACATTGATTAAACAATTAAAATAAAATTTACATTACTAATGAATTTAATAAAATAATAAAATATGTAATTTAATAAAATTTTTAATTAGATAATTTTACTTAAAAATAAAATTAATATTATTTAAATTATTAATTAAATAAATTAATTATATTATCACTATTTATTGTTATTTATAAATTATTTTTATATTATTATATTAATATATGTATAATAATATAATATTTTTATAATATTAATTTTATTAAAATTATATAATAATAGTTATTTAACATTATATTATTTTTATATTATTATTAATTAAAAAATAATAATTGATTTTTAAAAGCTTGGGACAATGAATCTGGATGGGACTCCTTGTCCCAAGAATTTGGAACTATTGGAGATTGGGAGTAGAACTAATCTAGTTCCAATCTCCTTCAAAAGTTCTAAACACTGGCTCCGGATTAGTCCTAAAAAATAGTTCTATCTCCCTTATATCCTAACTCCCAAACGTGCCCTACGCGTATTGACTAAATAAGTGTCAATTATTTTTTTTTTAAACTCCATGCACCTAGGAAATTACTTATGTGAGAGAGGCAAACCATCCACTCCTATTTTATTACCATGTGTTAAATTTGAAGTTGACTATCTTTTTTTATTTTTTATTTTTTATTTTCATATTTTTTACTCACCAATGATTGTATGTTATCATTTTATTGAATAGGTTTGATGAGTTGTCTCTTCTTTTTCTCTTTTCTCAACCAACCATGACTGTTTGTCATCATTTTATTAAATAGGCTTGCCAAATCAACAAAATAACATGGTAAGCATGTTCTATATAAGTCTTTTTCAATAGTTCATATACAGACAAAATCTCAAAATTCATTTTCTAGTGACTCATAAATTACTCTAAATAATCTGAGAATTTCATTGATTGGTAAGCAATGGCCTATATTTCTATATGTGTATACTAGAAATCGACAATATATTTGTGGTCAAAGATAGGATATATTGACCTCCTCTGCTTGATCTTCCTAACTTCTGATCTATATTTTCACATACCTAATGGGGCCATCAGTAATCAGAGAAAACCCGTACAAAAGATGGTCTGCCAATTACTCAGAAAATAAACGAAGCCACAGCAATTTCTTTGGACTATATAAGCACAACCAAGTAAAGAACAGTTAACATATCACAATTGCACAAACAAAACAAAACAAACGAACAAGAAGCTCTTGAATCAAGAGTCTTTACAGAGTTTAAAGCCCAAGCAGAAACATAAAGCTGAATATTATAAGTTTTATGGACCCCTCTTTCAAAGCACCAACACCGTACTAATATTACTTATTACTAGCTAGCCTGATTATCAACTCTGATCTTATCCACATCCTGGTTTAGTAGGGATTATTAGAAAATCAGTAAGCGCCACAAAGTATGATCATATCTTACTTGAGAAAAATTCAAAGAAGAGATGATACTCACTTGATAAATAAACTAATTAAACCCAAAGAATATAGAAGTAGTACTGCTGACACAATGGGATTATTGTGCGTACATTTTACAAAGGTAGTTTTATAATGTTTTGAGAGATAACACATAGTTTTCGAGATTTTAGAACGCATAACTACGTACTATTATATATAACACCGATTAACGTACATACAAATAAAAATAATAGTAAGAAGAAGAAGCTAGCTAATCATCCTTGACGTTATCTATGATGTTTGATCGGTTTGGAAAATACCAACAATTTATTCAGGGAGCAAAATAGGCTTTCCCCATAGGGGCATCGTCCACGATCCTGCCATCCAAGGAGTGCGCAGAACATTTATTTGAATAGCTTGGGAGGTAGTACAAGCAATTGCTTCTTCCTCCCCACTGCGTTGGGTTGCTTGACCTAGAGCTCATCTTGTCACAAAGAAACAGAGCTTTATCACCCAAGTTTTTCACCCTAACCCATTCCATCCCCAAAAAATCAATCCTGTAAACCCATTCCTGTAATCCTCAAGATGAATAAAATAAACTAAGAAAAGCTGCTTATTCGAAGCTACCAACTTAGCAAGATATATAATCTGTCAAAGGAGGGGTGCTTCTGAGGTTTAGAAGCACCAAATCTGAAGACTTAAGATTCAATATCCCAATCTGGGAATAACTTTTTATAGCCAAAATATTACATCAAAAACAATTATGTCTTTGACCATCCAAGGCTTTCTGCAAAACAGCACTCTTTCCACTGGTTATCTCTCAATTTACAGAACTGCAGTTCAAGTGAATCCTAGAGAGAACAACAACAAGAATATCAAGATCATGATCAGACCCAACAGAAGCAAAGATGGCACGATCCGAACTACACGTAGGATTAGACTCTGGCATGCGACTGACTTGGAGTTGATATCCTGTGAAAGGATTTATGAGCCGCAAAAAAAGTGTTGCCTAGTTGTTTCATGATCGAGTATCCACTTGAAATACCAAGAAAGGTGTTTCTAGCAAAATTGGGCGGCTTGGTCTTCTATATGATACGGATAGCTATGTCGTAGAAGTAGACAGACTTGTTTGCTTGTTTTGATATGCAAATTGCAAATGCTGAATGAGGTTCCAAACATCTCTGCCTAGACAACATAATCTCCAGCTTCTGCAAACTCGACCAGAGTTGAGATAGTCTACTATTCTTGAATCATTCTTAGTAAAGATCATATCAAGAATTTCCTCTGGACGACCTCCACACGCTTTCCCATCTTGGCACGATTGGTGTTTAAATTGCTGTTCTTGCTAGCACTGCGCATAGTGTTTACACAATTGCCGCCCGGTGACAAAATAGTCTAATGATTGATTTCGCGTGTGTGTGTATATATAGAAATTAAGATTAAGAAACTAATTGGAATCTATAAAGATTAGGAAAACTAAACACAAATGTGATTAATTAAAATATGAATAAGACTCAAATATGGTTTCCTAAAGTTCCTGTCTTCCTAATTGTCCTTTCGTCAACTCCTTGTTCAACTATACGTGGCAATCAGGAAACAAATTGAAGTTATTGAAATGTTACTATTTTAATTAGTATCGTGCTAAAAGGCATAACATCTGTAAAAGTTATTATGTAGACACTTCCTCTATTTTCAATATTTGAATAAAAAATGAACAACTATAACTGTTTTGGCAAAATCCCCACTTTAAATTACATTTTTTATTTAAAAAAATTGCTAGAGTTATGTGGTTGCAAGTGAGCAAATATGTGTCAATGAAGAGTTTTATTATTATTATTATTATTATTATTATTATTATTATTATAATATTTGTGTATATAACCTTAGGGCCTACCCTAAATCATTAAATGTTCAAAATTTCGAGTCCAGACTTATAAATTGCTCTAAGTAATCAGTATGATGATGAGACTTTCATATTTGATTTTTACTCAGTGCTTTATGTTTCTGTATGTCTACATATATAAATATATAATAGAGACTGACTAAAGCTGCCCTTGTGGTCAAAGATGGAAGCGACTTTGACCCTCTTCTTGGTCTTTCTAAGTTCTGAACTATCTTTCTCAGACCTAGCTAATGGGGGCTTTATGGCATCACTTATCTGAGAAAAACTCATACAAAAGGAGGTCTTTTAATAACTCAGAAAATTAATAAACAAAACCACAGCAATATTTATGGACTGTATAAGCACAACAAAGGAAAAACAGTCAACCTATGGAGCACAAACAAAAAAAAAAAAAAAAAAAAAAAAAAAACCAAACCAATGCAAGCTCTTGAGTCAGAAGTCTTAACAGCGCTTGAAAACCAAAGCAGAAACATAAAACCGAAAGTTATAAGTTTGATCGATCCTCCTTCAAAAGCACCACCATCATTAAACTAATAATTTCTAGCTTGATTTATCAACTTTGATCTTATCTATGCTGTAAGCTTGGTGAGGAAAGTACCAACAATTTATCCGAGGAGTAGCATTCCCTCTCGCAGCACGAAGAGTTCCCAGGATCTGACCAGTGCTGGTGTAGACAAAACATGTGTTGGACATGAATGGGAGGTAAAACACGCAGTTGCTTGGCCCTCCCCAATTTGTGGAATTGATTATCCTGGAAGACATCATCTCACCAAGAAACAAAGAGTAATGACCCAAGTTGGGTACCCTCGTCCATTGCTTCCTCGAAAAGTCTATAGAGTAAATTCCAATTTTGTACAAGGCAATGAAATCAACTATCACAAGCCGCCCATTTGTTGCCACGAACCTTGCATAAGGGCTCAACCGAGGTGTGCTTTCCAGATTATTGAGAAACATCAACCTAGGAGACTTGAGGTCGAATATCGCTAGCCGATTATTACTAGTTAGAACAAATATGCAGCCACAGAAAATAATTATATCAAGAATATACCAAGACTTCTCTGAATAAGAGAAGTCTCTCCACTCGTTAGTTGTGGACATACAGTACCTCAAGTTCCTATGCATGGGAGAGAGAATCACAACCATGAACTCCTGTTCACTGCCATTAATGGAACCAAATATTGCACGGTCACAGCAATACATTGTATTACCAGGTTGAGGCAAGTTAGGGAACTCAAGTTGATGTCCTGTGACAGGATTGACAACCCAAACGTTATTGCTGTCCAAGTTGACCATGATCAAGTGCCCATTTGAGATTCCGAGGCAGAAGTTGCTAGCCAATTACGGCAGCTTGGTTTTATATCCGATTTGAGAGGTTATGTCGTAGAAATAGCAAGCCCTCTTAGCTCGAGATGATATAAAAACAACAAGAGGTGATTGGGAGCTCATGAACTTCTGCTTGCTTTCTGAATAACAAGACCTCCAGCTTTTGCAAACTCTGCCAAAGGTGAGATAGTCTGCTATATTCAGTTCTTTGGAGATGATACCAAGAAGCTCAACCGGGAGATCACCCCATGGCCTCCTTTCAGAGTTGTCATCCGTTCTCCTCTTCTTCCAGCTGATTCCCCTTCTGGATTTTCTCTTGTTTGCTCTTTTGTGTGCTTCGCCTGCAGTTTATATATCATAATAAAGTGTATATATAATACATTGATCTTATTCAGAACAAGGGAGAGAGCAATAGAATTTTTTCCTAAAAACGATTTTAAATAGTTTAAAATTTATTTTATAGTAATTTTACAATATTTGACTCAAATGTCTTTACTAAATTTTGAAGCATTTTAATTTTTGTTTTCTTTTCTTAGTGTTGTTTATTATATTTTACAATTTTTTTTCAAAATATTGATTAATATTTTGAATTAAAAAAAATAGCACACTTCTATTATGCATTAAATATTAGACTTTTCATGTCACCTATATAACAATATCAAATATTTTTTACATAAAAAATTAAAAGAAAAATTAGACCGGGGCAACGATGATGCACAAACTATTTTATATTATAATATGTTATTTAAGTGTGAAGTTGAAATTTAAGTCAAAAGATATCAACCATCACATATATATAAAGAAAGTCTTAAAGAATTATAAATCAAGAATAAAAATGATATATAATAGCATTCTTATTTGTAAAATACATGTTATTATTCGAAGCTAGATCTATATAATCAAAATAAGTAAGATTTACCCCTTAACTTTTCTAATATATAATTTATTGCTTTTGCCACCATTGAGAAACACTGAGTAGTAGTAGTAGTAATAATAATAATAATAATATAAGCTTCATCTTGACTAGTTAAAACTGCGATCAAATTCATAAAATATGACATGCAAATATTTGAAAACCTTTAAAAATGGATCATAAATTGCTATATGTAAGCAATATAAGGATAACAATTTCATGGATTTGTAAATAATTAAGGAATTTGTGAATCGATACCTGCAGTTAAAAATAGTTGCATTTGTGGTCGAAGATGAAAGGCATAACTTCCTTTCCTCTCCATCTTTTCCATTGTTCTCCGTCTTTCACACACGCTCTTCAAAATAGGGTTTGTAACGCTTACAAAGATATGAGAATCCATGGAATTGCGATACTTGTCAAAAGAGTGAGAGTATCATGTCAGAAATTAGTCTCTCCAGACGACCAGTGTTAAAATGGATGTCAAATTTTAATAGGTCTTATTAATTTGGAAAGATGCCAAACAAATTCGAAGTAATTATATTCAATTTGAATAGTGTATTTAATTATTACAAAATATCTTAATTACACTAAGTAATAATTTTATAAGAGTAGTGAATTTTACATTTAAAAAGAGAAAAATCTTTGAAATCCAAATAAATTGTCAGAAAGAAATAAAACTTTTATATATTGATAAATAACTAGCTAACAATCATTTTTTTTTTTTTAGTGATAACAACTTTAAATATCGATAATAAGAAAAAAAAATTAACTATTAAGATTTTTTTTCAAAAAAAAAAAAAGAAAGAAAGAAAAGCTTCATTTACCAAAATAAAAAATCAACTAAAAGTATTCAAAATAGTAATAATGTTTTAAAAAAATAAGTATTATGTAATTTGATTATAATGATTTTAACTAACTGAGAAGCGAAGCCTGTAAGATTAGCCTCAACAGTGGTTGGCTGTCTTGCACAAACTAATTAATTAAGTCCAAACTTGTCCTTATTAGTTTGCCTCCCAATCAATTTTATTGAAGCAAGTGTTAATTACTTTCATAATTAAACGCATATTTTACTGTTTACTGTTATCATTAGGTTTGCTTTTGAAAACTAATATAGTGTCAATATCATATTAGGAATATTATAAAGTAATTTAAATTTTACTTTTTGCGTATCTGCTAATGTTATATGTTTATTTACATCGCATCAATTTATTTCAAGTTAAAGACTAATAATAAAACACTTTACTATATATTTACCCCCTCTATCGTTGGAGACAATCACAAATAGAATATCCATAAAAGGGTGGATCTTAAAGACCTATTAAATTATTTTCTATATAGTTACCATATAATAAAATGATAAGTCTAATTTAATATATCAACAAATTTTTCTCCTACGGAAAGTAACTGGAGTTTGCACTACAAGCTTGAGAAAGCCAAAGCTTCCTCAAGCACTAAAATTATACACAAACTAAACTAACTTTTTTTTTTGCCCCCTCGTTAAAATTTTATTTTTCACCATTGATCCCAACCATCAAATCTTGCCTCCACCCTTAACCTAAGAGTGTATCAATACCATCAAAGTTTGATGATAATAACGGTGCATGAAAGTCGAAAACCATTGTAGTTGGTAGTGAATATACGGAGTATACTATAGCTACTATAACAGTTGATAACACAACTTTCTGATCTGACTCTAGGTGGCATGAAATTATCTACTATTGAGATATATTGTCAATTGAATCAACCTGGCTACCATTGGTGGTCATTGATGACAATTTGAAGCTATGATGGTTTTATTTATTTATTTTTTCAATATTTCTTTGAATTAGATGGATAGTTATTAGTTGACATCAAAATTTATGTTAATTTTGTACCTAGCTATATGATTTTTGGAATGAAAAGATCATGATACATTTGGTAATACGCGTATTAAAAAAGTATTATAATCTCAATTAGGGAGTTTTAGTTCTTCTAATTGATATATATTAGGGTAATATCTATCGTCTTAGCTACAACAAATTGTAGTCCCAAATTCTTCAGACTAATTGTCCCATAATCAAACATGGTACCTCAGTATCAATCAAGTCAAAAAATCCTTGATTTTCCATAAATCAAGCCCACGTGAAGGGTTCCCTTGCAAGCTAACCCAATCCTAACCCGATATATTAAAGTTTTCAGGCCTTGATTGTTTTCAAATTTATAATTCATTTTCCAAAAATACGTATTTATCAACATATTTTAAATCAATATCAATGACATATTATTTTTAAAATTAAAAAAGTTAAAAATAGCCACATATTCTTACTAAATTATGAAAATAAAAGCTCAAAATATAAAAACAAGTATACATTAAGATTTTAAAATTTAAGATTATTTATCTAAGGGTTGATAAAATGAAGTAAGATCTATATGTCCTTTTAGTATTTACCCTTTAGCTCTTATTGTACAATAAATTAAACTATATTCTTCATGAAATAAATAAACAAAGAAAAGATTACTATTGTATGCTATAAAGATTGTATTTCACATGAAATTTAATTAACTTATAAATATTGTGTAAATTTTGAATAAATATTATGATAAGAAAAAGATATTAATCCATGTTATTTCATGAAAATTACTTATTATCATTTTTTTTCAAATAAAAAAATGATGATGATACGACTGAAGCCAATGTGTGTTATGATTGGTCCACTTTGCAATAATTTGCATAAGTTCTAACTTCTGGACATGTACAAAGAAAGATTACGGAGAATCGAGCAAATCAACTTTATTCTCAATTGTTTAAAAGAGAGGATATCTATATTGGATTGTCCCAGGAGTTATAAAATTCAACTCCACTCACATAAAGCCGAACTTTATGTGTGCTTTTCTCATAAGCACTTTTTCTTCAACGCCAACCAATTACTTCCTATCAATGTTGCGGCAAAGTTGGAAATGGAATCGACCCAAGATCTCTAATGCATGTGTCACTTAATATTATATTAAATAAAAATAATGGATAAATAAAATAAGAATATATTAATTGATAATATCATCATAATTAAGTGTTTTTACTTATCTATTTTTTCATTTTTTAGTTAAAATTATACATATATATAAATATTTTGAATATAAATAAAAAGATTTTTTTTGTTAAAAAGTGTCCAATAGAGTTGATTATCGTTGTCACCCATTAATAGGAACTATTATTCATAAAAATATATAATATAAAAATGAATAAACAATATTTTGAGTTAGGATTGATATCCTTTAGCTTCCTATGATTGTCATTAATTTTTTTTTTAATAAAAGAAAGGTTATTGAACAAAATATCAAATCAACCTTTACAAAAAAAAAAAAAAAAGATGACTTAGTTCTTTGACGTATATTGTTTGAATCTTATTGTTTCATATTTTAACCAAATTTTGATTATGAACAGAATAACAATTTTATTTAAACACATAAAAGTTGATAATCTTTTTTAATAAAGATAACGTTCTCATACCAATGATAACCTTTAAATCCCAGTCTAAGAGTACGTCAAATTTATTGAATCAAATATATTCAAAAGTCATAAAATTGACCCTATAACATATCAACCTAATAAGGTGCCAAAATAAAATCTCAAAAGATCGATAAACTAGTGAAGAACTTCTCCCAAATTGAACTCTTAAAGACTTTAACATTTGTGTATGTTCTACTACATATTTTATTAACTTCACATCACCATCGTTACGTTTTACAAAATAACACATAAAAAAATTCTGTTTCACCTAATCCGTACTAATTAAAGGATGCAGGACAAGTGTGTAGCACGAGGCAAAAAGCGAGTGGGAGAACAAATCGAGTCAAACGGATAAACAGAAGTTACATGTGCAGTGTTACGAGATGGAACCACGTGTACGCCTTCTTTAACCAAATCCTCAAAAGCAGAATCCACTTCAACGGGAAGCACATCACATCATGCGATTGCTATCCCCAATGCAATTCAAGAATCTTTCAACCATTGCTCTACACTTTCTCTTCTTTCATTCGCTGCTTTTTCAATTGGCCCCCTCCTTGAATTCACCTATCATTTCTTCTCCTTCCACAATTACGACTAAAGCTTTATTTGATGTGAGTTCTCTTGTCATTTTATGGTAATTTTTGAATTTATGTTATTTAGAGTATTGTTTCAATAATATATACATTAAATTCATAAAAAAAACCCAATGAAATTATAAATTATAATTTAAATTAAGGAGTGCCTTTAAAAAAAAAGATATATTCCTAAATATTTATATGTCATTATAATTTTTTTTATAGTAACATAATAATAAATAGTATATACAATATCTTTGATAATGTTGATTGTCATATATCATATATCTAATAGGTATTGAAGTCTAAATTTTTCAACCTCTAATCTATTTTTCAAACGTATCCCTTAATTTTTTTTTTCTCAGCTTGTATATATATATAAGAATTAGACTAAAAATGATGCCCCGTTAACAATTTTTGAATTAAGAGAGATTCTGATACCTTCACAAATCCCTTTAAACAAATGATGTTAAAAGGGTAGAGAAATAGAGCACTGAACAAAAAATTATTAAAAATGAACTCATGATGACTAACAAAACATAACATTTTCTCCGTATTATATTTTATTTATATTATATTATATTTGGATTGATCACTATCATGGTTCGTCCGACCAATAGTGTTATTGTCTTTATAAAGAGTTTGTGTAATGAAGACTTAAAAGGGTTGCCCTGGACACGTGGTGGCTGTATGAAGGGCCACCGTGTCGGCCGAATGATTATCGTTTCACTTGTGAGAGAGAGAGAGTATATAGAGAGGCGAGAAATCCCGGATCAAGAAATAAAGCATTGGGACTACTAATAGCTGATTTTGATTGTACGCTTGAGATAAAGTTTGTCAGGGAGATATCGAATCAGAACCCCACCCACCCATGTGCTGGCTTCAACATTTGTACGTAGAATTGATAAGCCAACAAAATCGTCAAGATTATTTGCAGAGTGAAATTAGATGGCCGGATAAGATGCCTCAGGGGCTGAGGATGGCAGCACCACGACGGAGATGTCATAAATCCATGAATGCATGGGATTATGGATGGACATAGATGAGAAAATGGAGAATCTTGAATAAAACTTTGAGGGGTTTAATTTAATAATTCTATATTTACAAAATTTAGTATAATCATATCAAAATAATTATTACCTTCTATTTACATACTTATAAATGTTTTCTTAATTAATATAGTATTATATGTTCTTAAAATTCGAATGAAAGTGAAAGTATACCAGGAAGAAGAGAGAAAAGGACAATGAATCAATGCGTGGTAGCTTAACTAGAGCTTTATAGGGTAACGTTATTTATGAAATCTTATCTCAAGGAATCAAGAATGTGTTTAATGTTTATGCATGACAGCTCTTATTAGTTGTTCTTGACACGATGCAGGGTTGTAAAATATATATACTAAGATGCTTCCATCAATCAAAGGCGTGAGTGCCATTATTTCGTTCTAATCTTGTAGATGAGTTGGTATAATATATAGTTCGATTAATATTTAAAATAATAACGCACGCATACATAATGTTTCCGGATCAATTTCAACCTAACAATTGGAACCCAGAAAGAGACTATGAAGGCCCTTGGCATATTTGTCGATTACTTAGCAGCCAGAGAGAGAGCCATCTAAAGAGAAAAAAAGTGCAATATATATTCATTCATTATTAGCGACACCTAACGAGCTCCGGTGATGGAGGATCAGAGGTGTAAAGGGTATTCATTTGAGATTAATGTTTGTTTTTGAGTAAGCATCGGCAATGACTGTGGCTTTGAAAGCTAACGATGAAGACTGCTCCCTTCTTCAACATCATTAATTAGTCTTCGAGATGCTTAAACCATACGAAAAGAGAAATTGTACCTTTTATCAACTTTATCAACTTTGCAAATTAATAAACATGAAGCAAAGATTAATTTGGTTCTATTGGGTGGCTAGGATTTGTAAGAAAAAAGAAATAAAGGAACTTTAGAAATTAACAAAGGCATATAATTGGCTAGCAATATGACTATAGAAAGCCCATATATCTATATTAATTGATTGGTAATCATTACTTTAAACGTTTAAATTTAGAAGTTCTTATTTAAAAAATTATACAAATTATCCATATAAACTTATTCATATAAATCTATATGATACTTATATAATTAATATTTAAAATTTACTTATTTAATAAAATTATAATCGATTAATTTATATAAATAAATTTATACCGAGAGCTTACAAGGATATAATAAGGACATGATAATCTTTTAATTATTTTTAACACTGTTATCAAGAGGTGGTTCAAGTGTTTGCCTAAAGCAAACCTCGCAATTGGAGGAAACTTCCATTAAAATACAAAATATTACTGATTTCTAGACAAATGTACGTAAAGATAAAGCCTTACTCTTTAAAAAAAAATGGAGTATATATTAAAAACATATGTCAAAATCGTTTATTATGAAATAAACATGTCTTTTTAAATAAATATGATCACATATGTTATTTACTTTAAAAAAAATAAAAAATTTGTTAACGAGAAAAGACCAAAAGTGGTCCAGGCTTTTGTTTTGCAGAGAAAGTCCCACCAATCAAAGTTTACCATCAAATTAGATTATAAGTAGCTTAAATACAAGTGATATTTATATATATATATATATATATATATATATATATATATAAGCAAAAAATATATATATTTCCCTCTTAACTTGAAACACTCACGTACGATGTATTTTCTATTTTTTAAAGTGAAATTAAAATCATCTTCTATAATATTATCATATGAATAATAATACTGAGATTTAATTTTTTTATTTTGTTATTATTTTCTCTGTATATTTTATTGTGATAGTTACATGGCATTAGATTACCAGAATCTTAATTAATTAGATTTTAATATTTTTTAATTATATAAAGGAAGAAGCTATCACATCATCGCATATTATCCTCCCTTAAATATAAGATGACGTACAACTCTGGCGAGAGATAGACGTCTCAATCGGACCATGCACGCGTCCTCATCGTAATATCACATCATTTCACGACAGTAAACCCACTCTCAACCCAGAGAGTAAGGAGACTTCGCAGCCGAAGCACAATGCCAAGTGGAGGGAGGGCAAGGAATGTCGTGGCCTTCAAACGAGAAGAGTAACGCGTGAAGGGGCGAAAAGAGTCTCCACTGTTTGAACAAATTTACATGTTAATTGCTAATAGAAATGAACCACGTGTGCACTTTCTCGAACCTGCGGAAATATCTTTTTGTCGCTTTTGCATTTGATTCCCCAAGAGAAGCACACGTGTCCACCTCCTTTCGGCAGTGCTCGACACATATCAGGTCGCAATTGGCCGGCAGGGAGGCGTGGGACCAATCTCAACGCTCAATTACGCAGGGTACACTACTTTTGGGGTGGGGCCCATGAAAAAATTGGGCCAATCGGGTGCGGCAACTGTTCTGAAGTGTTGCCCTAGACACGTGTTGCTTTTACGCCCAATGGCCAGTTACTGCTGCTATGATTATCGCCTGAACTGTCTCGGAGAGAGAGAAAGAGAGTGTTTGAAAGCAAAGCAAAGAAAGCAAAAGAAAGAGAGAGCGTGAGAGGAAAGCAGCAGGCGGTGGTGGTGGCGGTAGCGGTGGTGGTGAAGAAGGAAGAGTAATGGATAGTAAAGCTAAAGAAAGGTGGTGCATGCTAAGATGCGCAGGTGTTGCGCGGAGTAACAACGATGTAATCAATCGGACAATGCTCAGATTCAGGCCGATTGCACCGAAACCAGTCACCAACGACACTGTTTCAGGTGACGTTACGGTTGGTATCAAGAACTTGCTGCTGAGTAACAAAAGATCTAAAAGAAAGTACGTTAGGGTTCGGAAGAATAATGGATATAGGAGAAGAAATAGTAGAATCTCTGCTAATGAAGAAGCTGAAGAGGGGTTAAAGACGCTACAGTTGTTGCCTGAGAAAACTGAGCTGGAAAACATAGCAAAGGGAGATCCGTGGTGCAATAAACTCGATCCCGTGGCTGTAGTGGGTGGTGCAGTAGTGGTTCATGATGAGATAAGACATGATCTGGAACTGGAACCAATATCCAAGTGGTTGAACTTCAAAGGCCAAGGGATGATTGATGATATCATAGGAGGTTCAGATCAGAGGGTGGTGATGTCCCAGAGGAAGGTAGTGGCGGAGTCGTGGGTGACGGTGGAGAGCGTGACAGACACATGCATGGATATGGATGCACGAGGGTTGGGGAGTACGGACGTTGAGAGAATGAATAGTCTTGATAAGGACACGTGTCCAGGGTTCATATCGGACGGTTCAAACAGGGTTCAGTGGTTGAATAAAGCTTACAAGAGGATGATACTGATGGAAAGCCAAGAAAATAATAATAATAATAATAATAATAACAACGATAATAATTACGAGGAGCAGGGGCTGGGGGGGCTGCTGCAGCAGTCAGTACCGGAAATAATGGTGTGGTTGATAACAAAAGAGAAGGTACCGGTGCCTTGTCTTTCCTCATCATTTACGACAACGGTGAGGCTGCAGTACACGTGGCAGAAGGGAAAGTACTACTCAAAGATGGTTCCTTGTGATGTGTTCAGGATGGACTGTGGAGGGTTTGCATGGAGGCTGGACGTTGAGGCTGCCCTTAGTTTGGGCCGTTAAAGGGGAGGGATCGATCTACCAAATCAAATCAAGCTACAAGTTAAATAAATCAGGTAATGTAGGCTACATATATATATATAAAAAAATATATGATACATACATCTTACCAAAATATATATGTGAAACGTCTAAATGTGCCCTTTTGAAAACCTGCAACAAAGTGCTACCTATACCCGCATGTGCTCCTTGCCCTTGCTTGCTTGGCAACACAACATTTGTTCCTACTCCTACTACAGGGACAAATGAAAGCAAAAACACAGAAACAAAAACAAAAATATATATGCAACTACCACAATTATTGGAAGTTTTTGAACAGCGACAAGAATTTTTAAGGACAGGTGGAGACTTGTAGGTAGCTAGCTAGCTAGCTAATAAAGAGTCTTTATATGTTACTACAACATTTAACTAACTACACAAAACACGAAACAATTGTAGCTCTGTAGATGGCTGGCTGGCTGGCTGGCTGGCTAGCTACTTACCACAAAAAGTCTTACACCAACTCAAGACTATCAACAGTACTAAAACGAATCCTCACTTTAAAGATTATAATAGAGACTACGTGGCTTACTGTCATTAAGGGTTGTTAAGCTTTGTGTCTTTAGGAATAGAATATATGTCTTAATCTTTTCTTTAATTAGAGTATATTGTTCACTCTAACCCTCTTATTCCAAATTCTAATTAATACTTAATTAAATTAATTAATTCGCCTTAATTAATTTATTTAAACATTATAAATTTTTTTGTTAAAATTTAATGTAAAAAGTTGAAGATATACTTCAAATTAAAAAATACAAAGTTTTGTGAAATATTATAAACAAACACAAAATACATTTTAAATTTACACACACATTTTTGTTCTTTAATAATTCTTCATGAAATGTAAAGACACGTAACTCCAAATTTAGAAGAAGAAAAACTTTAAAAATGGATTAATGTGTTACAAAAAAAAAAAGAAAGAAAGATTATAAAAACAAGTTATCACACTTTGATTAAATCTACACAAATGTTTGCTCTTTAAAAATCTTAATTTGAAAAGTTGCATATCCACATTTAGAAATAGAAATTTTTGTAAAATATATATACGTTTTACAAAAACTATTATAAACACAAGTGATCATACTATAATTAAATTTACACAAATTTTTGTTCTTCATCAAATCATATCTTGAAAAGTTGTTACTCCTAATTTAGAAAACAGAAAAACTTTAAAAATATAAAAATGCTATACAAAAAAATTATACAACACAAGTAACAATTCAATTAAATCTAGATAAATTTTTGTGATTTTAAACAATAACACAAAAATTTGCAACTTAATTCAAATTAATTTGCAAGAAAAAAAACTTTGAAACATGTACAAATGTCTCACAAAATATTATATATAAAACTCGAAACCTCAAGCCACATTTTAAATCTACACAAACTATATATATATATATATATATATATATATATATATATATCAAAGCAATTGTATTCTTCTCTTATATAAATCTCTATGTTATTTTTATTTCGACACTAAAGAAAGATATATATTAACTCTTAATAAAAAAAAATTAGCTGATAAAAATTAACAAAAGAATTTTGTTAATGATTACAAAAGATAAAAGTTGTGAATTTCTATTAACAGCAGTCTTAGATGCCAAATCAATATCTTAAAAAAAAAACGAAGAAGGAATATTAATTATTCTTGAGGGAACTGTAAAACATAATAATAGTAATTGACGGAATTTGAATAGTTAAAATGTACTTCATCGTCATTACATCATGATGTGATGTTAGCGTTCTTCCTGTCAAGTAGGGTAGCGACGGAGTCGAACCAGGTGTACTAATCTAACGTCATTCCGTTATTTTATGTTATGGTATCATGCTTTATACGAGTTATTCTACGTATCAACTTTTAATAATATTTATAATACGATAAAATAGGTTAATTATTCACTAACTAATAATCC
This sequence comes from Boswellia sacra, assembly GCA_013180625.2. NCBI lineage: Eukaryota > Viridiplantae > Streptophyta > Magnoliopsida > Sapindales > Burseraceae > Boswellia > Boswellia sacra. The sequence goes on from SNVD02007597.1 coordinate 103,457, forward strand.
TTCCTTAGAGTAATTGTTTTACATAAAATCTAACTAAATAATTCGAAATCAGCTTTTAATTAGAGATCATAGATAGATTAAAATACACACATAAGTAGCTAGATACATACACATGTACATATACAATTAATAAATAAATAATATTTATTGAATCTACCAATAAGCTTCTAATTCCCTTTTTTTTTTCAATATTAGGTAACTTATTGTGGGGGTTATATAGAAAAACCAAAAGTAAAAACCTATCTAAAATGATAAAAAAGTTATGTTCCCAACTTCAACTTTATGTAAAATGTGAAAAACGTTTCTAATTTGATAAGTATTAATTTAACCTTGCTTCTTAATATTTTGATCATTTCAATCTTGTCTTTCTTAAATTCTTTAGTGTTTTAAAATTTATTGCATTCACTTTGGTTTTAATATTCCGACTTAATTGTGGTCCTCATTTGCCCATTTTAATCTATTATGTAGAGTTTAGAAGTCTCGATCGTATGGGAAATTAACCCAAGTACAAAAATAGAAGCTAGATAGACATACTTTGACCTCTTGAGTGGATAAATAAAATAATATCTCAACATAATAAATAGTGAGATACAACACCTAGATTATAGCCATAAGTAGACCTGGATCTTTAAATGATCTCCATTAATAAAAGATTAGCAATTACCTATCTAATCTAGATAAGTGGTCAATTATGAGATTTTTTTCTGTCACCTATCTAATCGAATAATTGATCTAAAATAATAAAGTAAGTCCCATCGAAATTACTTTTAAAAGATCTTATTGCACTGTATATACATTTTGACCCCAAATGTTAAATTATAAGAACTTACATTTTGAAATAATTAAGTTATTAATTCATGCTTTGAAAAGTTATATACAATTAATCAAATTAGTAATTGAGAACATGCTATCATCATATATAAATTTCATAAAGGTAAGCAATAAGTAAAAACTTATCAAGTATAATGAAAAATCATAAAATATATTCCTACCAGGTCAATTTTAATTAATGTAATTACTAGTAAATGTTTAATATAGTTGATTGCACATATGTTATATGTAACCTTTATATATAACCCCAAGATTCCAGCTTTTGGAATAAATTTCCTTAGAGATACGTAAGAATATATATGTGGATATTTTTTCCTACAAATAGATGGGTGCATGCATGGTTTCATTTTCCGAAAGACAGATATAAGATCTAAAGTAGAATTCGTTTCCTAGATGGACCAACTAGGGGTGGAACCATGCATGCATGAAATATTACATGTGATTGTGGTCCTCAAGAAAAAGAAAACCATACTATTAGTGCTTTTACTTTATTGGCAAGTTAATTTTCATGCACGTACGGATTATTTAGAATTTAATTTGTTTGTTAGGTGATTAAAGTTGTTGGGTTTGAGCTTTATCATCTTAAATATATATATCAATTATGGATAACGATCAATTATATATATATATATATATATATATATGTATGTATGTATGTATGAAAATTAATGAGCATCTAATGATGGAGATCAAAATTTTAATATTATCACATTGTAGATGATGTATCGATGTGAGGTGATAGTTTAAATAAGAAATTAATAAAAAAGAGGATGATTTTGAAATTTCTAACTCTTTGGAATTTGCTAGGTGGCTTTAGCTGTATCTGGATTAATAAGCTATACATGTATAATGCATTAACATTTTAGTTGTGTTAACTTTGAACGGTATGATTGGCACCAAGATAAGATTTGATCTCTGTAACACATATGATCATCAAATTAAAACATCAATTAACATAAATAATCATTAACGAGAGTTAATACTTTTTACCTCGCGTTTATAATTTTAATTACTTGGCTAAGATTCAGATAAACTAATCTTCAGGAATTGGAGAATGACTCAATCACTTATTAGAAGAGTGATAATAGTTTATTATTGAGTTTAAAATTAAGAAGATAACATGGGGGAATGCCTAACTTTGTTACCTGGAGTGAAATACTTGTTGTCTAGCTACTGTAGCCTTCACGATTTCTCTAATTGTAATATTTCTTTTTGGTGCTAGTCGTCCAAGATATAATTAAAGGTTATGGCACTCATTGTTTCCCTATTCTTAGAGAAAGTCTTTATTACATTAATATATGGGTAAAATTTTCAACTTAATCACAATTATGTTTGAAGAGATCAGGTAAGGTGAGAAGTGCAATAAAAATTAATGACAACGGAAAATAAAACACATGAAGCTGGTTGCTTCATACTGTGATCTACAGTAGTATATAAGAAAATAACATGCTAAAAGATAAAAAGCATCAACAAATTACCCTAATGTCGAGTCACTTATATATACATTAATTAATATAAAATGCTGATTAGTGCCAAAATTTACATTCATGTAGTCAATTTGTCATCATTTTCATGAATAATGAATTTCTGAAATGGGTTACATTTTCTTCTTAAGATTGCGTGTGGGAGTTGTTTTTGGTATTGACGAAAATAATTTCGGTATAATCAAATAGCCTTTGATATATATATATATATATATATATATATATTACAGAAAGAATCATAAAACAATCTTTTAGGGTAGAAATAAAAATTATACTTGCCTTATTTTCAATTTATGATTTATCATGCATGTTGAGTCACACTTGCACCACTCACGTATGCAAAATAATGCTATTATATGTAAGAAAATATAATTGCTCTTACTCTAGCAAGATCTTGCCAAAGATTCATCATGAACTCACCACTTTGATTTCTTATTGTTTCTTCCTCTCTTTATAATTGTTAACTTGTTGCTAACCAGCTAGTTTGGTTTTATATTCAAGGTCTTGGTATTAAGGGAGAGACTTCCAAGTTCCAAGAACCAGAGATGATATATATATATATTTTGTTAAGGTGGTGGTGATGATCGGAGATTTAAAAGACCGCAATCAAGTCTTCGAAGTGTATATATATTATATATATAATGATTATTAAGGATTGGGATTGAAAGTGTACATGTAATAATAAGAATTTAATTAATTAAGCAGCTAGCTGCTGGTGATCAAACCAAGCAAACAACCCCATCAAGTGGAGACTAATTAAATCCAGGTTTCTGATGAGCATCAATTGAACTCTAGTCAAATGAGTATACATAAATAGATGAGTCATGAGTCTCATCAAATATCAATTGTGAATAGGGAAATTACAAACCCTTACTTTTTGATTTATCAATTGTAAAATATCAAATATATATCATTAGAGAAACTCAATCTCTAAGTTTAGATAAAGTTTTGAATTGGTTGTTCTTCTAGTTATGCATGAATATTGGTTAAAGTAATCATACTCTTACAAACTTTTTATACATGTTTTTTAATACAAACTGATATGACATGATATGATTGAATAAATAAATATTTATAATAAATGATACTAACACTCCAAGAAAAATAGACTATAACAACAGGATTTTTGCAACGCACGCTTATGCACATTGTTGAATGTTGCTTTTCGCAACATGCAGTTTGTGTGTGTTGCAAAAGAATGCTGAACTTCACTTTTAGCAATGGGTAAGCAATGCTTGTTGCGAAAAGTATCATTCAGCAACGCACAAAAAATGCACGTTGTCAAAACTATTAAATTTAGCAACATGCGCATTTTGCATGTTGCAAAATGTGTTCTTGTATTTTTTAATTAATTTTTAATTTTATTTTTTACCTCATTAAAATTAAATTTTTTGAACATTAGTTCTTAAAATAGATGAAATTATTTAAATTTTAAAATTATTTAAAACTATAGTGATTTCTACTATTTATTTAAATAAATATTAAGAAATTAAAGAAGTGTGATTATAATTTTATTTAAATATATTATTTTATGGTTAATATAGTAAGATAAATATTTAGTTTAAATATTAGTAATTTAATATCTTAAATGATGTTGTTTCGGTGGCTTTGGCTCTCATTTTTTTTTTTTTAATATAACATGGAAACGACTTCGTTTTAGCTTGATAAAATAAGAATTTATTAAAATAAATGAAAACATCTTTCCCAAATCAATTTCCATTGCCCTTTATACTCTCTCCTCTCCCTCTCCCCCGACAGGTTCCTCTCCCAGCTTGTCCCTAGGTCTTGAAGCTTATATTTAGAAATTAACGTGGAACACTTTTGCAGTTGCAGACAAGAGTGAGAGAAAAGCTTGGCCCACATGTCAAGGATCAGAGCAAAAAGCAACTAGCAGTGAAGAAGATCTCTACAAAATCCCACCTATCTCTACTCTTCCAAGCGGGTCAGTCCCCGACTCAACTCCCTCCCTCCCTAACTCTTATTATATTTAATATTTAATGATTTTATAGAAATTTATTAAAAAAATTATTATATTTAATTAAAACGAATTAAGTATTTGTTTGACTAGACGGATCAAGTCTTTTGAATTTCTTTTGGCCTCTAGACAGATGAGTACTTTGAAATATTGACAATGGATGGTGTAAACTTTCAAAAGTCTTGGGTCCCTTTCTTTTTGTCGTCAAAATAGAAGTCATTTACGGCAAGGAAAGTTGGCTTCTTGAGTGAAGAAGTGTTCATGTGGTTTGTGAACATTAGAGATGGCAGGGGAGCAACACCAGTGCACTTGGCAGCACGTAAAAAATGACCTGAATGTGCGCATATTTTGGTAGACAGTGGTGCTCTTGTTTATGCTTCAACCGGTGGATATGGCTGCCCTGGAAGAACTCCTCTCCATTTGGCTCCTAGAGGAGGATCTATCGATAGGATCCGTGCACTACTAGCGCGGGGTGCAGATCGTCTTCAAAGAGATGCATCTGGGAGGATTCCTTATGTCGTTGCCTTGAAGCACAAACATGGAGCTTGTGCGACCTTGGCTCACCAAAACAGAGAAAGTCAAGGAACTTCAGTGAAGGAAGCAATAGCTTCAAAGGCACTATCTGGTCATAATAGAAGAGGGTCCTCAATTTACCTAGTTTTAGAGTTAGACGAGGCTTTTATATTCTGTTAGAAATCAGCATGTAATTTGGAGTAGATTGAGTTCTAGTAATATAGGTACAATACTTCTTCTTTGAAAAAGGAATGGTTGCCTGGGAGAATAAAAGACGTTGAAAACTGATGTTGTGAATTTTATTACTGGATTGATTTTTGTTAACTGAAGAACGGAGTAAGCCTTAACTTGACTGGGGAACTCGTTGAGATTACACTAAAAATGGTGAAATGAAGCACAATGCTGCAAGGTATAATATTGGCTGATTCGGTAGGGGATTGGGTTGTTACAGACTTTGCTGGTGCTTCAATGGGGCTCAAGTTTGGGTTTGTTGATCCACTGGACTGCATTGCTTGTTAAATGCAATTGTTAGATTGACTTTAGGGAATTCGGTTTTAAGTCAAGTGCTTTCCAGATGATCATACAATTGTTAGAAATTAAAGAATTTTCTGATCTGACATCCACATGGGCAAGTCAAAATGATGATATAAAATAAGTAGAAGAAGATGGACATTGGAGAATTATGGGAATTACTCTTATAAATCTCTCAAATGTTATGTCTTGCCTTGCCATGCATGTTTAACCCTCAAATTTCATACTTCAAATCTTTTACAGGACAATGCATCATTGTTTCTGGGAAAGTTGAGTCTCTTTTGTGGTTTACTTTTCTTTGCAAATAGTCATAGATGGTTGCAAGAGAAATGCATGCACTTAGAGACTTAAAGTTCATTTTCTTTCGTTCCAATTGGTAGCATATGATGATGATCAATTGATATTGTGTTCTTGGCGAGTAAACAAAGCCTGAAGTGCTTTGGCCAGACCTCCAAAGTCGTCTCACAGACCATTCACAAGTAAAAAGGTGATATCTTTTTTTTTTTTTTAATATTTGTCATTAATGTCTTTATATTTATGCTGTATAGGTTTCACAAGTAAAATTAGATTTGTTTTTATAACATAAGGTGGAGGCATTAAAGATACTTTAAACTTTAATATGCTTTGACAGAAAAATTTTGAATTTTTCACTTTTTAAATTCAGACAATTATGTCCGAAAATAAATGATTAAAGTAGTAAACAAATAAAATAATTTTTCAAATCACTTAACTCTATTCATATTCAGATTTAAGTGATAAAATCAAATGGACCTTAATTCTAACTAATAAAAAAGTAATTATTTGAACCAAAACTTAAGCTTTTAATTTCAAAGTTGAAAATCTTCTCCAAAATCAGGTATGTTGAGTTGTCATAAAATTATTATTTTTTGCTTCTAATCTTTAATTTCACTGGGAGCGACACTTGCAAGCAAAGTGAATATTGCTCTATCCAACATTAATAGTTACAATTTTGTATACATGTAGGATTTTTTCGAACTCCAATATAAAACATGGTTCTACTTGACTTTGATTTCTACTTTCTTAAGTACATTGCTTACTCATCAACTTATTCAGAAGTACACAATGGTGGTATAAATAACTAATGAGAGTGTGAGTCAGCCTGATCAGCGACTCTAAGTGGGCTTCTGAAGAACCTCAATTTCGGGCTAGAGCAAGATGGGTAGTTTTGGGATTTTGCTGTTGACCCCTACCAAGCCTGATCTTTCTTTGAGATTGTGGGAGATTGAAATGTAATGTTATATAATAAATATGTAAAATATATTTAAAAAAATTAGGTTTCTAATTTAATTTTAGTTAGGCATTGTGGCAATAATATTTGTTGTTATCTAATTACTTTTTTTATTCTAATGCAATTTGTGTCCTATTTATTTATAAAAATTAAATTTTAATGTAATAGTTGGAATTTTTTCAACTTTTGCACTACATCTAGTAAAAGTTAATGATACCGAAGCACACACTATATAAATAAACTGCAGTTTATTTACTCAACTGCCTTTGCCATCACTATAGGCACACCAACATATCATCCGACTCACTGTAAAAGTAAACTTATGTTTGGTAATCTTGCGTAAACAGCTACTAAACCAAGGTACAAGTTTAGTTTCTAATCTAATCTTTTGTTAGTATTTTTTTTATCCTTAAAGAATTATATGATCATGTTTTGGTATAATATTATTCAATCCTCTTATGTTGATATGGGTTTGCTTTGATATTTAATCTTGAGAAGTTGATAAATATGCAATCTATCAACACATTGTTTTACATTGAAAGTAAAAAAATGGAGCTCAATGATCTTAACATATAAGAAGTAAACTATATATATATATATATAGAGTTAGATATATATATATATATCTAAATCTAAGTCATCTTAATACATATACATATACATCTTTAGGGTAGGGTTCAATTTATAAGATATTTATAACTCTTAAATATTTTCCAACTTATTATTTGTACTTATAAACAGGTTTTGGTAGATAATTGCTCAAGATGGATAAAGGATGGGTTTGTTTACCAAGTTTTTTTTTTCCTATTAACAATATTGGTTAAAGTTAGTTCAGTTAGTTAAAATTGTTTAACTTAGTTTACTTACTTGTAGAGCTTCAAAGGATTATAGGAAAGGGGCATATAATTTTATCAACATGGCTCGTGCAAATTGTAGAAACCTTGAGATTATAGTATGTCATTGCTTACATTACGAGGTAGTATATGAACATTTAGTTATCAATGGAATAGATCCTACTTATACTACATGGGTCCTTCATGGAGAGAGTTCTACTACCTCAAACCAATATCAAAATGTAGAGAACATGGAAACCTTTAGGATGTATAAGGAGCAAATGGGTTTTAGGGATCAAATGGAGTTTGAAGAAGAAAACTTTCCTAATAATCCTTCTAAAACAAGCAAAAAGGAAATCACAAACTTAGTTAAAAATGCTGAAACCCCTTTATGGCCTGGATGCGCAAATTACTCAAAAATGTCAGCTGTTGTTGCATTATTCAAGCTTAAAGTCACACATGGTATTTCTGATACTTGTTTTGATGAGTTACTTCAACTTATCCATGATATGTTACCACCTAAAAACAAACTTCTAGATTCAACTTAAGTCATCTGATCTTGGTTATGATAAAATACATGCGTGTATAAATGATTGTTGCCTATTTAGAAAAGAGTTGGATCAAGCACATAATTGTCACAAATGTGGTGTTTCTCGTTGGAAAGTTAATGAACGAAGTAAGAAGATCAAAGAAGGAATCCCTGCAAAAGTCTTGCGTTATTTTCTAATAATACCAAGACTTAGAAGGATCTTTAGTGTACCTGCAATTGTAAAACAACTTAGATGGCACAAAAATCATAAAGCCAAGATGGTAAAATGAGACATCCAGTTGATTCAATGGCATCGGATATTATTGACAGGAAATGACCATCATTTTCAACGAATCCTCGAAACATTAGTTTTGGTCTTGCTACCTATGGTTTTAATCCTTTTCAAGATCTCAGTACAAGTTATAGTTGTTGGCCTGTAATTATGGTTGTCTACCCCCATGGTTATGCATGACTAAAGAAAGTTTAATGTTATCTCTACTGATCCCAAGCCCAAAGCAACCAGGTAATGACATAGATATCTATTTGGCACCATTGGTGGAAGATTTAAAAGAGTTGTGGATAAATGGTATTGAAATGTGTGATGCTTATAGTGAATCTCCATTCACTTTGAAAGCAATTTTGATGTGGACAATTAATGATTTTCCTGCATATGCCAACATGTCTAGATGGTCCACCAAGGGAAAATGTGCTTGTCCAATGTGTCGTCAAAACATATGTTTAGAATGGCTACAACATAGTAGGAAATTTTCTTACATCATAGGCGATTTCTTGCTCCTAATCACCCATATCGATAGAAAAGAACATGGTTTGATGGGAAAATTGATGAACGTGGAAGACCTAAGATATTTACTAGTGAAGAAACTTATAAAGAGGTTGAGAACCTTGTGGATAATTGGGGCAAAGGTGGGACAAAAAGGAAGAGAGACTTAACTTATTCTCAGTTGTGGAAAAAGAGATCAATCTTATTCCAACTGCTTTATTGGAAGGTGTGTTTCTTTCTTCCTTACATAACTATTTTATTATAATGCCTTAACAATATAATATTTTCCTAACTCAATAACTTGTCATTGCAGGATTTGATTATGCTTCATAACTTGGATGTGATGCATATTGAGAAGAACATATGTGATAGCATAGTTGGTACTCTCTTGAATATATAAGGCAAATCCAAAGATGGATTAAATTCACGCTTAGATTTGGAAACAATGTCTATTAGAAATGAATTGCACCCGTAAAGTAGGGGTAGTGCCTTCTAATTACCAACTGCTTCACATACTCTCTCAAAAGAAGAAAAGCAAATTTTTTTGCAAAAGACTTGCTAGTTTGACATTACCAGATGACTATGGTTCTAATATTGCCAATTGTGTCAAATTGGAGGAAAGCAAGATAATTGGTCTTAAGTCTTATGACTGTCACATGCTAATGCAACAAATTCTACCTGTAGCTTTGAGAGGACTTTTACCTAAAGGTCCACGAAATGCAATTTTTCGTTTGTGTACATTCTTCAATGAATTATGCAACAAGGGGTTAGATAGAAATGGATTAGAAGAATTGGAGGAAAATGTGGTGAGACATTGTGTATGTTGGAGAGATTATTTCCAACTTCATTCTTTGATATCATGATTCATTTAACAGTTCATCTAGGACGTGAAGCTTGTTTATGTGGTCCTGTATAATATCGTTGGATGTACCCAATTGAGAGGTATTTATCTACTCTATACTTTTATTAGTCATCCATGCCTTTAAATAATTATATATTAACTTTGTTTAATTATATTAGATACATGAAAGTATTAAACGGATATGTTAGAAATCGTTCCCGAGTAGAAGTTTGTATAGCTGAGCGATATGTTGCTGAAGTGTATGTGATATTTTGTGGTAAATATTTTAAAAAGGCCTCTGGAATCGGCACTTGATATAGATGCAATGAAGAGTTTGAAGATATGTTTTTAGTTGAAGGGCGTCCAGTATCAGGTGGAAAAGTTATACATCTCTTTAAAGAGATGTTGGAGATTGCTCATCGTTATGTTTTGTTAAATAGTTCAGAGGTTCAACCTTATATAGAGTAAGGAGTCTTACCGATGCCCTACCTAAAACTATCTAGATGATCGATATATAGAAACTGATCCTTCAATTCCATTTTCCTCGTAGGGAACACTTGGAAGCTTTGAGAAAGGAAGATGTGCAATTTTTAAGAAATGAAACATTATTACAAATTGAACATTTAAACACTTTTAGTTCATGGTTTGCAAATAAGGTAATAAGCTTCTGATTCTTACTTTACTGTGTAAATCTAATATATTATGATTACTTGATTGAAATCATTATCTTCAACAGATAAACTTGGACAGGAAGAAATCCAACTTGTCAGATACTTTAGTATGGCTTGCAAAAAGACCAAGAGACATATCAATGTCATATTCTGGATTTGTTATAAATGGTATTCGCTTCTAGACTAAAGATACAGAGAAAGCTTGACAAAATAGTGGAGTTTTAGTTGAAGAAACAACTCTTTGTAGAGCTAGTGCAAGAGACAAATCTCAAGTGATCAGGAAAGTTTCTTACTATGGGGTTCTAAGAGATATCATAGTACTTGATTACAATAGATTTCACATCCCTCTTTTTAATTGTGATTGGGTGAATATTAGAAATGGTGTCAAAGTTGATGATGGTTTCACTTTGGTTAAGCTACATGAGGGACAAAACCAATATGAAAGAGATCCTTCATTTTGTCCTCACAAGCTAAACAAGTATTCTATTCTCAAGAAAATGAAGCATCACAATGGCATGTTGTTTTGAGAGCACCGCAACGAGGTTTCTATGACCTTCAATTGTATGAAAAAAGTGACTGTACACCGTCCACACCAATTATCTTGTATAAGAAGCGATGTTGAATGCATATTGTGTGATAGGTAGATTTCCTATATTACTAGTAATAAGTGTATGCTTGTATTTTAATGATGAGTACATGATGGGTTATGCTTTTTCCAAGGTGTTAGTTTTTTTCTCTACAATAATTACTACAATTGTATGTTTATGTTGAGTTCAGTGATGTGGGTGTACCAGTGGGAGCAAATTCTCAAAAGTATATATCTTATCTTAGAGATTTGGCATGAAAGCATGTACTAGTTATCATCAAAAATTGGACTCTAGTTGAATCAAAAGATAAAGATGACATTTGGACTTTGGTCAAGGTATGTATAGATTTAATTTATATTTATTGGTAACTTATTTTTCAAGCTTCTCTAAGATTATGTGACTATTGGTTATTTATATGTACGTCTAATGTTCTTTTTGTATAGCAACGATTCGTTGTAGATGAATCCCATAAACATTGGACACTTCGAAAAATAGATGATCGGTGGAGACAGTTCAAATAAAAAATAACTTCAAAGATAAGAAAAGTCGGCCAACAACAAAATAGAGCATGGGCTTGTCTCTCTTAAGGCCTGGCAACATAGAATCAGATAAGGATTGGGAAACATTTGTCAAAGAGAGATTGTCTCCAAAATTTCGAGTAACTAAACATATCTAGTCACACACACACACGCATATATGTACTAAGGTAGAATTTATTCATTTGTTTTATACTTGATTAATAGGTAATCAGTGAGAGGATGAAAATTTTACGAAAAAACTAAAAGGATGTACACACAATGGGTTGACTAGGTTATGCTCGCAAGGAATATGAGATGGTAAATATTCAACATCCTTGAATTTTGATTATATTCACATGATTCTTCAATTTATATGTCTTATCTTATTTTTATCATTATGTTTCTTCATTTGAAGAAAAAACAGAGTTCAGGTGAAACATCAATTACTAGAGTTGATGTTTGGATTCAGGCACATCTGAATAAGCAACGACAGCCTGCAAATGAATCAATTGGACAAAAAATGATAGGAATTTCTATAATAAAAAAGTAAATTGCCTTAGAAACACATGGCTTACATGAGAGTTATTGTTGATACTATCTTTTTTTTCACATATTACTTGTTTGTTCATAGAAACAAATTGAAGATATTCAAAAGTCAAGTGAGGATGTGGACATGTCTAATATACGAAACGACCCTCTTGTGATTGTATATGGAGGTGAACAACGTGGTAGAATGCGTGGAAAAGGATTTGGGATCAATCCTTCTAAAGTAGATGCACAGTTACAATCTAGTGGAAAAGTTAAAGTACTTGAAAATCAACTACAACTTAATAAGCAAAGAGTTTTAGCATTAGAAGAGCAGATGGATAAAGTGAATGCATTTTTAATGAAAATGAACAAGGTGAGTAAACTTTTCATTACTTACAAATGATCTATAACATATGTCATTATATATAATGGATTTCATACATTGAAATTGTACAGAATTAGAGTGTTGATGAAATGATGAGCTCTCATGCATGTACCCCTCGAGTAAGAAACTAACACAAATTTTGATGTATTTATAATGCTATATGAGTTAACGTATATGATTATTTAAAGTAATAATTAAATAATTTCTACTAATTGTAGTCACAAAGGGCGATCTTCAAATCAGGTTTTTCGGTCTGATCGACCGATCGTCGCTATTGAAGCCCCCACCGACATGTTTGTTTTCCAGTGCCCCAGGCTTTTGGCTAAAAAGAAAAAGAGCGTTGCCTCGGTAAGGGCTTAGCTTTGCTCGAATATGTATTTGCAAGAATGCCTTGTTATTATTGGAGCCAACGGTTGTTAGCCTGGTAAAGGGGATTTCGAGACAAAAGAAAGGAAGATACTTGTGGGAATTCAAGCCGATAGCGTAGTTCAAGTTTTCGCCCGATTCACCAAGGAATATTTTGGTTGCTTTTTGTCGAGATTTTGTTGGTCTTATTCGTCTACTTGATGGTACACGAAAAGAATCGGTCCAGAGCAATTTTAAGGCTTCGCGGGCTAGTTGTCACGGCAAGTTTCCTGGCGTGACTCTTGTCTTGTTTTTGAAGCGCTGAATTACTTAAGCATCTAAGAGAAAGACTTTATCAAAGGGCTATAGTAAAATAAAAATGGGTGACGGTATTCTGCCTAAATAGTGGATACAGGTAATAATACCAAGTGAAAATGCAAGATGCCTATTGTTATCTTGCTTATGTAACATTTTGAAGTTGCTTGTGTAGGCTTTGTTCATGGTTGTTTGGAAAGTTCATCAATCAAGATGCTAAAAGAAGATGATGATTTTGTTGCTTATGTACAAATTTGTGCTTAAGTACGTTTTACTTGATTTTATTTTCCTTAAGTCATTTAGAATTGTATTACATATTAATTACAAGTACCTGTATTTTTAATAATATTTGTGATAATATTAACATAATTCAAATTTGTACATGTATTATATATTATGTATTCTGCGATAATTTATATACCAATTTGTATAATTAAAACTAAGCAGGTATTAAATATTAATAAAAAAGGTATTTAATTATAAATACAATATATTTCTATATCAAATGAATGGCAACATGCACATGTTGCCAAAACTCACATGCTTAAATCTACAGCAACGTGCATTGCATGTTGCTGAAACTATATTTGTTTTGATCTTTTCGCAACGTGCAATATGCATTGCCATTAAGGTCTACAGCAACGCTCATTACATGTTGCTGAAACTATATTACTTCTAATCTTTTTACAACACGCATTGTGCGTTGCCATTGATGTCCACAGCAACGTGCATCTCGTGTTGTTGAAACTCTATTACTCTTTGTCTTTCAACAACGCGTAATGCATGTTGACAAAAGATATTCTGCTACGTGCAAAATCACTTTTCGCAATATGTATGTGCGCATTGCTAAAAGTGAGGGACCTTCACAGCAGCAAGAATAGCAATGTGCGTCTACGCGATGCGAAAATGTTTTAGCAACACAAAATATGCGTTGCCATAGACCATTTTTCTTGTAGTGTAACTAAGATGAGTATTGTGATGTTCATGTAATGATGTCACATTAGTATGTATACATGAATTTGTATTAATAGTTTATAAGTATAACATCACTAATGGTTAAATATAATTCCCAGTTATTTCTTGAAATCAAAGAACTTTTTTCCAATAATTATGATACGACTTCTAAGAATTGTATTTTGGTCGATGCTAGGCTTGGGCAAGATATGTTGTTAGTTTAAATTAAAAATTCTACGTCTCTAATTTATCCTATTCTTTTGGTATCATTAATAATGTTACACTTATAAAGCATGTATACAAAATTGATATGACATTAAGTGAATGAAAAGATTAGTATGAGTTGTCAATGTAATAGTGTTGATGAGTCATGTGGTATTGAATACGTAATACCACATCAACTTGTATATGAACTTTGTAAGTGTAGTATTATTTTTATCATTATTATTGTGGCTTCAATTTAGGAAGTCTATATTGCTAACAAAATAATATATGGTAATGATATGTGAATCATAAATTAATCATATCACATCATTTAAGATAAAATTTGGGAATTTAATGGCATTAACTATTTGTTTGTTGTTCTAATCCTCATGTAACGGATGAATTCAAAATAAGAATAATTCTACATGTACAACTAACATCTTACAATACCACGTGTCTTATTAGATTGATGATTATACATCATTCATTATCATTTTTCTAATTTATTATTATTTTTACTCATATAACGATACTTTTTCAAATCTGATTGTACAACTATAGTTGTATTGAGTTGACTATATATGTAGTATTACTCTTAGAATATATACTGTACTTTAGATAAGGTATTATACAAAGAGCAATGTTATGTGTAGGAACTCTTAATTGAGCTCTTTCATACAAACTAATAGAGTGTTAATTACCACATGATTGCCCTATCATCTATTTTAACTGTTTAATTATTAAGTTCTTTAATCATGGTATGCTATTAGTTGATTTGTATAGAGTGTTTATATATGTATATGTATGTATGTATTATGTTTAATTATCATAGTTATTAATGTATTTTCTTACCTAACTTTATATTAAAATGATATCGTAAATAATACAATAAGGTTGTAAAGGAAGACATGTTCTTAAAATGAAAAGTTTATAATTATACTTGAAAAGTGTAACGTTACCATAAAGGCAGCTTAATTTGATTGGTTTTCCAATTCATAGAGTAGAAGTCTTCTCCATTTTTTAATCACCTCTTTGTTTTCAATCAAATTTGGAGTTTTTGACAAATTAGACCAAAAACTAGTTTTTAACTTTTTTTTTTTGTAAGTTTCAAATATTTGAAGTGAATTAATAATCTTAATAAAATTCAAAATGATTTTGGATTTATTATATTGATAAACTAAAGAATAATGGTAATCCGAATCACGATTTCAATATGTAATAACTATCAGATCATGCTTTTTTTTTTTCTCCCTTTAAATCATATCTTGAGTGAGACTAAGTGAAGGTCATTTATGAAGTAAATGAATTGAAGGTATGCCCTCCTCAAGACTCGAGATGATAAGAAATGTAAAATATTTTGGATTGTTATTATTATTATTATTATTATTTTTGGATAAAGTAGATCATTTTAAACATTTTTAGTATTCTTTTTTAAAAATAGTTAAATAATATTTATAATTTTTTATATTATATAATATATTGCAAGTAATTTTTATTTCTCATTTTTTATTGATAGAAAACATTGAAAAAATGAGACCAAATGCCTAGTAAGGCTAATCACCTAATTCTTAATTTTATGACTCATAGTCTCACTCCTCGTGTTCTCAATTAGGTAAATTTTAATTGGTTAAATCACATACTACAGGGATTGTGATCCGCGGCGCTCTTCCGCAAAAATGTCAACCGTCTATTTCGCCATCAATCAACGGTCAAAATTCATCCTCCCATAAACCAATCTAATTAGTAACTCTTTTTAAAAGATTGCCAAGTCAGCCCACAAAAAGAACTAATGACCGTCGATTACTCTCCAAATCTACGGTTCAGATTCAGTAATTCAAATTTCCCAGGAAACGCAAAATTTTCAAAGTTCCCTCCTCCCCGCATTCCACCCTATAAATAACTACAATTCCTCTTCATTACATTGCTATCACTCGAAATTTTCTCTCAGATTCTCGAGAAACAAACACTCCTTCAAATCTTTGCAATGG
Source organism: Boswellia sacra (assembly GCA_013180625.2). Classification (NCBI taxonomy): domain Eukaryota; kingdom Viridiplantae; phylum Streptophyta; class Magnoliopsida; order Sapindales; family Burseraceae; genus Boswellia; species Boswellia sacra. The sequence continues at coordinate 119,519 of SNVD02007597.1, forward strand.
CTCGCACCAAGCAGACAGCAAGGAAGTCCACCGGAGGAAAGGCGCCACGTAAGCAGCTCGCCACTAAGGCGGCTAGGAAATCAGCTCCGGCCACCGGAGGAGTGAAGAAACCTCACCGCTTCAGGCCTGGAACTGTGGCTTTGAGAGAGATCAGGAAGTACCAGAAGAGCACAGAGCTTTTGATAAGGAAGCTTCCGTTCCAGAGGCTTGTGAGAGAAATCGCTCAGGACTTCAAGACTGACCTGAGGTTCCAAAGCAGCGCCGTCGCCGCTCTTCAAGAGGCTGCTGAGGCTTATCTCGTCGGTCTGTTTGAGGACACTAATCTCTGCGCCATTCACGCCAAGAGAGTTACTATCATGCCGAAGGATATCCAGCTGGCAAGGAGAATCAGAGGCGAGAGAGCTTAGAATAGTTGATTCTGTTGTAGCAATGAAGCATTATGAAATAGATTTAGGGTTTCTAAATCTTGTTTTCTGTAGATCTAATCTTGTTTTTAGGTTAAATCTTTCCATTGATCTATATCTCTATAGATCTCTGTTTGCCTTTGACAAATGATGTAAAAATCTAAGCACTGAAATGCTTAATCTTGTTTCCATTTACTTCTACTTGGACTGCAAATTGAGTTTGTTGATACCTGATTTGGATTTCCTACTCAAATTCAATGAAATGCTGAATCTGGGTTTCATTTGCTTATATTATACAATGGAAATTGCGTTTGATTCTGTAGTTATATGGGCCGGGTTTTGTGATCCGACGCAATTGGGCTTTATCCATAATATCGGGTTACGTTGTGCGGCGAACTGAGCACGGTGCGTAAGTTAGCAAATGTCAAATTGCCGGGAAAATGCAAAGCACTGAATTAGCATAGTTATAATGCCACAAAATAGGAGAAAAAAAAAAGTACCATATTCTTGTTCAATGGAGAGATACTTAGTCCGTTCTGAGCCTTCAGCTGAAAACCCTAAACAATGTCATTTAAGGTAAAAAGATAGAAATTGATTTGCCACATTTAGCTTCAGTTTTAGTCTATTGGTTGATTTCGGTGTATTGTTGTTGAAGGAATCGATGGAAGAGGAGCTTGACCGAGCTGAACGGCAGGTTTGAGCCCAAATACCGGCACGACCTCTCTGATTTGCTCATCCAATCCTATTATGAGGTGTTTAAATTTCCATTACTGTAAATTTGTTAGTTTAGTCGTTTAAGAGAATTAATGTTTGCTTTCCCTTTTGTTTTGAAAGGTTGGGCAATTCCCGCATTTGTATCATCTCCATGAACGGCCTTGTCCAACCCATGTACGCATCATCTCGACTTGATGTAGTATTATAATTGCATTTTGATGCCAAAACAATAATAAAAATCTTATTTTTTCTAAATTGTAGAGTTTCTTTAAGTTGTTCCCTAAATAGGACCCTTTTCATTTTTTTTCATTTTTTAATTTTTTTATGTATTTGCATTTTTTAGTGCATTTGAGTATTTAAAATCTTTTTTACAGATGAATCGGCTCGGCAATGGTCTTTATTTTGAAAACGAGCGTATAATAAGAAAGTATTGTTTTATCTTTCAGAGTTTTATTACTGAAACTTGTAATTGTAAGGATGTTCAGTTTGTGATTGATTGCTCACCATTTATATTTTTCGATTTTCTTTGTTCTCAGACCAGGCATTTCTGCACTGGACTTTGACTCCCAGGTGACTTCTAGTTAGTAGTTTGTATAATTATGATTTTGAAAATCTTGATAATTTCCCACTAAAGGGGTTTGATTAATTTGTTTCCTGCTCTTTTGTTTTGTCGAATTGTTCATTTTTGTACTCCCATGCTGGGATCTAGGTCTTGGAATGAAATAAAAGATGGTGCTCTTTATGAATCCATCATATTACATGTGAAAGTTTCAGGATGGGTGTATTATTATTATTTCAATTTTAATATGTTCATGGTTAACTTTTTAGAAATATTATTTTCAATCCATGTGATATGATGAGGTTAAACTGCTATTACCATCAGAATAGTTGTTTCTTGTCTATTTTACCTTTCGTGGATTCCCCTTCTCTCTTGATCTTAGTCTCTTTTTGGATAAAGCATATGCAAATGACACTTAGACAGTCTTCTTCCTGGAAACCTTTATCTTTTAGCTTTTCTTTTGCTTAACATGATTTCACTTTTAATTTTTCTTCCTGTTGTAGCGTGTTCATCTTCTCTCTTTTTCTACTTTAAAAGCTCTGTAATAATCGTTATTTTCCAGGGAATTTACTTGGCATCGGTTACACGATCTGGGTGCTTAACAGTACATGACTTCGAAACTCTATATTGCTTGAGGAATGACACATTGTCATGTTAGTTTCTCCACTTAAATGTTTCTGCTTGTTTTATGTCATCTGAGCTCTGTTCTTCTGGGTAAACCTTCTTCTCAACTGTAAGCAAGAAGGATGTGCCAAAGAGTCTTGTAGTGTAGAATCTTATTTAGGGATGTCAAATGATTCATGACATAATTTTTAATAAATTTAATATAGCATAAAATAAAAATATATAATATAAAAATATTATGAAAGAATAAAATCTAAATATATTATGAAAGGATAACTAAAGGAGCATGTTGAGTATAAGATATAACTTTACATTTATATTAATAATAATCTCACATCACTATTTTATTATATGACCCGTTTGACATTTATAATCTTATTACTAATGATTGTTATATTTTCTGGATGTCAAGCATTGGTAAAATAAACATTTGCGTTATATTTCTCTCAGTTGTGACATTGTTGTTGCTGTTTAGCCTTTCTAATAGTCACATTCTATTTTTCATTGGCATCTCCTTTGATTAACATCAGAACATGTTTATTTGATGATGTTAGGGGAAGTTGAATGGAGATGCTTATCAATTTTATTCACTATAACTGGAATATTATTTATTGCTTGCTAATCACTTGGAACTCTGATGCATATACTTTTTTGGTAATTGCTACCGTAAATATTGTATCTAAATGTCTACTTATTTATGTATAATAGTGAGATTTAATTTATATATTTTCTCTTGTAATTTTTTTTGTTTTTTCTTTTGAAATAGGCTTTAAGGAAGATGAAAATAAACATTTACTACACCTTTCTGTGGATCAACAACTTGATGTTGTTCGATGGAATTTGGCTAATCAAGATGAGGTTCGCACTTTGGATACTTTTTGAGCTGTTCTATATGTAAGATAATTGTACATATGTCATTCTAGTGAAATGATAACTATGGATGATAAATCATGACAACCTTTATCAAATATATTGGTCTAGAATGTAGACTACAGTTAGTAGGTCAGTTGCAAAGTTGTTGAAGCCTTGAAGAAAGTTTCTTACGGTTATGAATATATGCTAGGTGGGTGCCCATGGTTAGGATACGGGGATAAAAGCATGCAAATAATCTGAAGTCTCCTATTGAAATTATAAATTACATACGTCTCATCATGGTATTCTCTTGATAGATGAGTTCCTTTAAATCTTTCTGAAGCTTTAATTAGACTCATTTATCTTGTTGAGTTGTTGAATTCAGCTAACACTTACGATTAAGTGAAAAATGAAATATTAAGGTTTTTGTCATTCTTAATCATTTCTAATTGATTATCTTAGTAAGGCGAACTTTAATATGGATTCTTCTAGCCAAAACTGTATTGGCTTACCCCCTTTTTTCATTGGTAAGTTATGTGCCACTCATGTATTAAATGCCCTTGCACAGTGATAAACGTGGTTGCGCCCAGTATCCTCTGCTAAGGACTTACAATGTCTTGCAAGTTGCTTCACAAATTTGATCACAGCTGCACAATATGTTTTCCATTGGTTGAAAAGTTTCATTGTCTTTCAATATTAATCACATAAATGAGTTAGGCATCGAATTTACAAATAGAAAAATGACACAGATGCCAACTTATATCGGAATAAAAAGTTTCCTTTCCCACCCTCGTACCTTCCTTTGATTGAGCTTGAATGACTTTGATGGGAACATAAGAAAGGTGAAATGGCGTCTTCAAGTAGCTAGTTGATAATATTTTTTTCTTAACTAGTCATTTGCGACTAGTCCAGGTGTTTTCTGCACCTTCTATTATCATATTTTAAATTGATAATTTTACTTTTACTAGTCATAATTCAATGGGTGAAATTGTGGATTATTACATCATACAGATATATCTTATAGTTGAATTGAGTAAATATACTACTGTATATTACTTAAGCAAAAGAGAATATTACATAGGAGTATAAGCAGAAAATGCAGCTCAACAATTACTTGGGCACGCAATTGAGGCATGCAAATTGTAGTTAAGTGTGATGACCTAGAAGACATTCATTGAGGAACTTTAACTCTCAAAAAGAACTATGAAACCCTGCTGGGATCACTTGGATTTCATGCATAAATTGATTTATGCTGCTCTAAGTAAGTTTGGCTGTGAAATGCGCAGTGTATTATGCTTATCATTTGCTTGAGACAACTAGTACTTCTAACATTCATTCTGGGTTAGACATTTTATTTATGGCACTAGTTGTATCAGTTGTGTGCTTTGTTTATATTAATTGTAGTTAAAATGTCTTATTTGTCTTGTTTGGAAATGCTTTTTCAATTACGTGAAGGCATTTTGTTGTAGGACTATTCATGTGCTCTCCTGCTTTTGATGTATTTATTTTTAAGATTGCTTGACATAACATGATTTTAGTTTTGTTTACTTAGGTTGCTTGTGCATCTAAAAGAAGTAACGAAGTACGTATATTTGATATTGGTTACATCTCATCTGAACCAGTTGAAGTAAGTTTTTCTTTTCACACTTCCATATTCTATATATTGGTGGTGACTTGCACTATCTGCTTCAAGAAATCAAATTTTGTTGGGCATAATTTCCATTGAATTACTATCCACTAGCTAAAAATTTAAAAAGAGAGAGAAGGATGAAAGAACTCTACTTTCCAGTATCCTAATACCTCATGCATATGCCTGTTCAATAATAAAGACCTTTTGTTTTGTTTTCATATTTTTCTCTTTTGGCTTGGCCGTAAGGGATTTGACAAGAAATCAAAGAGTTAACTGTGAAAAACATTTTTTAGACAAAGAACTGTGGTATGCAACCCTTCTTTATTTTACTATAATTTCTATAGCATGTGTTTCAGCCATACTTCTGTACTATATCCTATTTTGAATGTTTAAGGTGATGAATTCTTTTTATTGTTAATGCAGGTCTTGAGAACAAGACCTTCTATTAATGTACTTGGATGTGACGCCCGCAAAGGTTTATCTGATATTGCTTTTACTGCAACTGACGAGTCAAGGTTCGTAAAGGTGTAACTCTTGATTATGTATCTAAACCTTGATATTGACGTGTCATTAGGATCAAAGAAGAAAATAGAAAATTTTCACTGTTCATTTCATTTAGATTTTTTTTTTTTTAAATCTTTTATTCTCAACAAGAATGGTCAAATATGTTGGTATATAATACTGTAATATTGTGGGATCATTGGATTAGAGGTGATTCTTGCTAAACTGAGATACATCTGTTTATATAAATTGGGTAAATTATATGCATTATGATACATTGTGCTAAAATTACTCAAATATAGTAATACAATCCAAAAAGTCTTAACCTCAAAGGTGAGAGAGATGACATAGTTACAAATAGAGAAGTTCACTTCTTTTTTATGTTCTGCTGGTAACTTCAATGTCAGTTTGACTCATAGTCCATAGGTCATACCAAATGATACAAAAATCTTATGAGGATGAATTTTTTTTTGGGAAGTTCTAAAAATACTTTTAGTATAATTCTAAAAATGAACTTCAAATTGTCCTAAAAATACTTGTTATATCCAAAACTTGAATTTTTTTTTTTGGTAGTTTCTGAAGAACCTTTTGCTTGTAGCTGAGGTCATAAAATATGGTAACGTAAAGATCATATACTCTTATCACTTATATTTGAAGCCCTATGTAAGGCAGTTCCTGGGGGTTGTGTTGGGTTCTCTTTTTGTTTGTATATTTATTTTAATATCCTTGTAGTTTGTATTTTCAGTTGAAAGAGATGCCTTATGCATATCATAAACATCTTATTTTTAGAAATTTTACCTATAATTGTGAGAAATGGGATTCTTAATTTCACTTGTATCGTGCAAGAACTTTTGTACAATCAGTGACTGAAAATAATAAAAGGCGTCAGATATGCCTTTGTAAATTAAGCTCAGTATTTACTCTAAATATTGCTAAGAGAAATTAATTTTAGTTGAAAAGGATTATATATCATTGTTTTTGTTTGACCTGATTTTTTTTCCTGGATTGTTGTATGTATAACATAAGGATATAAATGTGTTAATTAGCTTGTTGCTAATAATAATCTTTCTTTCTTTATGATTTATTTTAATAGGTTATTTGGTTCTGATACAAATGGAGTAATTAATGTATGGGATAGAAGAACAAATAATCTTCCATGTATTGAGCTTATTACTTCTTCTCATACTAGTCTTTCTACAATGAGAGTACATGCTGAAAGTCAGGTACTAATTGGCTCTAAATGATCTTCAATATTATTGTGAACTTCAATTATGTTTTTCTGAAAATATTTACTCTTATACTAATACTTTTTTTTAATTTGTAAACATTAGAACTTAATTTTAAGTATTTGTTACTTTAATATTTCATGTTTGCCACCTCTTGTACATGCCTGACGTAAAAATTATTCAACAGTCCTTAATAGAGATGCTTATGTTATGTTCTGGGAATGGGCATCCAGACTTGCATGAAAAGGGATATGCAATTTTTGGATTCAGAATTGGCCTATGGAAGAGTGCAATTATTGGGATGAAAAAGTAACTGTAGTATGAGTTATTTGAATATTACGGACCTTTATAAATGCTTTACCACAGTCCTATCAACATTGTGATTCTTAAATCAGCTTGTTCAAACTGTACCCTGGTCCTATAAAAAAAAGTGCACACCATGGATTATAATTTGGAATGTGCTTGTGTATTAGCACACTTTAAAGGTTTTAAGTATTCTATCTCTTATTTCTTAAATTGTCACTGATGTCTTTCTAGGAGCACTGATTCTAACAAATTTGTTTACTTTAGATCATTTTCGGAGCTGGAAAGAACGGATGTATATATATGTGGGATCTTCGTGGAGGAAAAACATCCGCTGCTTTTCAGAATTATAAAGAAGTAAGTTGTCAGGCTACAATTTTCATTTGCATTTCTTGTTTATTGCTCATGGTAAGAACTCAAATGGAATATGAAATTATGAGCAGTAACCATAGATAAAGGACAATCTTCATGTGAATATTTTGTTGCATTGGTCACAACACCAATTAGGAGTCTCACACTACTCTACGCCTTTTTTTTTTTAATACAAACTGTCTTCTAACATCTAATTATTTAATGAAAATTTTATATGCATTTGTTGAATTTGCCCTATGCAGTTGCTCTAGTTACTTCAATTGTTGATCCTTCATTTACTTTATCTTATTTTGCTTCTATATTATATTTTCTGTCCTTTCAGGTATGTCTTCCACCTCTAGTCTCAGTGAGGTTAGCATCAGTGCTGGAGAAAATTGGGTCTTTGAAGGTATGCATAATTGTTCTGAAGCCGTTTTTCTTTGCATTTGGTCAATTTTTCTATTAACTATGGATGGCTGCGGTAGTGTTAAAATAAACAGCACCCCGTTCCTCCTTTTCAAAAAAGGCAGAGAATGTGTTTTAGAGGGGAACTACCATTTACACCGATGACTATGGAATGTGAAGTGGTTCTAAATTCAGGATCTTTTGCTGTTTCAAATTGGAAAGGGAAGACCATGTATGCCAATATTGAGATTTTTTTATCAGGAAAATTCCAAATTCAGAATTTTTGCACAAATAAGAATCACCTTTATCGTGTGATTCTTCCTGCATACATGTAAATTTAGGTAATACTAATTGATGGGACCTTATTGATAAAAACCAAATTATAAGTGTATATTATCTTTTGTATTCATAGCATCACTAGCAAAATTTTTGTAGTGACCTGATCTCTGGTATGTCAAAATGTCAAGCTCCAAAAGTATAATTCTATTCAAAAACTTTGAGAACGTAAATCTGAGACATATTTCTCAGTTTAAAACAAGAAATCATGAGTTATAAAATGGTTTTACATAATAATCAATGGTGATAAAAACCAAGGAATGTAATGATTAAGCCCTTAGAGGGGAGTCAAAAGCATCTCGGCCTTTCAATCAGAAGCCATTTCCGCATAATTAGTAATATTGGATATACGTGTCCATTTCTAGTATATTTACGTGTACATATTTATACAACAATATGTGTATTTATCTATTTCTGCATAGAAGCTTCCTATAAATATCTTTAATTAATTGCTATAATAGTATAAAGATAGTAGGGGTTGTCAAATTATAGAATATTAATATTGGATATCTCTGAATCACATAATCATTGGTTGTCATGGATACTAATAATTTGTTCCTTTTGTTGTGCAGGTACAATCTTATATTGTACCACAAGAAATACACTCCATTAATATTGATCCCTCTTGCCCGTATCAGTTGGCGTTCCATCTTGATAATGGTTGGTAGGTTGTCAAACAAATATTCTTGACATTGTAAATTTGGGAAAAAAAAATATATATATTTGATTGGCTTATTAAAGTTAATTGCATGAAAAAATTACATATTTTCGTTAAAGTCCAAAGTTACATCAGCATTTTTACTTTCTTCTTTTGTTAATAATGTCATTTGTAATTGGTTGATGTTAAAGACTTGGAAATTTTGGCATGAAGATGAATGTCTTAATGGAAATTGAATGATTAATTTATGAAAAAATTCAGCATGCAAGATCTTGTTTTTTCTTTTTATTTTACCTCATTTTTTTCTTCTTGTAAAAGCTCATGAGTCATATTAAAAAACTATTGTAGAAGCTTAAGCCATCAGACGATGTCCTTTGAGTGATTGAGATTACATTTTAACCTATGATATTCTTAATGTGCATTAATTTGACAAGTGAGATAATATTAACAACTGAAAGTGCATTTGTCTGTGACACAAGTTAGCCGGCTGCAAATGGAGTGGAAAATGGAAGAAGTGATGTACAATGCTACAAATTACAACTTTCTATTCTATTCATTTTACCAAATGCATGAAAGGAAAACTCTTCATTTTTGGAACAACCTACATTTGTGTCTCTTGTTTTCTCTATCCATTCAACCAATCAAGGCCTAGGCGCTTTTTTTTTTGGGGTAAAGTTGCATTGTACATAACCAATAAATGAGGTTATTTATTACGTGAAATGGTCCACTCTAATTAAATTACCTTGGTTTGAATTTTTTCCTTGTGTAGGTCAGGTGTTTTGGATATTTATAATTTACAAGTTACCCATGTTCACTGCCCTCCTCCGGCTTGTTTGTAAGTTGAATACAACAGAACTACTCCATGTTCAGCTGGTATATCACTGGCAACATGTTTGATAATTAGTGTACTTATTTCCTCTTTGGATTGGAGTGATTAGGACTTCCAGCAATTCAACTTATCTATTACGAGTCAGAACAATATCATGGCTACCGACAAATTCTGTAAGATGTTTCAAGAGTTGGCTTTACCTTTTCCACCTGATTTAAGTATACATCATTTAACAAGTAATCTGCTGGGTTTATTAATGCTGTGCATGTGTGTCACATTGCTGTCAAGCAACAAAGTTGTGAGGCAATCATATGATTGGCTTGTCAAATACCAGCCTTCTTTTGGACAAAGCATATCTTAAATATTTCTAATTATTGGCATGTTGATGGCATAATGGTCTACCAACATGTTTTTAAGCTCTTATCAAAGGAAACCTTATTTCTACAATTGCATTATTTTGCACTAAACAATACAATATTTTCTTTCTCGCTATGTGAAAGATTAATCTGAATTTCCTTACCAAGTATAAGCATATTTAACTAGAAGAATAAAGTTTCTTTCCAGTTTGAGGGTTAATTTGGGAACACTTTTCAGTCATTCTACTGGCAAAGAAATTGAGTATAATTGCTTTCTCCTTTTGTGTTTGGAACCCAATTGTCTTAACATTTAGGTTATTTTGTATTGTTCAGTACCTAAATTGATTTTAATTGCTTGTTAATCATCATGTTCAATATTTATCTCTTTTCAGGCGTAAAGGTAAATGTCAAACTTGTAGCTCTTTTCTATAGTTCTCTGCTGGAAAATTTCTTATTTTCTCCCTTCAACTCTTGCATGTCTCTTAATGCAGATATGTGCTGTTGGATCATCATCTGACCATGGAATTCATCTTTTAGACTTTTACCCAGACTTCAGCTCTCCCTGCCATGTGGACTACATGTAAGATACCTTATAATAGCTTATTTATTATGTAGCCAATTGGACTGTCCGCAGGTTGAATTAGATTAATAACCTGATTTATACTATCCAGAGTATATAAAAATACTCAAGCCCTCCACTTGGCTGTGAGTTTATCTGACATTTTGGAAATGGAAATTCTTTTATAAGGTGTTTTACAGTGTTGTCATAATCTCTATGTGTTCTTGGAATTATTTTTACCATTTTCTTCTTGCTTCTTTCTTTTAGTGAGGATGAGGAAAGCTTAGCCGGGGAAAACAAGAACAAAAGGCAAAATAGGTTTGTTCCGCTATCAGAAGGTGTCACTGCATGCGTCAGTCATCCTCTAAATGGTACCATCGTAGTGGGAACCCAGGTTTGTGTTTTTGGAGAATCTACTTTTGTGATATTTGTATATTTATAATTGATTTTTTAAGTCTCTTAACTATAAGATTCATTTCCTTCAACTTTTAAGTACCGCCTTTGAGATTTAGCTAATTAGCAGTAAACCCAAACACATGCGCTTCTACTTTCTAACCAAAATTATTGTGGCATGTAGTAGTAAATGTCAAGTTCCAAAAATTGAGTTTTCATCCTCGTTTTTAAGGATGATAGAGAGCTAAAATCCTAGTTTTTGTCGAAGCATTTTTTCTGTTGCTGATGCTATGTTATGCATGTTAAAGGAAGTCATTCCATGATCATGGACCATGACACTTAGAAGTGAGTGAAAGAAAAATTACTGAGAAAAAATGGAAGGTTCATTCTTCATTATCATGAAAATAAAAAACTGAATACATGTTCAAAATGTTGCACAAATCGTTAGCATATAATTATGCACTCCCGAATGGCACTTATATCTTTTCCCCTGATAATAATTTCATATCAACCACAGCCTAAATTTAATGGTTTGTGGTTTCAGCATTCAAGTTTATTGATGGTATCCCAGCACCAGCACTGCACCACTCATTTTGAGTCTGAGCAATAAGGAAGACCAATTTCAAGCTGGAGATAACTTTTACAGCTTTGTCAAGCATTCCAATGTATCTAGAATCCCAAGCTCCAGAAGCAATTATGCAAGTGATTGAATTTGGCGCGAGTTTCAAATACACTATATTTTGAAAAAATATGTGAAGTGGAAAGGACTTGAGAGGAGTCACACTCTCACATGAGGCTAAAGTCCACTGCGACATTCTCATTTGGAAGTCACCACTGCTCTGTAATTAAAAATAAGAGTGAAATTACGAACTTTTGCTTGTAAAGTATTACTAGATCAATGGAACTGCAGTGACCTCAAACTTCTGCGATAGAAGGTCTTGATACTCAGAAAAGAATTTATATTTTAACAACCAAAAGGGAAGATTTAGCTGGGTAACCTTAAAAGATCAGGGGCATGTATCTAATGCGTATACAAACATGGAATGGAAAACCTATTGTGATCTGAAAAGTACTGAATAATTGTAAGGGAAAGAAAAGGCCAAGTGAAGAAGGAATTGGAGTCAAAAGCAAAATTTCTTGCATCCATTGGAAGGTTTCCAATATTTCCTGAGCTCCTGCGTTCAAAATCAATTAACAATTTACAATGCTAACTCCCCCATATTCTTTGTAGGTAGAACTCCTCAACGGAACATATGAAACCTTATAATATCGATTTCTGTACACTGATTAGCTGTAAAATGACAAAAAAAAAAAAAACAAAAGAAATATAATCATGATGACATGGCCCGAAGATCTTTGTTTGGAGTCAAAAAAGCGACAGCGCCTCCTTTAGGACCGGAAAATTTCCTGTTGATTCCCGTACACTTACTTTCTGAAGCTGCCATATGATAGCTAACCAAGAGCTTTGCGCAATCCCTGTTTACATGAAAAAAGCACGTTATCTCAGTAAGACCATTAGCAAGAGGTATACGCAGCCATTACTGAGCCCTGCACAAACAAATTTAGTGATAGTATTATGAAGGATACATGACATCACTTGCTCTCACTATGGTGCTCAAGATATCAGTAACCAGTCAAATATACAATCCAAAAGAGATAATATGATTAAGGAGAGAAGAAGACATTACTTTAGTTGTTCTTCGCTATAGCTTGTGTAGTGCTTCAGAGTTTCAGTCCAAAAAGCTCTCTTGTTATGGGTACATCGTGCAGCATAAACAGCTGCAGCAGCAAGCATTGATGGGCAGCATGAAATTATGGTGGAACAGTGGATGACCCCAGTTCAGCTAGGAAAAACACCATATTCTCCATCTGAATGGCAGAAAATCAAGCAATCAATTTGAAGTATGCGCTATATAATTAACTAAAGAGCTCAGAACTGCAAAATGATAAAATCAAGATAAATGTGGTACTTCTTTATCAGGCAAGACAGAAGCTTTGACAAAGCGAAACATATGGCGTGGGAACCGTTAAATGCCACCCCAGCTCACCCAAAATTGCTTTCTCCATCGCACGAATGTTTTCCTCAACATAAGCATAATCGGATATGCAAACAAACTCTTTAACCTGCAAAACCAACCCACATAAAAAAGAACTTCAAAATTAACTCGAAACTAGAATTACATATAAGTTTGTAACACAATCAAAGAGAAGAAACAGCTTACCAGTGGAGCCCATATTTCTTCATATTTGCATGCAATGAGCATCGAGCTAATGCCAACTAACTGAAGTTGCCTACTGCCAACAATTTTTTTGGAAAGATAACCATCAAATATGTTTATGGTAAGGTACAGGGTTTCAGGCATTAGTTTAAATCTGTCATGAACTTCTATCAGCCAGTCTACCAGAATGTTTCTCATCCTCGCATTGATTGGTTGTGAAACCATGTAATCATGAACTCGACTCTGATCCTGTGCCAAAAGTTTCCCATTATGAAAGAGGGTGGCCACCATAATTCAAAAAGAGATTGGTAAGTGAAAAATGAATATTACTTCTGTGTGCTTGAAGAAAATATAGAGATCATCAACATATTCCACCGCCGCCAATTCATCATTGACATCTGCAGCATCAACGTTCACTATAAAATCCTTTGGCTTGTTGGTGATTCCAGAAGCAGCCTAAAGTAAATGAAATTTGAAAACAACTTAAATGAGAGATCAATTCTTGAAGCGTATGTAAAATAAACTCAAAAGACCAAAGGAAAACATCACCTTGCTTCTTGCTGTAAGAATTGAACTGAGCGTCTTCACTTTATTCCATTTCTTCCATGAGTGTTGTCTATTAATAGAATTGACCTGCTCCTCTTCAGTGGAGCTTATCAAGATCTCGGTCCCAGGTTCTGTTTTTTCAAGTATATTCTTTTGAGCGGCTTCTGCTTTAACATTTTCTCCTTCATCAGAGCTTATCACGATTACAATATCAAGTCTTGGATCTTTAGATAATTTCTTTTGAGCTTCTGCTGCCTTCTTCAGAGCTCTGCCTTTCTTTTGAGCTGCTTCTGCTTTAACGTTTTCTTCTTCATCAGAGCTAATCATTATTACAATATCAAGTCTTGAATCTTTAGATAACTTCTTTTGAGCTTCTACTGCTTTCTTCAGTGCTCTACCTTTCTTTATAGCCAGTAGCCATCATCAACCACTAGGAGCTGAAAAATAACAATGTTCAGATTAATAGGTGTAGTTTCACCAGAAAGATTCCAGAAATGAAAATATCTAAAGGAACATAGCTCTTTTAAAGTTATTAGCTTGTTTTTCTCTGCTGCCACTTGTGCCTTCGATAATGGTTGTGCATGAAAAACCCTGCAGCCAAGGACGAACTTAGCAGATGGATACACTAACTTGCATACACACAAACAAACAAACAAACACACAGACGAGTGAAACCTTGTAATAGGGTGAGAGATCTTCACGTCCATGTCTTGAAGTGTCACAAGATTATTTCCAATATCACACAGCTTGCCGATTTTTTTCATCATCGTTCAACTTTGCTCCTGAAAGGAATTAAAAAGAAAAAAAGTAAAATACATTCAAAAGACACAGACAAAATCTGTTGGTTTACAAGATCACAGCAATTTATCCGAGTAACAGTAAGGATCTATTCTCAGAGAGTAGAACATGTCAAATAGCTTCACCTTCGTTAAAAAACAGTTCAACGCATCCATCCAGTAACCAAAAAATAAACCCACTTTGTATCATCCTAGAGACAAATAAAACACGTAGCAAACTAATTAACTTCAGCTGATTTTGACGTACCAAATAATTAAAAATTCAAACTCACAGGAGTCTTTTTTTAATTCGCATATAAAACCTAATACAAATAATTAATTACAATAAAAAATGATTACTTATTAATCCCACTTCTCAACTTTTTTGCCTGGCATCAAGTACTATTTTCCACCAACAAATGAAAAAAAAAATCAACAAAATCATTAGATTAAAAAAAAAAAAAGAAAGGAAAAAAGAGAACACCATTTGCTATCTGATGGAATGCAAGGTGGCATCCATGTCATCTTTGGTACCATGCCAAGTTGGTTTAGGAAGTCAAATGAGAGTTAAAATAGTATTGTGACTGCAACTTGTGTTGCTTAGGATTCGGCATTTGAGTTTAACGAGCTTGTAATCCAATAAACATGGGAAAGCTAGTGCTCTGACTATTCAATTTGAATATCAACCAAGACGCCTAATTATGACCAAGAAAATGAGATACCCGCAAATAATAATCTATATTAGAGTACTCAAATCTAAAAAATGAAAAAACTGTTCATCAATCAAGAGGAAAGGAATCAAAGTTGACTTTACGAGAAATAACAAAATCTCAAAAGCAATGAAAAATAATTCCCAGTTAAAATCAATTCAAAATGCGAACTTTATACACATCAATAACCTTAAATTCAGAACGAAACTCATATTGATTTATAGAAGAAACCATTAAAATGAAACACAAACAACTATTGGAACAAGAGATTATTAATCTTTTAGGGTTTCAAGATAATAAAGAATCAGAACCTAGATAGCCATAGAATCATCAAAGAAAAAAACCAATAAGTGACAATAAAAGCGAAGTTCCTTCATACTTGCATGCAATGAGCATCGAGCTAATGCCAACTAACTGAAGTTCCCTACTGCTAACAGTCTTCTTCGAAAGATAGTGATCAAATATGTTTATGGTAAGGCATAGGGTTTCAGGCATTAGTTCAAATCTGTCATGAACTTCTATAAGCCAGTCTACTAGAATGGTTCTCATCCTTGCACTGAGTGGCTGTAAAACCATGTAATCATGCACAAGACTCTCATCCTACCCCAAAAGTTTCTGTTACGATCCACATCAACTAAGTATGGGATTAGTTGGTGATGTTGCTAGGATCCTACATCGACTAAGTATGGGACTGGTTGGTGGCTTATAAGCCTATGGGCACCCTCCCCTTACAAGCCGGTTTTTAAGGGTGAGTTCTACCCATGGGTTTGTAACAATTGGTATCAGAGCTAGTCCACACGAGGCCCACATTGCGGAGGGGGCAACCTGGGAAGGGGCGACCTGGAAAGGCCAGAGTGGGCCACCCAGAGTGGGCCGCCGTGGACGTCGGTGTCGGAAGTGTGGTGGTATGTTACGATCCACATCAACTAAGTATGGGATTAGTTGGTGGTGTTGCTAGGATCCCACATCGACTAAGTATGGGATTAGTTGGTGGTGTTGCTAGGATCCCACATCGACTAAGTATGGGATTGGTTGGTGGCTTATAAGCCTATGGGCACCCTCCCCTTGCAAGCCGGTTTTTAAGGGTGAGTTCTACCCATGGGTTTGTAACAGTTTCCCATTATGAAAGAGGAGGATGGGCACAATAAAAGGATTGGAAAGTGAAAAATGAATGTTACTTCTGTGTGCTTGTAGAACATGTAGAGGTCATCAACATTTTCCACCACTGCCAATTCATCATTAAAATCCACGGCATAAATATCCACTATCAAATCCTTCAGGTTGTTGGTGGCTCCAGAGACAGCCTAAAGTAAATGAAAGTTGAAAAACAACAAATTCACAGTTTAGTTCTTGAAGCATCCACAGAATCAACTCAAAAGAGCAAAGAAAAACATCAAAACTACCTTGCTTCGAGCGCTAAGAATTGAATTGAGTGTCTTGATTTTATTCCGTTTCCTTGAGGACACGTTCCATGAGCTTTGTCCACTAATAGTGTTGACCTGCTCCTTTTCACTAGGGCTTATCAACATCTTAGTTCCAGGTTCTGACTGTTCAAGTATCTTGTTTAGAGCAGCTTCTGCTTTAACATTTTCTTCATCAGAGCTTATCATCACTCTAGTATTAAGTCTTGGATCTTTAGATAACTTCTTCTGAGCTACTGCTGCCTTCTTCATAGCTCTGCCTTTCTCTATAGCTAGTAGCCCATCATCAATCACTAGGAGCTGCAAAATAACGATGTTCAGATTCATTTGTGTGGTTTCACCACAACGATTCCATGAATGAAAATGTTTTAAAGGAACATAGCACTTGAAAAATTATTACCTTGTTTTTCTCTGCTGCCACTTGTGCCTTTGCTGATAGTTGTGCATGAAAACCCCTACTCCCAAAGAACTTAGTGGATAGATACATTGACTTGTGTGCACAAACAAACAAACACACAGAGAGGAGTGAAACCTTGTAATAGGGTGAGATATCTTCCCTTTTATGTCTTGAAGTGTCACAAGATTATTTCCAATATCACGTAGAGCTTGCCGACTTTTTCCTTCATCTTTCAACTTTGCTCCTGAAATAAATATTAAGAAAAATTAAGACACATTCAAAAGAGACAGACATCTGATAGTTTATGAGATCAGCAATTTATCCCAATCCCAGATGATACACAGAGAATGAGGATAAGAACCTAAGCTCAGATGGTAGAACGTGTCAAATAGCTTCACCTTGATTAGAAAACAATTCAATGTATACATTCAGTGAACCCACAAATAAACCCACAAATCTTTTGTTAATTCATAAAGAAAAATTTAATACAAAATTAACATTTATCCATATTAAGATTTTCTTGATCCTAATTCCAATAAGAAATAAATAACAATAAATATATTTTCGTAAAGTCAAACATAAGTAAGGAAAACAAATCAAAACCAATAAAGCAAATAAATATTGAAAGATAAGTATATAAACAATTTCTGAAACCAATTAAAAAGAAAAGGCTAAAATAAGTCCACCGTTCGAGTTATTTTATTCCATGTCACGAAAACCCGCTAAAATCATTAGAAGAAACAAATAACATAATCAAGATAAAACCCAGCAACAATCCGATCCAATGCAAGTTGGCAGCCATGTCATCTTTGGTGCCTAATTGGTTTAAGAAGTCTATTAAGAGTCGAAATAGTATTGTTTGACAGCATTTGTATTGCTTAGGACTTGATATTTGAGTTTTACAAGAGTGTAATCCTATTTATGTGGGAAAGCTAGTGCTGTGATTAATCAATTACTTGATTAACGGAATATTAACAAACTTAAAAAAACAAAAAGCTATATAAATTAATCAACCATCAAGAAAGAGAAGAACACCTACAAATAATCATCTAATTAGAGTACTCAAATCTAAGGAAATAAAAAAAAAATATGTGTCAAGAGGAAAGTAATCAAATTTGACATTACAACAATTCATAAATTTGAAAAGCAATAAAGAATAATTCCCAGTTAAAACCAATTCAAAACACAAGCCTTACATACATCAATAACCTTTATTTCAGAGCGAAACCCACATTGAATTATAAAAGAAACAATGAAAATATTGGAAGAAATAGTTATTGACCTTTGGTTTTCATTATAATCAAGGCCACTACACCAATAAAGAAACCAAAACCCAGAAAGAATCATCAAAGAAACAACAAACAATCAGTGATAATTAAAGCGAAGCGATTGACCTCTGGGTTGCCGACGAATCACAACTTTTGCTTCCATTGTCTCTGCTTACCACCAACACTTGAACACGCTCTGTTTCCTGAGGAAAAAAAACAGGCTTGCACAACAAAGTTAAGTATGGTTTAATGCTGGCATGACGCTTCTAGTTAATTGCACTAACCTAACGGTAACAATTTTCAATTTCTAATTTCGACCGTTTAATGATCTTTCAAAAAATGGGCTAATCACACGTACCCTAGGTTTTGGCTTAATTTTATCCAGATTTACTGTTTAATACTTTGTATCATATGATACCTCTGTCTTTTTCGAAATTCATCATGGACACCCCTTCCGTCAGTTTTACCGTTAAGTGTATGTAAATAAATAGAATGAATAGGGCTAAAAGAGTCATTTTAATAGATTTGGTCAACACCATATAAAGTATCGATTAAAATAATCCCACCATGTTATTTTTTTAGCTTTCTTCGATTCTCCCTGTCCCCACTTCGTGGCCATTTCCAGTTCCTCTTGGCGTGACTCTTCGCTGTCTTTTGCTCGATCGAAAGTCGGCCTATAACCATTTTTTACTGGAGGAAGTTCGTGTAGCACTTGGATTATTGATTCAGTAAGTGTTATTGTAAGTTTCAGAAGATGTCTGTTTGTTTGTATTGGTAGTGAAACGTTGCACACATATGAAACTTCTGAACTCTATAGCTAATGGTTTTTTTTTTGTCATTCTACATATTTTAATCGTTTTTTAGTGTGCTATTGTTAGATGTAACTATTATTCCAGTGTTTGTGTCAAAATCTTTCTGTCGAAACCCTAAAATGGCGAGAAATTTAGAGTTTTTCGTGTTTGGTAATAGAAGATGGTAATTCATATCATAATATGTGATAATGACATGCATGCGTTGAATGTGTTTTGATTTGTCAGTTTTTAAGGTCAGTTTGTTAGCCTCTAAACTGGTCGTTCAAGTTTGAAGTGTTTGGGGTTTTTGAAATTAATGGAAGAAATTGATGATAGATTACATAACGTGTTGGTATAAACTGTTATATTGTATATCTTGCATGCATGCATACATATTTTGTTTTTAATACTTAACTTTTACCTGAGCAATCTAATGGATTCTTTCTCTCTCTCTCTCTCTCTCTCTATTTGTTTCAACTTTCTTCTTAAACACTTGCGTATCTATGAATGCATATGGCAGTAGGATAGGATGGATCCTATTTATTTAACTTTAAGATATTTAGAGTCTGAGTATCCTATTGGGCTTATTGACAATGATAGAGTCAGTAAGATAGGATTGTTTGCTGCAGCTAATAGGGTTTGCCATTTAGAGGTATATGATCATAGAGATGTTAAATTTAGTGTTAACTTACCTTGGAATGGGGATAGGATAGACATTGACACTGATGCCAAATTTCTAGAAGTATAGAGAGAGTACCGAAAAATAAGCTTTTCGAAGTAACTGTATTAGTTGAGGTTACACCATTAGACACTGAACCTTTAGCATGTGAGATGCCTGAAAATGAATATGAGTGGGAAAATGATGTTGGGGAGAGTGATGAAGGTGAAAATGATCCAACTAACCCTAGTGGACCTCAACCTGAGTTGTCCCAAGATGTTGAAAATGTAGGAGTTGAGCCTGAGATGCATAGAGAAGAAGATGAGGTAGAGTCTGTTGGTCATTCTGTTTCTGTTAGCCATAGTGAGTATGACTCAGATGCAGACTACAGGCCTGAATCTGATGCAGAATTTGTGAACTGTCATAGTAATGAGAGGGAGAACAGTGATAGTGGAAGTGGTGAAGAGGTGTCATCACATGACAGCTCTCATTATCAGAGTGATGGTAAGCATTTCCATAAAATTATGAGCAGTTCAGATGAAGAGGTTGGAAGTGCTAGAATGGCTAGAGTTCAAAGGCAACATTTATTTAGGCCAACTGCAGATGGAAATGTAGTCTTTAGGGTAGGGCAGACTTTTAAGAATATTCACCATTTTAGAGAAGCCTTAAGAGAGTATTCAGTCAGGAGTGGAATAGCACTGAAAAGAGAAAAAAATGAGAAACAGAGAGCTACATGTAGGTGTACAGCTGCTGGCTGTCCATGAAGGATTCATGCCTCCTTAACCCAAGACTTAGTAACTTTCAAAATTAAGAGCTTTTGTCATGATCATAGGTGTGAAAAACAGCCTAATACTCCAGAATGCACATATATATGGATAGCCAAACAATATGAAGACATCATCAAAGATAATCCTAATGTAGAAATTGAGTGGTTAGAGAAGGATATTAAGAGAAGGTTTGGGTTGGAACCTTCAAAACAGAAATTATACATGGCAAAGATGAAAGCTCTTCAAGTGATAGGAGAAGATTACCAAAAAGCCCTTAACCTACTGCATAAGTATGCCAATGTAGTGCGACTAACAAATCTTTGTTCAACTGTATTTGTAAAGGCAGATTGTGAATCAATTTCTGCATCTCCAAAATTTCAGAGCTTTTTCATTAGTTTCCAGTTCAAAGGATTGGTTTTAATGGAGGTTGTAGACCATTTATTGGTATAGATGGATGTCATCTCAAGGGGCCAATGGGAGGAGTGCTTTTAACTGCTGTAGGGATTGATGCTAACAATGGTATGTACCCCTTAGCATTAGGAATTTGTGAAGTGGAATGCAACTCAACTTGGAATTGGTTCCTTGAACATCTAGGTGAGCATTTAGGAGGGGTTGATGCACCCGGGATGCCTATGACTTTTATGAGTGATAGGCAAAAGGGAATCCTTAATGCTTTAAATTTAAAGTGGCCATATGCATCTCATAGGTACTGTGCAAAGCATTTATATGATAATTTCAATAAAGGACACTGTGGGCCAGGTCTTTAGTTACTATTCTAGACAGCATGCAAAGCTAGTAATGTTAATGACTTTCACACTGCCATGAAGGATATAAAAGCTGTGGATTACAAGGCAGTTGAGTACCTGTCAAACATTCCTGCCAATAGTTGGAGTAGATATGCATTTGATGAAAGAGTCAAAGTGGACCATGTCACCAATAACATTACTGAATCCTTCAACTCTTGGATCAATAGGCATCGAGGTCAAACATATTTGACAATGGTAGAGGACATAAGAAGAAAGATTATGAAGAGGATGCAAAGAAAGTAAGTTAACTACTCCTTATTCCCTATTTCTGTATGCTTATTTCTTCCCATTTTGTATTAGGCATAAAAGTGCATTTTGATTGTTGAAATGTTTATATTTGATTTCCTTATAATCAACAACTGATTTCTGTTTTTTTTTCCAATACCAGGTATAAAGAATGCCTTGGATGGCATTCAGATATTAGTCCTAGGATTAGGGAAATAATTAGTGATAGAGGCAAGTTTAGTAGAATCATAGAGGTGTATTGGTATGGAGCTTTGGAGTTTAAAGTTGTGTATAAAGGAAGAGCTTACATTGTCAGACTAGATGCTAGATTTTGCACTTATGGTTTATTTCAGATTTCGGGAATACCTTGTGTCCATGCAATAGCCTGTGCAAATGAGAGGAGGATTGAGGTCAATCAGTTTGTGGATAAGTTGCTATCAAGAGATATGTATATAGCTGCATACAACCACCACTTGAGGCCTATACCAGACCAAAGTGAATGACCTAAGGTGGCTTGTAATAATCTGGAAGCTCCAAAGAAGAGGACAAAGGCAGGCAAGCCTAAGAAAGTAAGAAGAAGGGCACCTGATGAAGACCCTCCTGCAAACTCTTTGTTCACAATGCGATGTTCAAATTGTTGGGGATACAATCACAATAGAAGGTCTTGCAAGGCAGCCCCAAAGCAGAATAAGGTCATATGCATAGAAGTTGTTTTTCAAAATATTATCATATTTTCAATGTATACTAACTGTAATTGTTATGTAAGTGTCAGAGACAGAGACCATCAACAATAGCGGCTGCATCAATAGCATCTGCATCAACAACATCCTATCAAGCTCCTACCTTATTTTAGCAACCTCCAAGCTCACCTCAGCAACCTTCAAGCTCATCTCAGCAACCTACTAGCTCATCTCAACAACCTGCTAGCTCATGTCAGCAACCTCATAGCTCATGTCAGCAACCTCATAGCTCATCTCAACAACCTCTTATACCATCTCAGCAGTCAGTGGCTTCACAGACCTTGAGAAGAAGGAAGGGTAAAAATTTCCATTTTGGCATTAAAATCATGGAACTTTTTTCCTTGTTTGTATCTCCCTTAACTTTGACTAATTATTATCTTTCTACCAATTTACACCAGTACCCCAGCAATCTCCAACTGTAAGGCAGGCTGGATCAACATCACTTCAGCAATCTCATATACCATCTCATCAATCAATGGATTCAGGCACATCAAGTAGAAGGAAAGGTTAAAATTACCTTTATTGCATTTATCAATATTGTATAATATCTATTTATGATTTATCTTTTATAACTTGGTCTAATTTATCAGCATCCAACCAATCTCCAACTGCAAGGCAATTTACACCATTCTGTCAGCCACCAGCAACAGCACCAGTACCATCCCAGCAGTCAGTGGGTTCAACCATGTTAAGGGTAACTAGAGGTAAAAAATTTAGAGATTTTGTCTATCACTTTTGCTTTCACCTTTTCTTTGTTAACCATGTATACTTCAAACATGCATGCAGGCACAAGGTCACCTCCAGGAATGCAATGAGACTACATGACAGCCAGCAGCAAGCAATGTTTTTGTTTTTTGGTAGGTTTTGGTTTTACAACAACCCAAAAATGTTATCACATATAGGGTTAAGGGTTGTTTTTTTGTACAAAGACTATTACAGTCCTTTAGATTCCTATAAGGAAACATTTAATGTCTCTTTATCTTGTATATTTAACACAGTCTTTCAACATTGCTTCATGCATTTGCTGTAATTTTGTTGATAAGAATTATACTAATTTACAAGTAATGACATTGGGCAATGACATAACTTTTATTTCTTTCTTTTTCCCCACTACATTATCTTTACAAGGTATGCAATTAACAGAATAATGAAAATGTAAACTACTAACTTGTAGGACATCAGAGCATTCTCTAGCTTTTCAGTTCTTTGCATGACAATATCATTGTTCATGATCAATTGCTTTAGATCTTTATGCATTTGACTTATAAGTGTTTCACTACCACTCGTATCCATTTCTTCCATATGACCATGACAAAATTCTTCAAACTTATCAACTTCTTCATTATCAGGCTCCCACCACCGAAAATAATTGCATGTCCCTATTTTGCATACAAAATATAGTTTATCGGGATTCCTTGCTGATTCAGATATCATCACAGCTGCTTTTGTTCCACACTTGCATCTTCTGTTTTGAAACTTTATTAAGTTGCCATTAATCATGTCATTTCTGCCATAAGTGTTACTTGAACCACTGTCTTGTTGCCTTGAGGTTGATTGACTCATCTTTTGGGATATTAAGCTTTTCTTTCTTTGCAATTTTAAGTTCTGACCTGTTGTTCAAGAATTGCTTCTGCTTCTGTGCTGGTTTTGTTGATGAACTGCCTCTGTGTTTTTGAAGTTCTTACTTGTTGGCTTGCAGTCATGTGGATGAATTACTGCTGATAACTGCTTCTATGTTTTTCAAGTTCTGACCTCTTGGCTTGCACTCATGTGGATGAACTGCTGTTGATAACTGCTTTTGTGTTTTTCAAGTTTTGACCTATTGGCTTGCACTCATTTGTATGAACTGCTGTTGATAACTGCTTCTGTGTTTTTCAAGTTTTGACCTGTTGGCTGCTGTTGATAACTGCTTCTGTGTTTTTCAAGTTCTGCCCTATCAGCTTGCACTCATGTGGATGAACTGCTGTTGATAACTACTTCTATTTTTTTCAAGTTCTGACCTGCTGTTGATGAACTGCTGTGTTGGCTTGTTGTGAGTTTAGGTTTGTTTTGTTTTTATTTTTCTGCTTTTTGTGTGTTTCATTTGCTGGGTTTGTCTTCATTTTATAGTGCCCAATAAACGTTTGGCTTGCTGTATAAACGACTGCATTCCAACGGCTACTGCAACGTCTATTAACTTAAATTCAAATTTTAAGGGCAACGAAGTAATTTCTGACGTTTAAGCGCCAACTTTGTAAGAGTATTAAGTTGACTACAAGGGCAGAATTGTCATTTAAACTCGCACTGATTATTTTATTTGTATACAAGTTTCGTCAAACTAAAGTTAAGGCTATTTAGGTAAATTTGTATTTTGTGGATAGAAATGTGACGAAATCTGATGTCACTTAATGGCAAAACTAACAGAAGGGGTGTCCATGATGAATTTCGAAAAAGACAGGGGTATCGTATGATGAAAAGTGTCAAACAGTGAATCTGGATAAAATTAAACCAAAACCTGGGGGGGGGGGTCTGTGTGATTAGCCCTTCCAAAAATCATACGGCCAATAGGGACATCAGCGGGCTGGGCTTATCAGCCCAACCCATATATTAAAATATGAGAATAATTATTTAAAAAAATAAAACAAAAACAAATCAAATATTTTCCATCAATTTTTGCTACCATTTTCCTATTTTAGGAAATTCAAGAATTTTTCTTTACTCTCTAAAATTTTCCTGCATTTTCCATCACTTTCTTTCCGTCCAAAGAGCACTCAACTAAGGAAATGAATTAAAGCCAAAGGCAACAAACTAACACAAACCATTCATCAAACACATAAAATGTAAAACTCAAACTATCAAATTTCGTGAAGGGCTCATTGCATTAATATTAGAAAACAGACAACTAAATAAAACACACGAGTCTGGAAAACAGACAGATCTACACACGTTTCTGGAAAACAGACAGATCTACACACGTTTTTTTAATTTTCTTCTTCACATGAAACAAAAAATGACACTTATGCCCTTTCGCCTCTGATCCTCCTAACGAGCTGGATATCTTTGGGCATGATAGTAACCCTCATGGCGTGAATAGCGCAGAGATTTGTGTCTTCGAAGAGACCCACAAGATAAGCCTCAACAGCCTCTTGAAGAGTGGCGACGGCGCTGCTTTGGAACCTCAGATCGGTCTTGAAGTCCTGAGCGATTTCTCTTACAAGCCTATGGAATGGAAGTTTCCGTATCAAAAGCTCTGTGCTCTTCTGGTACTTTTTGATCTCTCTTAAAGCCACAGTTCCAGGCCTGAAGCGGTGAGGCTTCTTCACTCCTCCGGTAGCTAGAGCCGATTTCCGAGGGGCCTTGGTGGCCAGCTACTTACGTGGCGCCTTCCCTCCGATGGACTTCCTTGCAGTTTGCTTGGTACATGCCATTGCGAAGATTTGAAGAATGAAAGAGTGTTTGTTTTTAGCGAATCTGAGAGGAAATTTTTGAATGAAGAGTGAAGGGAATAGGGATGGTAAAACCCGGGGCTGACACCAGGGCCGACGGTCCCCGGCCCCAGCCTTCAATTCCAAGCCCCGGTCTTAGGAAATTTTCAGAAATTTTTTTTCCGGGGCAGAGCCGGGTTTTTCAATAACCCGGGATTAAAACTCAGGTTGTATAATTTTTTTAAATTTTAATTCTTTTTTATTTTGTTTATATATGTATTCCATGGGTTTTTCAAGTAAAAGGGATTATAGCCCAGCGGCCCATAACTTAATGGTTTAAAATGGGAACTCGGGTTCAAATCCCATACAATGCCAAGCTTTAGGACTCTTTTAATTTAAAAAAAAAAAAAGAATAATATACCAAGGTTTTCTATAGTGCGTTTTTAATTGCAAAGTGGGTTGTAGCCCAGTGGTAGCTTGTCTTAGCCTTGTTTGTTGAGGGAAGGGGTTCAAATCTTGTATTCTCTTAAAACTTATTTAATTTTTTAAGAAAAAAGGTGGGTTGAGGTTGGGCTTGGGCTTGGGTCAAACTTGTTAGACTTTTTAGAAGTTATTTTAGTCAAATAGCTTATGGGCTTAAAGGGTTATATTTAAGAATTGAAATTTAATGGATTAAATTGATATGGTTTTTAATTTCAATTGTATACCCCGGGTCCCCGGCCCCAGCACCGGCCCCGACCGGGCAAAAAATTTTTACCCCGGCCTCGGCCAATTACCCCGATTTTTCGGATAATTCCCCGACCCCGGATGACCGGGTTTTCCGGGTCTCCGGCCCCGGCTAGGTGGTTTGCCATCCCTAGAAGGGAAGTTCGGGGTTACTTATGTGGGAAATAATGGAGGTGTTAGCCCTAAGGCTACATGATAATTTTGATGATAACAATACACATTGATTAATTGAGATTTACTAACATGTTTATTTATGTGTAAGAGTAAGATCATTGAAATAATTTTAAAATCAAGAAGAGGCTTATTAAAATGAAGTGTTGAAGCTAAGGAGAAGGCTACATGTTAAAGGCACCAAAGTTTAAGAACAAGGATTGACTCAAAGAATGTGACACATGAGCAATATTTAATCAATTGGTCATATATATCTCTACAAATATCCAAATGACGTGATTCTTGAGCCTTTGGAAATCTTGCTCAATTTATAACATTTCATATATTTTAAAGAAATTCAAATTTCAAGTGCAAGATTGTCCAAATCATCATGCAAGTTGAAAGACAAATGGAAGCAGCTGACATGAGCATCAAATACTCCTTTAGACATATCTTGAGCTAGAAAAATCAAAATGACTTGATTCTTATGGCATTGGAAAGAGGACTTAACAAAGAAAATTTCATATGTTTTGAAGAAATTCAAATTTCAAACAGAAGGCCGACATAATTGACATGCAATTCGGTGGACTGACACAGAAAAGAAAAATTAACTCATTTGAGCACCGAATGATTTTTTGTCCATATCTTGAGTTAGAGATATCCAAATGACTTGATTCTTGTGGTATTGGAAAGATGATTCAATGAATCAGATTTCATATTCTTTGAAGAAATTCAAATTTCAAACAGAAGGCCGGCATAATACACATGCAAATTGGTGGACTGATACATGGAAGAAAAATCAAGTCACATGAGCACCGAATGGTGTTTTGACCATATCTTGAGCTACAGATATTCAAATGACTTGTTTCTTAATGCGTTGGAAAGCTTATTCAAATGTGCAGATATTTTATGTTTTGCAGATTTTTAAATTTCAAACGAAACATTGACAAAAATACCAGACAAAATTACGGTTTTTATGATGGGTAGAAACTTTGGAGTTGGTGTCTTTACTTGACTAAGTTCACCCCATTTGCCTATAAAAGGAGCCCTTCTCCCATGCATTCAAGTAGAGCAAGAGAAGCATCTATCAAGCAAAAAACAAGAGAAATATCAAGTCTAGAGAGCTTTTATATTCTTTATCTACTCTTTGAAGAGAGTTGTACTTTTGTTGTAAAAATTATCCTTGTTCTTGTATTGTGGCGAGAGTGAGATATTCTTGTAAAGGATAAAAGTTATCCTTGAGTGAACTCTTGGTATGATGTTATCAAGAGTTGAAGGAAGTTGCCTTGGTGAGGTTGTTCATCAAGAAGAACTCTTGGCGTGGTGTTTTCAAGGGTTGAAGAAAGTTTCCTTGATGAGGTTGTTCATCAAGAAAGAACTCTTGGTGTGGTGTTATCAAGAGTTGAAGGAAGTTGCCTTGGTGACAGTGACGGAGCTAGAAACTTTTATGAGAGGGGGCAACATAATTAAATAAAAATTTAACTAAAAAATAATTATATAAATTCATAAATGTATTCAATAATTTACAATTGTGTAATATTAAACAATTTTTATTTTAAGAATTTGTTGTAAGATAATGTCATTATGTTGCAGCTCATTATTTAATATTGTTTACCAATTATAATTTTTCATATATGATGTTATAGCTAATCATTTAAAATTTTTTAATTGAAATATCAATTCTAAATATAAAATTATAAATTGATAAGCACTATAGTTGATATCTTATATCATCTTTTATTTATAATTAATAAATATATTCAATAATTTTATAATTATATAATATAGATTAATTTTAATAATAAACAAGAGAGGAATTAGTAATATGAGAGACATAGTAGATAAAGAACATAATATAATGAATTTAGATTCAAAGACTCATAAGAAAGGATATAATAATCATATACATGATAGTTGGTTAATGGCTAAATAAAAAAAAAGAATTAATAAATAAAATTAGAAGTTTTTTATGGGCCCAAGAGGGGCAACTGCCCCTGCTGGGCCTTAGCTAGCTTCGTCCCTACTTGGTGAGGTTATTCATCAAGAAGAACTCTTGGTGTGGTGTTATCAAGGGTTGAAGAAAGCTTCCTTGGTGAGGTTGTTCATCAAGAACTCTTAGTGTGGTGTTATCAAGAGTTGAAAGAAATTGCCTTGGTGAGATTGTTCATCAAGAAGAACTCTTGGTGTGGTGTTATCAAGGGTTGAAAGAAAAAGTCTTGGTGAGGTTGTTCATCAAGCAAGTTGTAAAGATTTCTACAGCTTAGTGGAAAGCTTAGCTCGTGGAGCTAGGAGCCCGTGGACGTAGGCAAGGATTGCCGAACCACGTAAATTGAGTTTGCACTCTCTCTATCCATATCTCTTTATATTTACTTGCACTTATGATTGTTCATTATTGTTATTCTCTCGATTGCATCTTTGATAAATTCTAATTTCATCTTCTTCACCTTTATTCTCAAAGAAAGAGTGAACTAATTTTGATCTTTTAATAAAAGTTTTCTAAATCCGTTTTGATAAATAAAAACCCAATTCACCCCCCCTCTTGGGTTGTCATACCTGTGTCAATAGAAGGGAACTTCAAAACTTTTTTTGCGCTTTTTAGGAGTTTCTAAGGACCGTAGATTTTTGTTGTAATCAACGGTAAGGAGTATTCGTTGAAAGGTGACTTGGCAATCTGTGGAAAAATGAATCAACCAATAAGATTGTTTTCTAAGAGGGTGGGTTTTGGACCGCGGATCGTAATCCATGTGCTGAGTGGGTTGAACAATCACTGTTTCCTCCATGTGAATTTTTGTTAAATTGTTGATTTGCCAGTAATATCTTGAAGAGGGTAAAATATCATCCACCCCCTCAGTTACAGCTAACCAGAACGAGACCCACTAATTTCAAGGAAATCAAATCATTTCAGATTGTTACAAATTTGTGTTAGGTTTTCCTCGTCTGGATACTGGATAGAAATCACATCGAAATTATGTGAAATTAAATTATCCTCAATTACACCATTATCCAATAAAGTTCACACAAATTAGATTAGAGAATAATACAGACATATACATTTTGCTTCCATCATATTTAGATCCCATCCGGTTTGATTAAAATTGAGGGAAATGACTTAGGATTACTTATAAATCCTATATTTTTCGTTTGGATAAAGGTTGTGATTTAGAAAAAGTTTCGTAGAAATTAGATTGTTTAAGTTTTAATAATTATTTTTTCACTCATTCACCTTAGGAAAAGGAAAAATTAAAAAAATAGACACAATTAGGGACCCTTATTGAAATTTAGATATATCCTGAAAAATTTTCATGCCATAGACACTTTCTTGACAAAAAGACTCAATTACCCTTATGTATTCAATTTTTTCCCAAAGCCTTATTTCCCCTTATTTTCCTCTTCAGTCAAAAATTACCAAAATCCATTGACACGGCTCGAAACGCAAACCAACACTAGTATCGGCTGAGGATAGAAGCATCAAGCAAGACGACGCAGAGAGAAGCACCCATCGACACTGAGGGTCCCTAATTGTGATTTATTTGGTTGTTATTAGGTAGATTTGATTTAGTTTTTAGGGATTTGAGTTTCCGTCAGATTTGTGAACTTATTTAGGAATAAATCAAGTGTTATAATGTAATTTTTGTGGTTTGATGCGTATGAAAACCGACTAAACGAGTTGTGAATTCAGTGTTATATTGTGACGAAGAAGACACTCGACACTCGACAACTACCTGTCGAGTTGTGTCGAGTTATGAAATGTCGAGTGTTGAGTCTTTGCCAACTTGTGGTGTAATGACAAGTGGTGGTGTAGTATTGAGTGTCGGATAATTGTCGAGTGGTGTAGTGTCGAGTGGTGTAGAGTCGAGTGTCGGATAATTATCGAGTATGGTCGAGTGTCAGATAATTGTCGAGTGTTGTCGAGTGTCGTGTGGTGTTGTGTCAAGTGTCAACACTACACCAGTAGACACACGTCAAATATCCAACACTCGACACTACACCATCACTCGTCACTACAACATCACTCGACAAACACTCGACACTCGACACTACACCACTCGACACACGACACTCGATAAATATCCGACACTTGACACTACACCACCACTCGTCACTACAATACTACTCGATAAACACTCGACACTCGATACTACACCACTCGACACTGTACCACTCGACACTACACCACTCGATAATTATCCGATACTCGACACTACAACACCACTCGATAATTATCCGACACTCGACACTACACCACCACTCGACACTTGACATTTTACAACTCGACACGACTCGACAGGTAGTTGTCGAGTGTCAAGTGTCTTCTGCGTCGCAATATAACACTAGATTCACAACTCGTTTCTTCAGTTTTCACATGCATCAAACCACAAAAATCACATTATAACAATTGATTTATCCCTAAATAAGTTCACAAATCCGACGGAAACTCAAATCCCTAAAAACTAAATCAAATTTACCGAATAACAACCAAATAAATCACACTTAGGGACCCTCCGTGTCGATGGGTACTTCTCTCTGCGTCGTTTTGCTGGATGCTTCTATCCTCAGCCGATGCTCGTGTTGGTTTGCGTTTTGAGCGTTGTCGATGGGTTTCGGTAATTTTTGACTGAAGAGGGAAATAAGGCTTTGGAAAAAAATTGAATACATAAGGGTAATTGGGTCTTTTTGTCAAGAAAGTATCTATAGTATGAAAATTTTTCAGGATGTGTCCAAATTTTAATGAGGGTCCCTAATTGTGTCCATTTTTTCAATTTTCCCCTTTAGGAAAACTTAGTGTTCTTGATAATACTATATTAAATTATTAAATAACCTTGTATTTTTTATGTGTCAAAAACTAACATTATTCAAATAATTTATTAAATTATTTTATAAATAATTATAAATATAATTCATTAATTTATTTTTTCAAAAATAAAAAATCCTAAATTTTATATTTTTCAAAAATTAAAAAAATTGTACAATTTGAAAATATTATTTTCGGCAGGCATCACCGGTGATTGCCGACACATTCGCAAGTCTGACGTCACCACCATTGTCATGGTGATTGTTTGGTCAGTCCTCTACTCGTATAGGGTGGTGTCATTGTCATAGGATGAGTCATTTGTTGTCAGAAGAGAAGTTCAACAACGGATTCGATAGGAAAAAAAAAAGATGTACTCAAATTGTGCGACAAAAAGAATTCTAATTTAATTTTTTAAATACTTTATAGTAGTTTAATATATAAATATAACTTAACAGTTATTGATTTTTAATTAATTCTTAAAAAAATATATTTAATAATGGATATTATATGTTTTAATAATGAGGGTATTCATATCTAATTAATTTACAAGTAATTTTCTTCCATCCATAATTCTAGGGGTGCACACAGGTCAGGTTTCACAGAATCCGACCTGACCCGATGAAGCATCGGGTTGCAAAAATTTGATCCAAGATCGGGTTTTCCAATTGTGTGATCCGACATGTAACCTGAGTTCTTAGGTCGAATCGGGTCGATCGGGTTGGTCAGGTTGATCCTACATGAAAGTTCAAAACTACTATAACAACTTTGCAAGCAAGGGAAGCAACTCATACATGGTTCAATCAACTGAAAAAAATCCTAAAGAATTTAATTTAGAAAAAAAAATTTAATATTTTAAAAAGGGGTGTGCAAAATTATCCAACCCGATTCGACCTGATCAGGTTTAATCGGGTCTTCATTGGGTAATACTTAAAAATGACCCGAAATCAGGTTGTTATTTTTGGGTTTTTGTGATGTCGGGTTAAGATCAGATCTTTTATCTGTAACCCGACAAAACCCCACCCGACTTTTAAACTTGAAAGGTTGAATAAAATTCCCCCCGAGACTCCTTGAAAAAAGAATGATTATCCCTATCTCTATGGTATCAAGAATTACAATTTACCCCCTAAAATACATCTCTAGAGGGAATTGAACGGTAAAATGAAAATATAATTAAATTTAGAAAATATAAAATTAAAATAATTAAAAAAATTGTAATTGAAAATCATTCAACTTTGTCATCTCTCATCGTCTTCAATCTCTTTCTTCCATCTTCAGTTTGCATTCAAATAACCTTCGTTGTCAAACCCCAATAATAAATCTAGAAACCTTTATTAAAATACATCGATGATTTTAACCTTATGCCTTCATCATCATATTACATCTACAATCTTCATCAAAATTCATCTTCATCTGCAAATCCATCGCTCAGCTGCACCGCCAGATTTCTTCACACACGAGAATCCTTCCTTCACGCACTAAATATCTTTGAAACTAGCATCCATCAATTGCTCTCTACTCTGACTTCCTCTTTTCTTTCTTTTGTACTTTTTCCCCCCAAATCCACCTGAAATTAATGACTTTATAAGATTTTTTTTTTTTGGTTTTGGGGGGTGGGTGACTAAGGTGGTTTTTCCGGGGGCGGGTGGTGGGGTTGGGGTGAGGTGAGAGAGGGAGGTGTTGGTGTGTTTGTGTTGCAGGGGGTGGCGGGGGGTTGATGTAGTGGGTTTTTGTTTGTAACAGAACCTGACCCAACAGACCCGACACCTCGGGTTGTTCATCGGGTTCATACATTCAGAAACTTGATCACGGGTTTATTTTTTAAAACCCGATGCATTATTGGGTTGAGTCGGGTTGGGCAATGTGTGCACCCCCAATTTTAAATAGTAGTTTTTGTTCCTAATCTGCCATCACAATATCAGGGATGGCAAAATTACCCGGGCATAGTCGAGTACTTGGATTCCCCAGCAATACTGGGCCGGAGAATCGCCCAGATTTCCAAGGAGATTGGCCGGGGACAGGGAGAGGAATCTCGGGGAACGGCCGGGGCCAAGCAAGGGCCGGGTACTAGGCTCCTTGGCCCAGCCTCGGCCTAGAATAAATATAAAAATGAAGCTAAAAGGCAACTTGTCAAAACGCTCGACAAAACTCAACGTGCTCGATATAGCTCGAGACGACTCGACACTTACATGTCGAGTCATGTCGGATTCACACCGACACTCGATATCAGTCTATTTTAGAAGACATTGAGTGTCGATGCATAATTCGACACTCGATACTTACATGTCGAGTGGTGTCAAATTCACAACCGATAATCGATATCAGTCTATTTTAGAAGACATCGAGTGTTGGATGAATCATCCAACACTCAACACTTATCGGATGCATCATCCGATACTCGATGTCTTCTAAAATGGATTCACAATCGACATTCGATATCATGTCTATTTTAGAAGACATTGAGTGTTGGATGATACATCTGATACTCGACACTTACATGTCGACTCGTGTCGGATTCACAACCGATACTCGATATCAGTCTATTTTCGAAGATATCGAGTGTCGGATGCATCATCCGACACTCGACATATACATATCAAGTCGTTTCGAGCTCTATCAAGTGCGTCAAGTTTCGTCGAGTGTTTTGGCAGGTTGCTTGCTTTAGCTTTGTTTTTTTTTGCCTTTTTGCATCATATTTAACTATAATGGCCTTGTATTTACAGGTTGAAGCAAATGGCAAGTGAATTGTAGTCGCAAAAACAAATATAAGTATAATTTTAGAAAAACAGAATTAAAAAATCTGGGGATCATTCCAAGGAATTAATATACCCAGACCTGGGATTAAATTCCCCAGCCCCAGAATTTTCAAGGACGGGGATCAAAAATCCCTTCTAGGGCTGGGGCCGTGGATTGAGGTCCCCGACCCAACCCCGGGTTTTTGCCATCCCTACACAATATACTATCAAAATGTAATGCACATTTATCTGTTATATTAAAATCAGTTCATAAAAAATAATCTTTAAGATCAATACCGATGCCTCTGAAAATCATATGCAAGATTCACCAAACTTTGTAGTTAGATTAGAGACAAGTCGAATCTTGTTTCTTGTACTACCAAAATAATATGGCTGGGAGGGCTATGAGGGCTAGGAGAGGCAGTTGTGACTCATGAGCTTGAGCGAGGAGAGTGGAAGGGGCAAGCAAGAGTGGAGGCAAGAGAGGAGAGTGGAGGCCGCTAGCGTAAGTGGAGGAGTGGTAGTGGCAGGGGTGGAGGCAAAGGTAGGTTTGTGAAGGATAAGAGGCGGTGGGATTGGTGAAATAGAAGAGAAGGCTAGTGGAGGCGACAGTAGGCATGGGCGAGGAGAGTGGAGGCAAGAGAGGAGAGTGGAGGTTGCTAGCGGCAATGGAGAGGGTGGAGGCAGAGGCTGGTTTGTGAAGGAGAAGACTAAAGAGGTAGTGGGATTGGTGAAACCGTGAAAGAGAAAAGAAGAAAAATTAGGGTTTTCAATGGCAAGTGATTTAATTTTATATAACTAATCCGGTGTTGTAGAGTTCACAAAAATATTATGCATTCAACTAATGAAAAATTAACACGTGTCATATTTTAATTTTTTAAAATAATAGAATAATCGGGTCGGGTTTTCGAGTTTTCTTGAATAAACCCTATTACAACCCGATTTCACTCAAACCAAATATTTAAAACCCGATTTCGGGTTTTTAACACTATAACCCGTAGAAAATCCGATCAACCCGATCGGGTCGAATCGGGTCGGATTTTTTTGAACACCCCTATATAATTCAATTGTCAAACCAAACAAAGAAAAACATCCCCCAAACCCTATCCTTTCCCTTATTTTTTTCCTTTCCTCCCCCTTTTTCTTTCCTTCCTTCTTTCCCTTGCAACCGAGCACAACCTTAAATACTAACATTATTAATCGGAGTTGAATTATTAATGCATTTTAATATTGTAGCAGGACCACTATTAATGTTCTACTTGTACACATCGAATCCATTTTGTGATGATCAAAATTCCATTGATTTCTCTAATAAAGTTTGGCGTTTTAAATCTTATATGATTGAATTCTCTTCTGATGAGGATTATTTGTATATCATTAATTGTTTTTGTTTTTTCCGAAAAGGTCCTTATAATTCTTTCGGAGCAAGTATTAGCTTACCATATATTTAAAACAGTAAAAAACCATTAAACCATTGAATTCCCTTGTTATCAAACGATTAGATTAGATTATTTAGTCTTTTCATCAGTCTTGCTAAGGTTTAGAATGGAAAGAAAATCCAAGCGGCAAAAGAGTTGTAGGAGAACATGGGGTGATCTTCCAGAGGATCTTCTTCGTATCATATCACATAATCTGAATTTAGAAGACTATCTCAACTTTGGTCGAGTTTGCAGAAGTTGGAGATTGTTTTCAAAAACAAACCTGAAGAGGTTTCTGGAAGTTGGGTGCCCTTATTCTAAGATTTGCTTCTCAAATTAATTTGAATGATAGGAAGAAACCCACATGTTATCCATAGTTAAGTCTAAACAATCCAACTCCTGAAAGTCTAAATATCTGTGTGAATTGTATAATAGAGTGCCCATAATCTCACTTCAATCCATGCATGGATAAGTTCCTAAAAGAGGTCAGACTGTGTTCTATGTTGGGCACGAAGTTGAGAAACTTTTTCAAAACAATCTATTTGAAATTAATCCAAGATGGTAGAAATTTAATTAGTTATAACTTCTTCACTTGGGTAGAGAGTTCAGGTTTCACCTTTCAATTAGTCCTTATGGTTTTGGTTTGAACAAAATATATGGTCAGTTGACTTTAAGTCTGAATCTTAGAGAGAGGTCTTTAATTAGATCTTAGATGCATATGGAGGTTGACTATGAGAGATAAGAATTTGTTTGTGTTGGAAAGATATCAATGTTTTCCAATTCTCCTTGCATTTCTTTTTTTCCTGAAATCTCTAACTCTGCTTTGTGCTACGTAGATCCTGGTTTTTATCCAGTATATTAGGAGCCTTTCTCATTTTACTTTTTTGTCGTCTGGTGCAGTCTTCAAACCAATGTATACCGGAAATTATTCTTCCGGTGCTAAATCCTGGATGTTATAGAAGTAGTTTCTGATGATAAATGTTTGTCACTCTGTAATTCTCAATTACTCTGTTGTCCAGCATAAAGATCAAAAATGGCATTTCAAAATTATTTTTTCCTTTTTGATGTTATTACTCTTAAATAATAGTGACAATCATTGTTTCAAAATCATTCAAAATCTCTAGTTTTTTTTTTAATAGAAAATTTAACCTTTACTTGTATTAATTTCAAAAACATCTTTATTTCCTTTCTATTAATGAGTTTAAGATGATTTATAGTTTCTTTTTAAAATTAAATATATATTTTTTAATGATGGAAAATTATATTTTACAATTGTTATTTCTAATGTGGAAATTAGATTAATTTTCCTCTATTTCAAATTGTAATATTTTATTTGAAATTGGAAATGAATCCATATTATTATAGGTATTATAGATAATCTGCTAGGAGAGCATAAAATATAATATCATAATAAAATTAACGCTTAAAATAAAGTAAATAATGTCCGAATATTTAGTGGATAGAGTTAAAAAAATATTACAACGGTAGAGCCAACACCATTACACTCCATGTGAATAAACGGCGTTAGTAAACGAGATTTTACTCGGAGAAATTGAATAGAAGCAAGGCAGCAATAGGAAATAAAATCAGAATTTCTAGTCGGTTAAGAGCGCGCCCTTCACCTTCAAGACCGTTAGAAGTTGAAGTTGGAGTGCAATTAGGAAACCCAGCTAAGTTATAGATAGGCGATCTCAACACTAGACTTCTAATTCTACGTCTCAAAAATTCTCTCAAATTGAGAAAGTCAGTTCTCAAAAATTGGAGATCAAGTGATCCCATTCTCACTATTACTCGTCTACTTCTCAAAAATTCCCTGCAATCTCTCTGAATTTGTTCACTACAACCTCGAAGAAAGATGGGTCTGGGAGAAATCAAAAAACCCATCAATGACCCTTGGCTTGAGTTGATGGAAGATGTTAGAAGACTCTCCACTCATGAATCAGAAGTTGAACGCTTGTTGACTCAGATTGTTGTCAAAGGCTTTGTGAAGCGTCTTTCGGAGGATTTCAGGAATGAAGCTAGGTTGAGGAGCGAAGAAGAAGAGGACTCCTCTGTAACCACTCTGCAGAAGAAAAACAAGAAGAAGGGTGATTCGGTTGATTTTGTTACTGTTCATCATCTGTCAAAGGGAAAGAGATTGGTGAGAAGACGGGCGGCCAAGGTACCTGGTTCTGTGCTTCATATTATACAAAGCTTGAAAGAAAGAGATGATTGTGGTAAGAAATCAGAGAGTACAAAACTGGGTAAGAGCAAGAACGTTTATGTTAAGTTAGAGTCAGAACAAGTACTAGATTGGACTAGTTCAAGCCGGTATACGGAGGAAGAAGAGGAGATGCCTGTAGTACACAAGAGGAGAAAGTTATTGCCACAGGCTTCAGAGATAAACACAGAACCAGAGCCTGATATGCCAGAGGAGCTCAAAGCAGAAATTGAAAGGATGAATGGCGTTGGTATTCTGTTCATTATGGAGAAGAGCTTGATGGATACTGATATAAACAAACAGAATAATAGGCTCTCAATTCCAAGGAAGCAAATCAGGAATGAATTCCTAAGTGATGAAGAGAAGACACTTCTTGATGAGAAGAAAGGCCTCGATGTTTCAGTGATTCCACCATGTGGTAGAACCATCACATTGGTCTTGAAGAAGTGGGTGATGAGTAATACTTTCTGTTACAATTTGATTGGAGGTTGGCGTAAAGAGGTGGTGGAGAACAAAGCTAATGGCCTTGAAACAGGATCTTTGATACGATTGTGGGCATTTCGTCATGGCTCAAATCTGTGTTTCGCTTTGGTGAAGGTTTGACTTAGAGGGTGGGAGATGAGATTGCTAATGATGACTTTAACTAGTTTCATATGTAATAGTTGTTAGCAATCTGTATATAATTTTTTATGTTAAAAGTTGATTAAGAGAATTACTCATTTAACAGATTTATTGTATAGGACTATCGATTGAATCTTTTGATCATCTTATATCTAATAAATGATGCTGCTTTATTGATTGTTAAAATGTTGTTGAAGATTTAGTTGTTTTTTATGGCAAGATTAATTTAGTTCTTGGTTTTGCTGTGTACTTTTGGTTGGTGCAGCTTATGGTTTGATTAATATGTATCCAAGTTAATAAAAGGAAGATTATTTCTAAAAGGAATAATTTGAAGAGAACTGAATCTACTCTTTAGGAGGAAGAGAATTGAGTCATGAAGCTCTTTAGGAATTCCTATTAGATTGTGTTTTGTTTTCCTAATCTGTGTAGAATTCGGATAGGATTTTTGTTATATTAATAACAAGACTTTTAAACTTAGATTATTGTGTAACCCATTGTCAGCGTAGGTTTATGCGAGAATGCAAAGTGGAAGAGAATTAGTGATGGAGGAATCAACGGGGAAAGCAGCAACAAGAAGATAAAAGAGCAGACTATCTCCAGTTTGGAGGAGTTTGCAAAAGCTGGAGACAATGTTATTTAGAATGTAAGCAGAGATCTATGGAGTTACATTCACCAGTTGTCATCTTCGTATCAAATCAACCAGACAAAGCTTCTTATTTCTACGGCATAACTACTGGTGTCAGGTACAAGTCTAATCTTAGTAATTTTTCTTCCAACATCTGCCTTGGTGTTTCAAGTGGATATCTGATCTTTAAAGAACTTTGTACTAGTTATTTTTCTATTATAAATCCCGTTACTGGACATGAAATCCAATTCCCTCACAGCCCACTATCTAATCCTACAGATATTAGTGAAGAGGCCGTAATCGCTTTAATTGGGTTTCACGATAACCTTGATTATATTCTTGTAGTTCTCTCTTTCAAACATAAGAAGCTGCAGTTTTGTAAATTTAGAGACAAGCAGTGGAAAGAGTACTTTTTTAAAGACGCGCCTTATATTTTGGATATAGCTGTTTTTTATGGCAAAATATTTGCTTTAACTTCATATTCCAATAAAAATTATCATCGCCATCGGATTGGGGTATTGAACTTGAGATCTTCTGATGTTGATATCCTGGAATTCAAAAGCATCCCTCGTGATTTGACAGATTCTTTTGGCTTCGTTGTTTCGTATGAGCAGCTTTTTGTAGTTGAGAATTGTATTCCAATGGGTGAACATGAGATTTACGGTATAGACTTTTCAGGGATGGAATGGGCTGGGGGAGAAACTTGGGAGAACAAGCTGTGCTTCATGATAGGACAAACTCCAGGTTACGCAACCCTACAAAGTGAGGAGGACAAGGCAATTGCATATATTATCTTTGCTTCTGTTATGATGTATATCACGTGTATTCATTGAATGATAAAGCGAGGAAACCTTGCCTGCTGAGGATGAGATGAGTTTTCTTCTAGCTCAATCAAATTTCGGGCCTGTTATTGGTATTATCCAGAGCTATCAATCAGCATAGAGAACATCAGGGAAGATTAGCCTATTTTGTACATAAACAATATTATTTTGGCACTTTGGATGCAGACTTTCTTTTACTGAAATGTCAAAGATGATTAATCAGCTTGATTGCATTTCAATTTTAATCTTCAGTTTGCAATCTTAAGACAAACCCCACTTAAGTATTGTCTTCATGTGTTCGATTTTCTTATTAATCTTATAATTTTGCTTTCGTTTGCTTTGTGTTTGTTTAATTGGCCTCTTCACACAAATCAAGTAATACCAACGAAAGATAATTGTTGTAAGAGAAATTTTATCAAACATATAGGGCGCAAAATCTAAAACATAAAATTTCCTGTTGTACAATAAATGATTTTACATGCCCAGAACTCAAAACCAATATCAGACTAAACAAAATAGCTATTAAAAAACTCAAATAGAATTTTCGATTCACATGTCTCCAGTAAGATTAGCCCAAGAAACAGAGACAGATCAACAGCTACTCTCTCTATGCTCTCTCGCCTCGAATCCTCCTAGCAAGTTGGATATCTTTGGGCATGATAGTAACCCTCTTGGCATGAATGGCGCAGAGATTAGTATCTTCGAAGAGACCCACAAGATAAGCCTCAGCGGCCTCTTGAAGAGCGGCAACGGCGCTGCTTTGGAACCTGAGATCAGTCTTGAAGTCCTGAGCAATTTCTCTCACCAGTCTCTGGAACGGAAGCTTCCTTATCAGAAGCTCCGTGCTCTTCTGGTACTTTCTGATCTCCCTCAAAGCCACAGTTCCTGGCCTGAAACGGTGAGGCTTCTTCACTCCTCCGGTTGCTGGAGCTGATTTCCGAGCGGCCTTGGTAGCCAGCTGCTTACGTGGTGCCTTTCCTCCTGTGGACTTCCTTGCGGTCTGCTTGGTACGAGCCATTGCCTAGACTTGAAGAATGAAAGAGTGTTTGTTTTCGGGGAATCTGAGAATAAATTTTGGAACGAAATTGATGAGGAAGGGAAAGGAATGGTAGGTTTTTATAAGGAAAATGAAGAGATCGAGGGAACTTTGAAAGCCTTTGTAGCGCTTTCCGAAATTTTGAACGAGTGAACATAAGCCGTAGATTCGTAAGTAATCGACGGGTGGTAATGTGATAAAGTGGGTGACTTGGTGATCCGCGTGAGGTTGTAATCAACCAATGAGACCATTGCTTAGGCTGTGGACCTCTCACCGTAGATTAGGAGATATATCGACAGTTAGAACTCTTTGTAAGGAAGTGAGGCGGATCCTGATCCGTGTGGTGTGTGAATCGACCAATGACAATTTACCTTGAAGGCGGGAAACTGGAAATTTTGTTATCTGACAAGCGAGTTTTTTATCGTGGATTGGTGAGTAATCTACGATTAAGAAGCTTTAGAATTTTCCTCCTGCCCGAATATTGAGAAGAGAAGAGTGAGTTTAAAACAGTTGGTATAAGATTAGGGTAAATTAAGTACTTACAAACTTTAAATTTAAATAAAATAAAATAAAATAAAAATTATTTAAAATAAATCCAATACTACACACTTGAAATAAATAACTTATATTAATTTGTAGAAATCAATTCTTCCAAATTTTATCACATTTGTAAAGGTTTTATTTCATTATAATAATCGGTGAGCAAAAACATTTACATTTATTTCAACACTAAGGTGTATTCGTTTATGAATTCTGTATTTTTATTTTTAATTGAATTTAAGAATATGTGGTTGATTTTGAATTATTTTAAATTTTGAAAAAGATATATGATTGAGATTGAATATAAATTATATTAAAAAATATACAACATAAAAAATAGAATTTAAATTCATAAAACAGCAAAGCCTAAAAAATATAATAACAGTTTTGAAGCTTGTATGTCATAGGACTCGTACTCGGACTAAGATGTGGCAGTTAGAAAGTTACGAGGAAAGTGCCCCTTGCTTTGGCTGAATTGCCTCCCACTTTTGGGAAGGTAAGATGATGACACTAGACCTCACCTGGCTTAACAGCGCAAGATAGATCAGTCTTTCAATAGATGAAATAATACAATAATATAAAAATTTATTTTTAATAAATAAAAAATAATATACAAATAAAAAAGAGAGAAAATAAAATGAAATGAAAACTAACCATGCTTTTATTTCTCTCGTCTTCTTCACCCGCTTGTAGCTCCACCGGGAATAATAGCAGTCTTGGCGAAAACAACCTCGCTGTAATGGTGCCATTAGCACCTGTCCTAAGCCCGATTTATGTGATGCTTCATCTGGGTAAACTGTTGATAGAGTAAGCTTCCATCTCTAATCTTCCATCTCACCTCTCCTCTTCATCTTGTTAACGGTAAGGCAATTTTATTGTGGTAGCAAGGTTTTGCCTCTTGCTATGGTGACTGGTAGTCAGTTTTGGCTTGCGTTTTGCGTTGTGGGATTTTGTTGTTATGGTGGCTGTTTGTCGTAGGGGAGGGTTGAAAGAGTTATGCATTGATTTTTGGTTGTGTTACATCACTTCAATCCCAATTTCTACCCCCCACCCAACCCTATATTAAATTCAAGAATTTTTACATCAGTTAACCAGATCGCGGTTTTCAGATCTTTGGTTCACATCTCATCTTTCGGTATTCTTTGGATTTAAGCAGATTGGATGAGTAGATTGTTGAGTTAAGCTAATGATAGTAACAGTATTGAGCGGCGACGATAGTGGTAATTTTTGGAAGTTACATGTTTCTCTGAGTTGTGACCACGTGAGATGTTGCGGTGATGTGTGGGTGCTCTGCATATTCTGGGTTTTCCTTTTTAACTATTTATTTTCTGGTTTTTGTTTGTTTCTATATTTGAAGGTAGTACAATTTTTTGGTGGTTTGATTATGTTGAACCCGGTCTTATGGAGGTTTTGGTGGTCGATGGTGCAGGATTGTAGAGCTTAATTTGGTGGTGCGGTTTTGTTGTGGTGCTAGTGTTGGCAGTCCTTTGTTGGTGCAGGTAGAGTTGCCTCCTTTGCTGGTGTAGTGGTGTACTTGTGGTGTTAGGCTGGAATTGCATTTTCTGAATTCAGAGTTGTCGAGGTTCATACAATTCTGCGTTCTATGATACAGGTTCTTCCGATTCAGTTTTTCTGTAGATTGATAATTCGAGTTTTCGACACAGAAAAACACTTCACATTGTTTATTGAAACTAATTTTTTTAAATTATTATTTATGTTGTGATATTTTATGCTTTTTATTTGATTATCAATGAATGTTTGGTTTTGTTATTCATCATTGATTTTAATATTTAGTATTATATTATTTATTTTTGGGATGATATCAACAACTACCATCACCGTCATCAAGTTTTGACATAATATTAACCAAGGAAGGGCTATATATTTTTCATCAATTCTACTGTTAAAGATGTTAACTTTCAATCAACTTACAGATTCCATTATAACATAGCCTCCTTGACAGGGCTAAAATGAGAATTTTATATCAAAAATTAACATTTCAATTGATTGAAAATGCCTAAAATTAGTTAACAAAAATTTTTTAAAAAAAATTCCAAAGCACCAGTACCATTACCATTGCCACTGCTACTGCCACCCCCATAGAAAAAATCCAACCACACAACACTATCACCGCCACCCGAAAAACCAGCCTAACACCACTGCCATCACCACCAATTTATCTGAAATTTCAATCCGAAGCCAACAACCAAAAAGCAAGATTCAGTGGAAAGCCCAAAACCTACTTCTTATTTCCATCATTTTTTAAGAACAAAATTCGAAGAGCCAACAGCTGCTCTTTGCACCTTTGCATCAGTAAATTCAAAAAATTCAACAAGAGGTCCTTCCATCCTGCTTATCTGTTCTAACTAACAATGACATAAATTACAAATATGGCAGTAATTGCCAAATAACAAGCTTAAAACTAAAAACTACAAAAATTAGCAAATTTGACACAGGTTTTTATACTGTGATTCTCATGAGCAAGTACGAAAGCGCTTCCATTCTCGACTTCATGCTTAGGCGGCTTTACACCTCAATTAGCTTCACTTATCGACGGCGTTTGTAGATGCTTCACTAGAGCCGGAAACGCGCCACCTTCAACAATCTAGTTTATCGGAAACACAAACTATTACATCGAATCAACAGCAAAGCCGTACACAACACGAGAAAGTAGGTTTTCTTGAGGTTAGAGAAAATTGGTTCTCGATGATGCAATGAGAGTGAATCGAGCTGGGAGGTGATGGAGATGGCATCTTGTTTCTGGATTGAGTGGAAAAGGGATATATGAAGTTCGTTCTGTTCCTCTGTGTATCTCTGTGATGGGTAAATCCCCATGAAAAAGGGGCAACTTTCGTGTAGTTTGTGACTAGATGTAACTGTTAAGATTTTCTCTCGATAAATCTTTCTCTTAATAGATCTCTTCTTGCTCCTCAATCTTTGGAGAATGCAGCACTGTATTATTGTAAGTTCTCTGTTCCGAACATTTCAACCGAATGAGACTGAATCCAAGAGAGTAAGGGTGTATTCTTTTATGAATTCAGTATTTTTTTTTCAATTGAATTTAAGAGTATGTAGTTGATTTTGAATTATTTTGAATATTTAAAAAAATATGTGATTGAGATTGAATATAAATTGCATTGAAAAATGTGCAACACAGAAAATAGGATTTGGATTCATAAAAAAAACAATGTGTAAATGAATGTGAAAGGGGTTTATTAAGAGCAAAGGACTATAAAAAAACACTACCGGGAATAGGAGTCTTGGATTATGAGTTGGAGTTTGAGCTGGAAGACGAGTCGAAGAAGTCAAAAGAGCAGGAAGAGGCATAATAGCCATCAACCGGAAGCAGTGTAAAAATAGGAGGAGGGCAATGACCAATCTCTCACTTAAAGAGAAATAGCCACATAGATGATTTAATACGAAATTCAAAATGATTGATTTTTTCAGTAAAATGAATGACTTGCTCCTGTAGTTTTCTTGTCGTCGCTAACGCCCCGCTAGAGGAGACTTTTGGGTGAGAAGCGATTGTTTAACTTTACTAAAACATTAATTTTGTTTTATTTAAAATATTACATTAATTAGATATATATACAACTGGTAACAGGTCGTATTAGGGCAATTTCGTGTAGTTTTGTATTCGTATCATATTAAATTATGTT
Organism: Boswellia sacra; assembly: GCA_013180625.2. Taxonomy (NCBI): domain Eukaryota; kingdom Viridiplantae; phylum Streptophyta; class Magnoliopsida; order Sapindales; family Burseraceae; genus Boswellia; species Boswellia sacra. Next base: position 164,267 of record SNVD02007597.1, read on the forward strand.
AATCCAAATCCAATCCATTAACTTATTGGGTTTAAATCTAGAAACTCAAACTTGACTGTTAACTTAATGTGTTACCCGAATCTAATCTATTTAACCTGTTTTTTATTTTCAAATTAGACAACAATATGTGTAACATGATTTATATAAATTCTAAACATATAATACAATCAATACTTTATAAATTTAAAATCTAACAAATATTTTGAAATCTATTGAAATATCCAAATTTAATATAATACGAAAATATAAATAAAATTTTGTATCCACCATCATTTAATGATTCATCTAAAGCATATTTAAGATAAATAATTAATAATGTTCAATTATTAAATGATTTCTAAAAAATGAAGTAGGATATTTTATAAGTTTCTTCTTTGTATTTTTTATCAAAATGTCATACTCATACACACCTAAGAAAAAGATGATGTAATTGTTGGAGATAAAAGGTTTAAAACAAACATTTACATCATGAGTTACAAAATTTATTTTGAGATTAATTTCATACATTACAAGTATAATAAAAACATGAGTTACGACACTTATTGTTTGTAACGTTTATGTTTTTATTAAGAACATTATGGCTTCGGAGTTACAAGAAAATTAATTTGTAACTTACTTGGCTAAGAGACTATTATATAAATGAGTCTCAAAGGTTCTAAGATGGATATGATATATTTTGAGTATTTTATGATTTTGAGCAACCGCGATACATGAAGACAGGTTATTTTTTTATGTGATCATGCTCGTCGAGAACATAGGCTGTGAGCATTGGGTTGTATCTTGGAGCCTTTGAGTACCGATATGAACCGCACGAGGGGAGGACTTTTTGGCTTTAGGACAATACATTTGACATACCTCCCAAGTGCTCAAGCCACATATTTCTTAATTTATCTCTTTACTTGTTCTAATTATTTAATATATTGTTATGTCAATCTAATTTATATTTTATTATTTCTTCAATATATTGTTATTTGATTATATTATTTAAATTTATTATAAATATTCACAACAATCTAAAGCCAAAAAGTATCTCATATGATTGGTTAGTTATTTGGTTAATATTAATTAGTTGCATATATTTATGCTTTTATTTTTTAATTGCTTATGTTGCACAAACTATTTCATAATAGTTTGTAATTTTACTTCTTATTAGATCCACGGCTATAAGCATCTACATAGCTATTATCTTCATCTATATTTTATTTATATTTTAATAAATATGAGAGGATCACAAGTGTCATTGATTTTGCTAATTATTTTGTTTGTTTATTTATCATATAATGTATGTTGTAGAGCTTTGCTCTATCATGTTTTATATTTTTTTTCATAATTTGAATATAGCTACCCTTACTATGTTATATATGATTAGTGAATTATTCTAGTTTATATTGTGATATATACTTGTGTGTATAAATTCTTTTATTTTTTCTTGCAATGAAGAACTGAAATGAATGTCTAGTTTGGAGCATGATATGAGTTAATTTCACATATTTGAAGCTTCTTTGGATAGCGAATACATGATGATTGCTATTATCTTGCAGATCTAGTCTTCTTGGTGTTAGAGAGTTGGTGGCTTCAGTGTGTAACTTTCTTTCCAATTAAAGCTTTACTTTACAATGCAAGTAAATAAATGTCTTTGTTAAGTTAAGGACATGAAGCTGTAGATGTTACAAGTAATAGTTATGACATCAAGTTTCTGCAATTACTTTCCAAGTATGTGATTAGTTATTAAAAATTTTCTTTTTATTTTCAAAGAATATGAATGAATTGTAACATATAGTGGTTTTATTTTCAAAATCTTTAATGAGTTTTTATTATAGTTTAATAAGTATTTCAGTTATAAAAATCATTATTACTGATATTTATTGCATATTATTTATGATTTAATTAAATTTATATGTTACTAATTAAGTGTGTTATTACTTTGGAGTAAGGCAATCTTTGATCTTGGTTGCATATTATTATAGATTGATTTAGAATTCAATTTATATATTACTTGCATGTGTTAAATTTTTTATTTCATTTCCATGTGTTTATTAGAAGCTTATATGCAAGGTGGTGAGCTATTAATTCATAATTTCTTGTGGTTATCATGCATATTAGATGATAACATTTAAATAATTAATTACTAGAATATGTTAAGAAGACTAGTAGATTTTTATAATAATTTATGTGGTTGTATTGAATGAAATTGTAGTATAAATGCTAATGATTATTATTAAATATATATATATATATATATATGAGTTTTATATTATATTTGCAGTTTTAGCAATAAATGTCTTATTAATGTGCGGATTGAAAAAATATTTTTTAATGGGGGGGTTTCTAGTTTTTAAGCGATTTTATATTTTAGTTCTTAATTTTGTACAATTAAGATGACAATGATTCGAGTGTAGTTATTATTTTGATGAGTTTTAAAATTTAACAAATTAGTGCGTTAATATTTTATGGAGTTATTGCTAGTGTATTTAAAATGTTACTTAATGTGAGGGTTTTCTTTATTTGATGGTTGTTAATGTTTTATGATATTTTGAGAAAAAAATGATATTATAAATTATTAAATTATTTTTAATTTTGTGTATGTGTTTGAAAATATTATTACTTATGAGGTGATTAAGTGCTCCTTTAATTTTCTTTATTGTGCCTTTGATATTCTTATGCTCTTTAACATTCTTTTTATGAAATATTTAATATTATTTAAGAGAGCTAGTGGAAGCAACATCAAAATAATGAAATAAGTTCTCAAAGATAAAATCAATGAGAGATTTTGTGCAATTATAAAGATTTTCAGTATGCTAATTAATTATTTAAATTATCGAGAGGGACGTGCTTAAGCCCAAAGGGAGTCAGCTAGGGAAGTAACCCAACCTCTGTGATTGGAGATCCCACGAAAGAGGTTCAATGGGTAGGAACAATTCGTATTGCGTGACTTGTTAAGCACAACTATAATGACATATCTTAGAGGAAATATGATCCTGCTCATCCCTATAATAAAGTGCTTATTATATGTGATGTTAGGAAGCATATTTATCCTGAATGAGTCCAAAGGCTAGATACTCTTGCGAAGTATAGGTCACATATACCTTTTGAGGACTCACCTAAGTGAGAGCGTCATGAGGACCGTGACTGTGAGAATTGAGTTGTTCTCTAAAGCTCTCATGAGAATCAAGATTGAGCACATGGCCATTAATAGCGCTAACCCGCCAAAACCATATCTTTATCGATATTATGTGTGTGATAGTTTGAAATTTGGTCAAGAAATTGAGTTCAAGGCTTTGTTCACTCAAGTTTTTCAAATGGATACTATCAACACTAAGTGTAGGTTCAAACCCGAAAAGTACATATACCCATTGCATAATGAAGGTTGCTCTTTATATATAGTTTTTATTTTATGATCGTACTTTTATCTTAATATTTTATTTAATAAAGCTTTAAATTTTAAACCTTTTGTAGGGAACTGTTAAAGATAAAAGATCTAAAACAAACATTTACATCATGAGTTATAAATTTTATTTTGAGATTAATTTCATTCATTATAAGTATAATAAAAACATGAGTTACGACACTTATTGTTTGTAACGTTCATATTTTTATTAAGAACATTATGGCTTAGGAATTACAAGAAAATTAATTTGTAACTTACTTGGCTAAGAGACTACTATATAAAGGGGTCTTAAAAGTTCTAACATAGATATGATATATTTTGAGTATTTTATGATTTTGAGCAACCGCGACACATGAAGACATGTTATTTTCTTCCGGTGATCGTACTCATCGAGAAGATAGGCTGTGAGTATTGGGTTGTATCTTAGAGCCCTTGAGTACCGATATGACCCGCACGAGGAGAGGACTTTTTGGCTTTAGGACAATGCCTTTGACATGCCTGCTAAGTATTCAGGCCACATATTTCTTACTTTAACTCTTTACTTGTTCTAATTATTTAATATATTGTTATGTTAATCTAATTTATATTTTATTATTTCTTCAATATATTATTGTTTGATTATATTATTTAAATTTATTATAAATATTCACAACAGTAATTGTATTAAAATAATTTTAATTAGGTTAAACATAGTTATAAATTAGTATTTGTTGTATTTTATTATATTTTTTATGTATCATAAATAAATTTATTATATTATCCTCAATATTAACGAGTTAAACAGGTGAAATGATTTTTTATAGGATAAACCCAAACATGATCCAATATCAAACGGGTTTTACCATGTTAACCCATTAACGACCCGATCCGATAATATTAGATCCAAAACACGTTTTTATCGAATAGATTCGTATTATGTTAACGTGTTGTATAAAATTTGTTAGGCCTAATATATGAGAGTAAAAAGGACTTTTCATATTTTTTTACGGTTGAAATGATGGATGATGATAAATGTTAAGGGTATAATTGATTAAAATTGTGTAATCATTCTCCGGTTAATATTAGGTCAAAACTCGAGCGTCTGTTTTTGAAATTATCTCATTTATTTTTAAATAAGTGAAACATGGTTAATAGTATTATATTATTTTTAAATAAGTGAGATAAGGTTAAATATGTCTTGGCATTCAAATTTCTTATTCAGATAATAGATTCCCCGTCAGCAGATGAAATCCGGGGGTCATCATGTTACTTTTCCAAAAGTGGGAGGGCAACGGTTACTTCAGCCAAAACAAGGGCGTCTCTATAATTTCTCAGTAGTTATGGTGAGGTCCAAGTACTAAAATGTTTAATGTGCGACTCACTTAAAAGGATTCTAACTAAAGAGTAATATTATATCTATAACTTATCTCCAATTAACTCTTTATACAATTTGAGTTAAAAGAATGACTAAACGAGTAAAAAAAATAAGTTAAAAAATTTAGATATAATTATCCATCCAATAATATTTTGTCAACTTAGGTTGTAGTGAGAGTTGGTTGTAAATAGGTTGTAGGAGTAGTATTATTCTTTATATAAATAATATAAAACAATTTTAATCTTTTTATGTCTAATCTTGAGCCTAGTTTGCTATCCAATAAATTCAATTTTGAATATATTGTTTATGAAAGTTTATTCTTATAAATTATATTTTTAGATAAATATTATCTTATTTTTATCTCTTTTTTTTTAATTGACAATTATCTTTATAATAATTACTTAAAGAGTACATAGCTACTTTTACAAACTCTGTATATAAACTAGAATGTACAAATTGATGTGGCGTTACTTATTTATTTATACATCATCACCCTCATTAAATAAGTAGATTTTGTACATTTATTACTCCAATTACTTCATGACACATCAGTATGTATCAAAGAGTTTATATTAAACATTTGTAGGACTAGTATTATTCTTACTTAAATTCTTATAAAAACATTGTCATTTTTACTAATTACCTTCGAAACCTAATACACAAAAAGTTCTAAGAGTCAAACCTGTAATCCGACAAGATTCCTTTCCTTTAAATGAAACCATATCTACAATCCTACCAAGATAAAGAACAAGGCAAAAGAATAGAAAACGAAAAGAAACCATGAGAAATTACAAGAGAAAAATGATATCATCGTCATACATGGCCACAATTATGAGAAAATGGCGTTGGAGCCAAAATTATAGTAGTAGGAATAACTAGTCTTTCTTTTTTAAGTAATGCTAGACTCACAACTTATAAACAACTCAAACTCTGTGACTTGATATAACAGTCCATATAGCAAAATCCTATTAGAGATGTAACTCCTTTCATTTTTTTTTTTAGTTTTTTTCTTCTTCAATAAATTTTTATCATGTAGACTGTCATATCAGATTATAGAGTTTGAATTGTATATAGGTTTTTTTCTAACACTACTGTTCTTTTTTTATTTTTGTCTACAAAGAGAAAAATGGTAAAACTAACAAGAATAAGAATTCTAGCCATGAGTAAAGGTAGCAATTCGTGTTATGCATGTCGACCCATTCAATCATTCGTATCGAGACATGAAACAAGAATCCAACACGGTTACTAAACTTGTCACCCAAGTATTGTAATTGTATCATATTTAATTCAAATAATTTATTTAATTGTTTAACCTAATTATGGGTAATATATCATATGTTATATATTTATATCATTAAAATTATTTTTAGAATATAAACATTGTTAGAATAAAAAAATTATTAAAACCACCATAATTTACTATTATATAAATTAATGTACCTTATAATATAAAATTTTTAGTTTTATAATATATGTTGTAGTAATAATCCATATCATTAAATGAGCTTACATATCAATGATTGACAAAATATGTTTAACTATTCGTATCATTAAATGGTCAACCTTTTGAACACCCTTAACACGAATCTGACCCATTTATTAATCGTGTACTGTGTTCATATCATATTTCCGTATCGTGACCCAAATTACCACCCCTAACGATGAGATCTCTATCCAAAGAAAGCAAAACAAGCAAACGATTTCAAAATTCATGTCATAAAAAGTTCAAAGATTGAGATCTATTAAAGTATCCAAGATCCAAAACTCTAATAAGTATGATTTTGTTGGAAATTAAAGTGATGATTCATATATCCTCTTTTAAATCGCCAAACGAAGATAAACAACAAATAAATAGATAAATATACTTTGTTTTAAATAATAAGTCAGATAATAATCTTGTAGGTGGTGATACCATCATTCCGCATCCACAAAAAGAAAACAACAAGTTTTGAACCTGTGGTCAAGAATCTTAACAAGGAGCCCTTGCAGAACGATGTCAACACTCGGTTACACCTTAAGGAGACTTACGTGTATATGTATATTCTCCTCTCACATCCTCCAGATGCTATCATCAAATCAAATGCTGAAAATTCAATTGATTTCTCATACTTTGCTTTGGCTTATTTTGCCAATAACAATCCTGATAGTGTTGTCATTCGAGCATTCGACACATTAAGTGGCAAAATAGATAAACTCATAGAATTTATGCTAGTGATACAGATCTTAAGCAAAAATTTTCGAAGTCATTAAGTGATAGAGCTTATCCTTCGTAGTTAGTACACTGCCTCAGCACATAATCAAGTCATTAGCATACCAATCTTAAAATGCTCGTGTATAAGCGTGGGACAATACATCTGACTTCACTTTCAAAGTTCTTATCACAAATTATATGCCTTCCTAGTTTGTTAATTTATTTCATCTCATCATCCATGTGTTTTACAAGCCGAATTAAAATTTCAGTTTAATAAGACCTGAACCCCGCATCATGTAAACGAATATATCACTTCATATAGGACTTTCAGAACAAAATTAAATATTGAGATTCACAAGGATTGTTAAAGAGGATTTCAATTTGGACTACATGGGCTTTATTATTTTGAATCAACCCACACGAGATGAACCAAACAGTTAAATCACTTCACGCATTAGTTGACCTTTTGGATTTAAAACCTCCAAAAATTTTTGCGATTTACATATAACACATAAAAATGTTAATCTTATGACAATTTTCAAAGGACTCTTGATCATGTCAATATAACCAAAAAAGAAAATTGTGAGAGAAGACCAATACTTAATACAGTACAGTTCTTGTTACATGAATACGCACCCACAAAAGTGAAGAACTGACAATTTTCCAGCGATTTTTGCACTCTATTCTGTGATGATACTTATTTTTTATAACTTTTATTAATTTGGAAATCCCTAAACCAGACCAAATGAACGATTAGCTTGATTCAAAATCAATGCCTAATCATGAGATTTCTACATATTTATATACAACAAAGCAGCGAATCAACATAACATGAAGAGCAGAAATGAGAAATCAAACCCAGTTGTTTGGAAGTGAAAAATCATGAAATCTAAAGGAGACCTCTCCAGCTGTGTCCCGTTCAAGTCTCAGCTCTGGCCCTCCCCTTCTTCCAGGACTGTTATTTGGAACTACTTCAGGTGGCAGAGGTTGTATTTGGTTCTCATTAGGTTGGCGTGACAATCGAACTTCTGGAGGCAATGGCATTGCAGGTGGGGAAAAACTTCTTAACCTGAAACTGCTGCCTAATGTGGAAGGCAACGCTTGGTCCCACAAGAATACATGAATAAGTATAGGCACTTTGGCATGGCGATGCAATGAGAGCTTCTGGCTTAGAGAAACAGTATCAAAACATCTAATCGCTCCTGTTGAAGAAACCATCCAGGGAAGAACTTTCTGGTTCGCTACTCTTGAGACCACCAGCAACCTAGATGCACTTTCTGCTTCTCTGTAAAGAACAGTAAGCCCCGACCTTGTAGAGGGTACATTTTCATTACTATCAATAACAGATGAAATGTAGATAAATCCCTGTCAACATACAAGAACGGTAAGCAAACGCCTTGAAAAGGTTTGGTTACTGTAGTGTAGAATACAGCTAGAGCCCGGAGAATCAATGAGCATATATACCTCTTCAGTGCGGCTAATGGCAAAACCAAGCTTTGTGTCGTCTTCTTTTATTTTGATCTCAATTGCAAACTCTCCCCCAAGAGGAGCATACCAGAGCCGAACGGCTCTGACAACGCCAAGGTCAACCCCATGATAATCCTCAAAACCGTACAGACTTGCATTTGCCAGATTTGACAAGTCAGATAAAGACCCTGAATTCACTGTAGATGAGGCTGTCTCTCCAGAGATCTGTTTTAAAAGAAGAGAAAAATTTTATTTCCAATTAGCATCTGACTCCCGGCGATTACCAAAGAATAAAATGGCTCATAGAATGAAACTGGTGATCTAAGAAGAAACTTATGTGATAATACCTACATATCCCTCCTGCTGGCTCACATATAATTAATTATATTTCTGGACGGATACCTAAAATCTAGTTTAAAACGCAGGTAAAAGAAAGTGTGATCAAGCACAATATGAAAATATAACAAAAAAAAAAAGTTCCATTGTCAATACAGTCAGTTAATTATTACTCTTTGGCAAAAACCTTGCATCAAGCTATTAACATTGTGTAGGTTGTGTATATAACTGACTTAACTACAAGTACCCAATCAGGCAATCAAATTTCTATAATTTAATCTTGGCTAAGGAGTTTACCTTGGTAAGCAGGGACTCAGTTTGGATATTCATGAAGACAACGGGGACACCAGAGGCCTGAGATGCGTTAAGCCAGGCATTTGCCCGAGCAAGAGTGTCCTCCACATCATTGTAACGGGAAGCAACTAGATCGGATGCCTTTGGAAGAAGGAGCATAGAAAGAAAGCAGCTTGAATTGGGAACTGATAACAACTCCTGCTTCCTCCTGTCCCAAGGATACGAGACATATCCATCTTGAAGCCTAGCCCTTGACAGTGCACTTACAATCCTGGAGCTCCTCGAAGCTGCATCACATGATTCACTATCTCACTTTGCATGGAAAGGTTTTGGGACAAAATACAGATATGGATTATGAAATAATCACTGATATTAACAATCCAACACCCTAAAAAGTTTTTGGTTATATTTTCTGGAAGCTGAACTTGAGGTCATACACACCAAATTTAATAAGTTCATGCAAATTCTCAACTCCTAGTTCATGTTTGGGGATGATATTAAATTACCTTACTACAACACAAAATCCTGATGATATCGTGACATTTTTTTTTTTTGTTTTTATAATATTGAACATTACACTTATGTCATGCAACATCATATTTAAGATATGAAATCTTAATTTGCGATATCATGAATGTCTATAAGTATATTTTATTAAATATACGTTATTTTAATAATAATAAATAATTCATCATCCCCAAGTGTGAACAGAAAGCGATACATGTCGCTATTGTGAGTTGTGACATAACATTAATTGGGTAGGAATTTCTTTTGCGGCCTAAGTCTCACAAAAACGAGTTCGAAGAAAGCCCATTGAGTATGGAACTTAGAAAAGTGATACGTCCCACGATCACACCCATATGAGAAAAGAAGAAGCTGAAATTTATTGAAAATTGGGAAAAGGTACAAATGCGTTGAAAATTTAGATAAACAAACCAAATGATGCATTACTTTATCCACTAAGAAATTATTTATGCCAAAGAATACAAAAGGGGAGTCTTGTCAGCTCGTGTGTCATGAGGCTCATATACATAAATAGAGGCGGCCACTGCAGCCTCATGGGCAATAACCCATGCAACGCTTTCAGATGACCAAACAAATGCATGTCATGATGAGGCTATGAAAATTGATATTTTTCCAATCGAGAAATTAAAGCTGAGTCCTGAATGGGCAATTGGGAGTAGTGGAGCTTTCAATGACTTTGTCAAAAAGTATTTCTTTAAGATTATTATCTTTCCCAAGTTCCATGATTAATGTGCATGACTTATCAATACACTTATGAACAAATCATGTGTGACCAAGAATACTAAAAAATAAAAAATAACAATAAAGAGAAAATTAACATGTATGGAAAAAGAATAAATAAAAGTAAACTATTAATACTAAATTTGATAAAATTCAACGCTATGGCCGTTTTAATTCAAGATCTAAATAGCTTTCAGAAAATTATACAGACTTTTTGGAAATAGTTTTCCTCAAGAATTTATATAGTTACAATAAGATATTTATTAATACGAAAAATATATAATACTAAAATGTCGATGAATTTTTTTATTATCATACTAAACCTTTGCTAAGGTTCATTAAAAGTTTAATGAAATTATATAGAATTTATTTTATATATATATATATATATATATATATATATATATTCCTTGTTCATAAATTTTTCGCCTATTTTTAAATTCCACTGATAAAACTTTAGCTATAATTGCAAGTAAAACTTCATGAAATCTATCTAATTAGTAATAATATCTTGTAAAAACACTTAACTAAGATATCTTATTCAATTTCTTATATTACGTATTACAAAATTATTAATTTAATTTTATTATGATTAGAATTTATATAATTTTATTATTATCGTTTCCAAAAAAAAATAAATTAATAAAAACAATAAAATTTATCCACATTATAATTTGAGAATCAATAAAAATTATATATCATAAATAATTTTTACCATAAAATTTTAAATAAAACGAAAAGAAGAAGAGAAGACAATAATAGAATCTTCACACGTGTAACAAGTGGTAACTCGCGTGACCAACCAGAATCTGAAAAGTCAAACGTCAATGCAAAAGTCAAAAATGAACAAAAACGCGGTCACGAGCTCTACCGCCACGCACGACTCAACTCACCTTGCAACTCCAAGCACTCGGCCTCGCTCCGGTCACAGAAGCCGACAGCATAGTTCGGATCCGCAATGGACCTCAGCATGTAGTGGTTCTTCTTCCCGCCCGACTCCGGCACGATACACGCCTGCAGCTCCGTGAACTCCTCGCTGCCTCGCCTCACCTTCACCAGAATGGACGTCTCGTTGTTCTTGAACGAGCCGTGAAGAATTTTCTGGACTCCACTCCTCCCGTTCTTGAACGGCGACTTGTACGAGCGCGACGACGATCCGGATCCGAATCCCGTTCCGGAGCCTATCCGGATTTCCTCGACGATGTCTCCAGTCTGGAGCATGTCGCTCGTCCATTCGTCGGCTTTGGAGGTGCCTTTGAGGCACTCGATGGAGAGGACGGTTAAGGATTTGGAGTCTCTGGTTGAAGGCTCAGGTTGAGGTGGCGTTTGGATCCTATCCATTTGTGATCGGGTCGGGTCAAGAATTGAATGGCATTTGTTGTTTGCTTCAGCTCTTGGAGAAACGGTTTGATATATAGAGAGAGAGAGATAGAGGTTTAAGAGATGAGGTGGAGAAGGATTAAGAGTTTGATTAGAATTGATTAGGATATTAATTAATGAATAAAAAATGGATTAATTTGAAGTGTGTAAGAGAAGGTTCAGGTTCAAGGAATTTGTGGAGATTGATTGGTTTTGGAGTGGATTGGATTTGTGTTGAATTTGATTGAATTGAAGGAGAAAATGAAAGAAGAGTGAGAGAGAGCTGGAGAGGTTTTATATGGTTTTATCGTTACTTGTTTGACATTTTTTTTTATTTCGGTCTGCGTTGAAAGATTTCTCTGCCCTATAGTCTACTGTTTATATTCCAAGGCCTGCGAGGTTGAGCACGTTACACGGTGGGTTTACTCTTAGTTTGGATTATTATGTTATTTTCAAATTCTTAATTTAACGATTAATTAATAATTGATATTCTTGTTGAAATAATAATATCCATTAAATTTATTACTTTAACAAAAATAATATGACTAAAAAAATTTCTTGAGTCAGTAGTCATTTTGGAACCAATAACAAGTTAAATAACCAAAAAAAAGGTGACAAATTGCAATATGTTATGTCCATAAAGAAAATAGGACCGCATGCATTCGGAACTGTACGTGTGTCTATATTGATAGTTGTTCTATTTAATATAATTAATGCTAATGATTGAAGCAACAACGGAGTGCTATTCATAAATGAGATAAAAATTCAGATCTTTGGATACCTAAAAAGCTTTTTTCTGTTTTTTCTTTTTTCTTTTTAACGCTCCCTCTCTCTCTGTATCTCAATAGATATTCAGTGAATTCTCGTAGATGAACATAGACACAGGAGAACTCAAATATAGAGAAACCCTTGTGAGTTTTTTCAAAACATAATAGTAAAGCATATGATAAAAAATTTAAAATAATATAATAAATATGAACGTATTATTGAAGATAACAAACATTATTTGTTTGTTAATTATAAGATGTCATCTCAAAATAAAAATTACATTTATTACTCATTATTTTAGTTTCTGGTTACATACTTTTACAATTCAATCAAGGATTTAAGGTTTTATACACAACTAATGCGTAAATATTATGGGATGAGTAAAAAATAAAAAATAAATAAATAATATTAAATTATAAAATGTGATAATTATCTATTCACTAATATTTTATCAACTTAGATGGTAAAATAAATTTATTGTAAAAAAGTTATAAGTGTAATATTACTCTATACGTAGATAAAATTGGATATCAATGAAGCTGTTGAACTATTTTCCACCGTGACAGAATGACCCTACTTCAATTTTAGCCATTTGTTGATTTGTACTTTGCAGTATTTGTATTTCTTTTATATTGTAAAATAACACTAGAATATCATGGATATTTATTTAATTATTATATATATATGAAACAAAATTTCATTATACTTATAATTCATTGGAGTAATTTCTTTGTTTATTTAAAATTACTGCAATGCTGATTTGATAATCTTATCAAGATAATTTAATCTTTGAATTTGATATATGAGGGTTTAATTTTTCTTAAATAAAAAGTCTCTTGTGTCATATTTCATGATACCATGGCCAATGTTCCAAAAAATAGAACAATGTCATATAGATGTCCATTTTTTTCAGAAAAAATTACTAAAATAAATTAAATAATTAAAGAAAAATCACAAATTCTTTTAAATTATTTTGGGTGAATGAGTTGATATCATACGATGAAGACATTATTTTCTATTTAAAAAAATAATATATATTTGCTGTGACAAGGATGTTATTTTCTATTAAAAAAAAATTGTGATGATATCATACGATGAAGACATTATTTAGAAGCTTCTCTGATCTGATATATGCAGGGTCGAGTTCCACTGCAGTCTCACGCGCCTTATTTGAGTTTGTAAAACACGATCAATCCAGTGTTTAGAAGGTGACGTTCGCAGGCCGAAATTCATGACGTAGCTAACGCTAACCTGTGCTTGGTTGGGAATGGGAGATATGTTTCGACTTTTAGAATATAATCGGTTTTTTTCAAATTAGAAAGAAAATTACTAATTTATTGTTTTGTTAAATTAAAATTAAAATATTGTGTAAATATGTAATGACATAAACATAATCTGCAATTTCAAAATATTTTTAAATATTGTTTATTAATGTCTAAATATTTCTTGAGAGAAAAAAAAAATTTTCATTAGGTTACTTCAATGGTCCCGAATTCATTACAATACATAAATTTCATACGTCTATGACAATGACAAGATTTATAAAGAGGGTTAGTATTTCTTAATCAAAATATATGATACAGATTTTACAAATAAATCAAATCCAAGCTTAATTTTAAAATAGATTACTTAAGGGGATTAAAATTGAATATTTTAAAGTCTCAATTTAACATATTTACACCAAAATATTCTGAACATTCATCGTCATACATTTAGCATATTTTCATAACCACCATAGACCCAGACAAACCTTGCTTTACGTTGGTATCATAATATGCGGCAAATCATAAGGAATCTCATTCATGCAAGACCAAATTATTTCAATATAAGAAACAAAAACAAAGATAACTTGCAATGATAGAATTTTGACTGGCTCTACACGGATTGGAAGATCATAAGAATTTTCATTGCAATCCTGAGAGCAAATAATATCATATTTTTTAAAATTAAATATAACATTACTAATATTATAAATAATATTACACTTATAGCTCTTTTTTTGTGCTTATTTTGTTTTAGGGGTATCGAGAGATGCATTGCACTCACAACTAATAATAAATGTACGATTATAAGTTCAAATCATCATTAAGATAATTAATCGAGGTTCTATTTTATAAATTAAAGACAGAAGATACATCCTCTAGGTCTATCTAGTAATATGAAGCCTAGAGGTCTGAAACTTTTCGAAGTACTAACAGGGATAACGATTACAACAATGTGATAGAATAGCAGAACTGCTAGGAACCCATTGATGTGCACCAGGCCCCTTAACTATCTCTTTTTGCACATCACTTTATATATATATATATAAGCAGGCCTCGCTGTTCAAACTGCAAAAATCTTTTGCAAATTGAATCCTGTACATATAATTTTACTGCATTAACCTGCATAAAAGAAAAGAACACCAAAAAAAGATAATGTAAGAATAAGCTATGAGCAATGGAAGTTCCAGCAACATTAGCTTCGGCGCGTCATAAAGAATGCTATGCCTCTTTGAACAAACTACTTTGTTTTTTTTAGTATTCGAAGTTTCAATAATCTAAATGCAATTAGAATTTGAGAACAGGATAATATAACAGAATTTTAAATGCATTCCCTTCAGTGAAATTTTGGTTGAGTACAAGTGATTTTGGAGAATTCCATACTTGTTTAACGAATGCTGCAGTAAATTGTTTCGAAAGAAATATTTGATAAAAAAGAAAGTTATTTTGTTTTCTAGACTTCATTCCAGTATTAACTGAAAACGACAATGAAAACTATGTGTAGAAGGTTGTAACAATGAAAATTGAAGGCATTAAAACATCACAGGCTTTAGATTACTTACTAAACCCATCTCTTTTGTGAATCTACATCCTTTGATGCACTTTGAGTTTGTCTTCTACTCTTCTTGAAATCTCCTCTAGCTGATGGCTGCTTTTGCCTCAAAGAAGAAACTCTGCTGGAATTCTGATTTGTTGATATTTCTGTAAGAGGACTAACCGACCGAGACTCAGTTGGCTTCACTAAAGAAGTTGAGACTTTTGGAGGAGCTAACTTCTGATTGCTTGTTAAAGCAGAAGCACCATTCTGAACAGGGGTTCTCTGGACTTTAGGAACAGAAACTTCTTGTCGATTCACAGGGGGAGAATCTGAATCAGAAGAAGAAGGGCTAGTAGTACTATCCATATCATAAAGGAGGTTATCTGTCATAACAGGAGACTGCCAACAGTTTGAGGTTGAGGTTGTGGCTGAGGCAGATGAGGGTCTCCGAAGCCTTGTCAACTGCACTACCTGGATATGGTTAAATGTTAATTATATGGGTTCTGGAAAGAGTGACAATTGCGGCTCATGTTAATTACACATGATTGGTTCTTTTTTTTTTTTTTTAACAAAATGAACATCAACCAATTTTGTGGCATATAAGCAGTTTATACATTAATGATTAATGGATGCAAGGGTATGAGCTATTGTTACTATCATGCAAACATTTTGACAATTGACATCAGTTACACCCGGTGATTCAAATATCAATCGAGTAGTTCCGGTAAAAAGATAGAACTTTCCCAATTCAGGTCTTGTTGTATTTTATTGTTTGCCAAAACTATACCTAATGCAATTCTTAGCATTGACTTCTCTCACCTTTTGCTCCAAAACAACCATGTCCTTCTTAAGTCTCGTAATTATCATGTTCTTCCTCCGTATGATGTCTTCCAACTCCAAGATCCTCTGTTATCAAGAAAAGCCGGGCTAAGCAGAATTAATCAAAGAAGAAAAGAAACGTGAAAATTTGAAGGAAAGACAGACGGATGTATTACCTTTGAACCTGTCACATTAGCTGACTGGACAAACGCAGTTAGCTCCTTTATGGTTGTATCCTTCTCTTCACACTCTTTCCTCAGATTGCAGATATCTTGTTCTATTGCAAAGTTATTCATCTGCACAAGTACACACCGGGACATTAGAAAAATGGAAAATTGATCCAAGGTAGGCCATCACTCTGTTTTGCCGGATCCTAAACCCTGAATGATTCTTGATAATCACGCCACTAATTAACAATTTTCTTTAGAAATGAAATTATGATTTTTTTAACGGAAAAACACTTAAAATTAACCAACTTTACTGAATTAAAGGCCCGTAAAACTTAAAAAACTATCTAAAAGGTTACATCAAACAGCCATCTCCGAATCATTTACATTTAATATAAATAGGCATAAAATTCTAAAACAACATGACAGAAATTTGGCAGCTATCTCCTAACAAAAATGGGTTGAGAAATTGATTTTGTTTCCCTAGCACTATGGAAAAAGTTCATTGCTATCGCAAAACTTCCTAGCCATGGAAGATAGCAGGCATATGGCTACTTCCATTGAAGAAAACGAATTAAGAATTCAAAGAATAGGACAAAATATCCAAGAGGGTTCAAATATTGATAAATAATGAGCTCTTTAAGAATTTAAATAATACGAAACTAAAAGAAATTATAAATAATGTTTCTGAACTTCCATCCATTACCTGGATTTCCGCAGCTGATGTGACACTGGAAGCCCAATCTGACAAGTCAGACATGCGGCGCTCCTCTTGTTCCATTTCATTCGCATGAGTCATTTTGTAATGGAGCATCTCATCCCCACATGTGGTTTTTATAGCAGAGTTATCCTGCCACAGGGAAATTTAATTAATTTTCTCAGCTCAGATAATCACAAAAACACCATCAGAGCACTGAAGTTGAAATTTTACCGCCAGCCCAGTAAACAGGTCATGATGTTTATCACAAAGCCAACAACCACAGTCAACAAAACTGATTCTATCGTTGCCAAAAGTTTCACCAAATGGGGATGGTTCTGCTTTCCCCTCTAGTGACATTACAGGCTTCACTCCAGGCTGATCTTTAGCGTAATACAACTGTTCGCAGAGACTGTCAAGCTTCTGCTGCATGCTCTGTAGCACCTGATCCTGCAATTACCATTTTCAATAATTAAAATTTCTGAAGTAAACACTTCATTTTATAGAAATTAGTAGTTAATTATCTCCAAAAATAAAAAAGTAACTTCATCCAAAAAAATTCGGCATTGAAGAACTAAACCCAGATGCAGAACAGTAAAAATGAGAGTAACTAGTGGTAAAAATCTACTAATTTAATGGTAAAAATGGGATTTTAAAAAAAATTATAACCTTCATTAAACGAGAATTAAAGCGAGAGCAAATTAAATCACGTGTTAATTTGATTTAATCTAAAGAAACAAAAATAGTAAAATAATCGAATTTAATAAAACGAGTTGAAATCACAAACCCTAAGTTCGACAGATTTTTTGAGCTGCGAAATGACGCGATTCTTCTTCGACTCGGCGACGGCGACGCCGATTACGGCGACGATTAGGAACCTCTGAAGGGGGGTGAACATCTCCCAAGCGGCAGACTCATCCAAGCCCAAGCCTCCCTTTATGGCTCGGGACGCGCTGGCTTCCTCCGCATTCATGAGGCGTCCTTGCAGGGACACCCAAGCAAGCTTGCGAGCAGACGAGGGAAGCGAAACAGTGCGGCTTGGGCGGGTGAAATGGGAGGAGAGGCGGCGGGGGAAGGGGGAGGGAATGGAGGGGAATGCGGCGAGAGAGACGAGAGATGGAGAGTGAGCCGAGCTGGTGCCGAAACTGAAGCCATTGTCGTGGTCGTCTTCTTCCATTGGCGATAAGAGAGAGAAAGGAGCGTGATTACAGGGACTTTGTTAAATTGAGAGATTCTTTTGAAAAAATAAAAATAATAAAAAGGATTTGATCGTATCTGTGTATTGAATGGGTTCCTATTATTGTTAGGTTGTTTTGTCCAGTAAAATTCAAATTATTTTGATTTTGAGAGGGAAAAGCAGGAGGTGAACGTTGGGACTTGGGAATCCTTTGACAATTCACATTTCGACACGTGTCCTTGCTTATTTTCAACAGAAGAACAGGGAAAATAGGGATGTGTTGCATTTGCTTCTTTCCTTTTTTTTTTTTTTCTTATTTAACCAAAAAGAAATTAGATACTATTGCTAGTCCTAACGAAATGATAAAAATGAGGATCGCGAAAAGTGAATCTAACAAGTAATCTATTTGTATATAAAATTTAATCAAGTAATCTATTTGTATATAAAATTTAATCATTTATGGAAAATGGAAATAATATAATACTGAGATGGCAAGTTAGTGGTGGATCAAGGGCATTGCATTAGATAAGCTTGGTATTGAATTTGTTTCCAAATAACAATTTATTTATAATTTTATAGCATTATGCAATCACAAAGATTCTTGTTTCAGTATTTCCAGTTATCACATTTTCAATTGGGTTAATTCTAATTGGTCCCCTGAGGTTAGACCAAAAGAAAATTGAAGACCTCAGTTTTCTGAAATTCAAAATTACCCCCTAAGGTTACTGTATCACCGTTAGATTTAACGAAAAATGTATTAAATAGTAACTTAACGCTTTAGAAACCATTTAGAAAAGGGTATTATAGTCTATTTTACTGCTTATTAGCTTTAAGTTATTATTCAATACATTTTCCGTTAAATCTAACGGTTTAATACATTTTCCGTTAAATCTAACGGTGCTACAGTAACCTCAAGAGGCATTCTTAGATTTCAGAAAACCAACGTCCTCAATTTTTTTTAGGCCTAATCTCAGGGGACAAATTAGAATTATCCTTTTTCAATTAGAAACATGTCATAAAAAGTAAAAATACATATTAAAAATATTAATATTTGAAATGTGACATTTTTTTATACAACCTAATATATGACGTTCACACACACACACACATATATATAAGTAACAAAAAGAATAAATATTTTTCAAATGTGCAAATTTGAGTAGATGGGAATGTCAATTAGTTGATTGAACTGATTATTGAATGTACAATATAACAATAAATTTGATTTTATAAAGAAAAAATCAAAAAAATATATATATTATAAATATGCCAACTAAATACAGTGATGCGCGGTTCTTTGTACTTGTTTCTCTATTGGCGTTCTATTCGTGGTCTTCATGGTGGGCTAAAAGCGTAGCCAGTAGTCCACAACAAAAATTGGTGTTCTTTTAGCGTTGCAGTGGGGTGCAGATAGCACCACCACAATTTAAAAGGACAAAAGCCTTGTCCAATTGTCTTTGTGGGGTTCATATTGTACTTTCTCATAACCCCTTGGAACAACCTTTTTGTTTTTCTGTTTTCTATTATTAAGTCGTCACTAATTATCTCAATAGCTGTCACCTATATCCAAATTACTATGAAATTATAATTCTAAACTATATAATTTTATTCTTCACTTGTACAAAAAAATTATAAATACTACATACAATTTTATTCCTCATTTAATTGCCAATCATTATTATATTTAATATAAATGTTATAATATAATAATACAAACTTTTAACAACTTAGAAATACTTTGTTTATGTTTTAACTCATTTTCTTTTAGGTCTCATCTTCAATAATAACAATATTATGCGTTGCATGGCAAATTTCATTTTTTTAAGTACCTTAGCAAGGGAGAAATTCTTATTAATAAAATTTTAGTAAATTACTTGTAATATATTCATATTCATCTTTTATCGTTGATTCATCACATCAAACTCTTTGGTAGTCCGAGCTCTTTTTTAGTGTGTGTGTGTGTGTATTGAATTAATCCTTAAACTCAGAATTGAAAACTATGCTGGTATAATGCTACATAGTGCTACCCTACAAATTAAAGTTGACTAAGATTTTTGGATGTCCACATGGGGATCCAGACAAAAAGAAAGTTGGAGCCAGATTTATATTGTCAAGATAAAACCAACCACAAAAGATAGCAGGGGCCCGCACCAAGAAGCTTCAAGAAATCGCAAATAGGTCCCCACTTCCCCAAGCCTTGTACTATTCAACCCCGGCCCTTGGGACAGCTGTTGCGTGCAATTGTCCCCACCGCCCTCGCCCTTTATAATTAATGAAATAAATATTACTAAATTAATCTTTTGATAATGTTATTAAATCGATAATAATTATTAAATTAACTCCTATAGTTATCATAAGTATTGATCTTAACCTAACGTTGCCCAAAGTTATTAATGGTAGGAACCAATAAAAAAAAATTAACAGGATTAGCACGTCAGTCAGGTCATCAAAGTCACATAAAACTATGTTAATTCTTAGACTTAATTAAAGTAGATTGTTTTCTACAAAAGGAGTTTCTAAATTTGAATATCAACTTTTCTGAAATTAATTAATGATTTTTAAGTGAACGACATCAGTTGAAATGCATAATTTTAGATAAAAATTTGACATGTGTAACATTACTCACATAGTTTATTCTTTGAACTAAAGAATTCTCTCATCTTCTTTCATTTTCTTTGGCATCCAACACAATCCAAAATCACCAAGAGTATTTCATTGATCATTTAATAATTTTAAACATCGATTAGATTCAATGAAACCACTTTTTTTACTCAAATTCTGAGTCATTAGATCAATGCACTTTCAAATTATTGAGATCGAATTTGACATTTGTTATTCCCAAAGTACATTAATTAAATATGTTAGTCTTAATCTTAATCATTAAAAATAGAGTGATATTATATCTAGAACTCATCTATAATCAACATTTATAATATTATTTTTAAAAGTATATTTATTTAACTCAAAATGTGTGTAAATTAAAGATGGTGTTATGAAACTTGCCTACTCAAAAACTTTTTTTTAATTATAGATTTTTAACTATATGATAAATAAAATGAAGTTTTGAAAATTTATATTAAATCATTAACTAAAAAGTTTTCAAGTCCCAAACAAACCCTTGTTGAAAATAGAAACTATGCTTTGAAAACAATGAGCCAAATAAAGACAAGCAACATGAAGATGAATGACATAAGCAATGACATGGTATACACTTCCAATGGATTTGGGGCATATAGGATAGTGACTCATCTATTAACTCCACTTGTGTCATACAAATCATCTACTCGTTTTTATCCAAATATTGTTAAAACTTTAGTTAATCCTCAAGGACATAAATTCACAGAGTGACCTTTTTAGCTTAGTCTTCTATCACAACTTTCCTTTCTCAAGCACATAGAAGTGGAATAGGAGTGACCAAATAAGTACCTGGTACTCATTCAGGGTTGGAATTGGAAAAAGGTAGGGGTATTGCATTGTGAAGAAAGTTTTAATTATGGTTTTCTATAATGGGCTTGTACACTAATTTGAGCATTAGGTTAACACTCCTCAAACAAAAGAAGGCAATTGAAGAATGGAAACGTTAAAATCAAAATTCATAAGTCAAACCCATAATGTGTGATGATATAATCTTGTACGTAAAATTGCTTATAAACTCAAAACATTGACCGCAATGCATCATGCGTAAGTAAGATCGGTAAACTCTTTTAGAAGGGAGAAGAATAATAAAATGATTGTGATCTCGCTAAGCATATAATAGAAAAGGTCAATAGCTTAAGATAAGCATACTGTTGGGTTCAGCGAAACAGTATATAGTGTACATATGAAACGGAGCAAAAAGGCACAGAACAATAACTGAAGATCCAATTTGGGAAATTGATTTTGTAAGCTTAGCTATTGAAACATAGATAAAGCGGGGGCAAGCAATCATGTCATCATACCAATAAAGTTAATAGCTTCACTAATTCTTCTATTAAATCATTGATATCATAGACAAATATAATAGCCCCCACAAGCTTCCCCCTGGCCTTTAATGGGACAACAATTGATAGGTCCCCCACTTTAACTCATGAAAGAGAAGTGTACGGTAGAGATAAGCGCACAATCTCTCTCCCTTCCCCACTCTCTCTCAACAACATAAAATTATCTGAAGTTGATTGAGCTTACAACTTGAAAAAACTAAAAAGCACAGCGGCAGTTACTATACAAATTGCTCCTTAGAGTTAGCTTTTAGCAGCTCTTTTTGGCCCCTTCACACCCACATAATAAAAGAATAATAACTCACTCATATCTTCTTCTTTTTCAGCGCAAAAGAGAACCAAACCAAACCAAACCAACTCAACCCAACAAAGCTTTGCTTTTTATATCCTTTTATGTTATGGTTGCTCCTTGTTTGCACACGTACACTTTGCACGTTTATCAGAAAGTGCCTGGGAAAAAAAAGGGGAAAAAGATAAGATAAAACTTGCTTTCAGCTTAGTGGGGTTTGACTCAAGATACAACAGGCTTTGAGATACACCTTCACTTGTTGTTGCAGTTCTTTCACATAATCAACAGCCAAATCTAGCATGTCCGCTGTGTTTGTTTGCTGCAAAATTAACAAGGAAAAATGAAAGCAAAATTAGAGCCTCAATTAACCAACTTGTAAGGGGAAATGAAATAGGAAAATTGAAAACTAGCTAGATTAATTTAATTATACCTTGTCCATGTTAGGGACAAGATCTTGTAGCTTCCTCATTCGTTCACTTATTTTGGTTCTTCTAACCTGGACAAAATAATTCAAATGAAAACATTCAGAATTGCACCAAATGGTGAATCATGAGTGAATGGAAAGCGCCTTAGATATATTACCCTCTCAGCAATGCTTCTAGGATGAGTTGCACAACCCCGCTTGGCTCGGATCTTACAAGGCACAGAATCTTGGAACTGCAAAAGCTTTTCAATTGTTGAAATATCTTTTGGTAAACTCAAGTGATGAGCCAAGAGAGGAGGGGGGCGATTTCCAACATCAACATTCTGTAAAACAAGTATTTCATTAAACTACAACTAGATCAAAATCTGATAGAATAATCACAATGAAGTCAACTGTATAGTACCTCAGTTTCAGCTTCACTGAATCCAGAAAGAGTTCTGTCATCCTCTCTGAGCCTTTGCATTCCACCCATATTTTCGGACATCATTGTAGAGTCGTTCCAGGAATCAATTGGGAAACCTGATGAATAATTGTTACTACGAGATTGGTCGAAACTTTCATTATTGTTTGTGTTCCCCATTTCAGCTATTGGACTCATTTGACCTGAAGAAACAGGTTGAGGTGGCCTGCCAGCAGAAGGATATGATGCTTCTCTATTAGTGTTATTGCCAACACCATACTCTCCCATGCTTTTCATCACAACGTAGCCTGCCATTTGCCAATACTTTCTCAGTACTTGTCTCAAATTATGAAACAAATATATAAAAACTGAAAATTGCTATAAAAGAATCACAGTCACGAACCAGAAGTTACACACTTATAGCATAAACAACTTCATCACTGCATATAATAAATGGATTTTTTTTTCCCTAGATTGTAAATCTATAATTTTTTTTTAAGAAGAAGAATAAATTCAAAACCCTTTAATAATTTAAAAAAAAAAACCCTTTTTTTGTTTTTCCAAATTTTAAATGTCCTAGTTGCTCCATCTGGACTTGATTGGTTTGTCAGAAGCTCCAAAAATTATAAATTTGTTAACCAAAACATGGATTAAATATTAGAGTGAGGGGATGACAGAAAATAAAATTTTCCGAGAAAACAAGCAAAAAGGTATAGACAGACAAACATAGAAAGAAGATCAAAGCTCCAACATACCATTTTCGATATTTATATCGGAGAAAAGCCCTGCAGGGGAGCTGCTATGGCGAATAAGATTCGAAGTATTGCCACCAGTATTCATCTTCATGGGTGGAAACCGATCAATCCCAACTGAGCTCATCACTCTATAATCCATTTCAGGACCCGAATTCTGAGTCTGCAAGTTCTGTTGAGGCTGGCTTTGATAAAAACTCTGTGAAGCAGATGAAAAAGTTTGCTGCTGCTGCATAATTGCTGATTGGTTATTCATTTGTGGAATAATCTGTCTTGGCTGCTGAGGCTCCATCATCTTCTCTCTGACCGGAGACTGTTGCCTTGTGAGGCCAAGATTATGTTCCGGAATGTTGCTTTCCGTGTTTCCACAAGTGGATGACAGAAATTTTGCGAAAATTCGCTCTGTTTCAGGACTTGATGGCCCTTTGAGAATGTCCTCACAGAGCTCTCTGTCCAGGAAGCTTGAAAAATATGAACTTGGAGCTGATTGATAACGTGTCAAGCTGGAGTTCAGCTGCCTCTGGTGCTGCTGAAGCTGATGATCATTGAGATGGTGGTGGTGGTGCTGTTGAAGATCCGACTCCATTGCTCTCCTATTGTAATGCTCAAAAGCTGAAGAAATTTATTACTTATCCTCTTTGAGTTGGTTCAATCAGATCAAAAACTGAGAACCAAGAAACCATGGAGAACCAACTAGTAGCAAAGAAGCTAAAAAGCTTTGACTTTCCAGGAAAATTGCTTCAAGCAACGAAGTACTCAATCCAATAATTGAAGCAGCTTCAGGTGGATCTAAGCCAAAATACCACTGAAGCAAGAGCTGAAACAAAGAAAGAGAGGGGAGGAAAAAAAACAGAGCTCAGAAGGGTGAAATTTTCTTCTTTTCAACCTCAATTTTCTGAACACAAAAATGGATTATTATTAAATCTGACAACCACCCATTTTTTGATATTATTGAATCTGAATCATTCACTCCATAGAAGATAACAATAACAACAAAAAGGAACCACTCACCCTTAGAAAGAGGAATATATCATATCAAAAATCAGAGAACAATAACAGAACAAAGAACAATAACATAATAATCCCAACAAGTTAACAACTCACTAGCTCTCTGTCTCTGTCTCTCTCTCTCTCTCTCTCTCTCTCTATCTATCAAGCCAAGCACTTTTTCTGTGCTTCTGGCGGAGGTATTGCTGCTGATGCCAGTGACTGAACACTGAGAAAGTGAAAATAAACAAGTCAAATTAAAGACAAAAAAATATTTATTTTTATAGATCTTCTTCTATGTTGAGTTCAGGAGCTCAGAGGTCACGGAGACCAGAAAAATACATCGCACAAGATTTGTTTTTATTGAATTTTTTGCCTTGGGACTTCATTAGCCTTTTTGCTCGAGGAGGAGAGTAATTTAATAATAATGATAGGTATATAATTAAATTACGTAACTTAATATAAATAGTTTGATTTTAATTTTATATAAAATCATGAAATGGATAGATCTTAGTTTATTTATTAAAATTTAATTAATTTATTTTTTATTTTTATCTATTCAGTAAATTAGTATCATATCAAATTATATGAATTATGTTACATAACTTAATTATGCATCTAATATTACTTATAATTTAAAAGGTTTGGATACAACACAATCCGTATATTATATCATCTTAATCAAATTAATAAACCAATTATAAATAAATAATAATATTCACATTACATACGTATAAAATAGAACTACATTTTTAGAAAAAAATTGATATATTGTTCTTTTTGCTTTTTTATATATTTTTTTATTAAATAATAATAGAGATATAAATGATGTGGTATTTTCGGGTCCTAAATCTCTATCGTTGATTTAATGAGAGAAAATAAGTGTACAGTGGCCTTGTTAACACGTCACTGTGCATAGGCATGGATTAGAAGGTTGTGAGGGCATGGAACACGATTTAATTCAATTTTATCTTTAGTACTAACGTAAGAAGATGACTTGATGAACGGAGCACTAAATGTGTTGAAATGACAATTCTATCCATGTCCCATATTCTTATATCATGTTTGAGATATATTTTCTTTTTCTAATAATTAGATAAAGATGTATTATTAGGATGCCAAGTAAATTTTTCTTAATTTTCATTTTAATTTACTTGTTTAAATAACTAGATAGAAAATCATATCATTGTCTCGTGTATAATTTCATAATTCTTATGGTGTTTTGTAAATTTTGAAACAATAATAAATATTTGGAAAAAAAATTGTATCTTTTAGTAACTATTTTCACATTACATAATGGTTAATTTTATGACAATGACACAATGGCTTCTAAAACTTTATTTTTAATAAATGAAGCAAAAAATAGAGTACTACTATTCTATCAGTAATCTAGGACGGTCAACTACATCATATAAAATTAAGAGATGAGTTTACTGTCATATTTGTAACACTTTTTCAGTACCAGTTATGATAATATTAGACTTATAATATTAAATTTTAGATTTGTGACATTCAAAGATAATAAAATTTTGAGGATTAGTTTACTTTTATTATGACTGATGTTTTTTAAGTTTCAGATTATATCAACTAGACTTATAGTATTAAATTTTAGATTTGTGATATGCAATGATAAATTTTAATATACAAGTTACAATCTAGAGTAATAGAAATACATAAGATGTTATAAATTATTATTCTAAAATAATAAAATTTACATCAAGCATCAATACTATCAATATTAAGCCAAATCCCCGGAGATTTTATATATATATATATATATATATACACACACACTTACACATATATGTATGCATGCTTAATTGCTCAATTACTTGACAAAACTTGCGGCTTCAAGGTTTAAATTGTCTTTGCGGGAATAAAAATAATAAAATTGAATAAATGCAATAATGTGATTTCAGTAGTGGGCAACCCAACCCTTAGTATTAAAATGAAACCTCCATCAGTTTTGGAGAAGTGAGACAAAAATATTATTTTTCTAATTGGGGCTATCACTTTCAATAATTTTTAATATTTATACTTAATAATGAAGTGCTAACTATGCTTAGAATTAAATTATAATTTTCTTTTGCCACGAAGTGGCTTACAATTGGTGCTTTAGAGCGAAAAAAAGGGAGGATGGATTTATTAAATATCAATTATATTTTTTGGGTCCGCATCTTTGATAAACGTGTCGCTCTTTAAAATGCAAGGGCAGAAGTACCCATGTTAAATTACCCTTAATTATGTAGACAGGAAGGACAAAATTGTCCTACAAGGATATATGAGTCATAAAGCAGGTGGTTGACTGTTGTGTCACTAATGAAAGGGTACCGTAGAAATGTGCGTGTTTTTGTTTAAATACACATATTTTCAGGTATTTGTAACAATGAACACAAATTTTATAAAAAAAAAGTAATAATTTTTTAATTAAAATACATATTTTTTCATGATTTAACGTATATTCTTAAGATACATGTTAAAACAACTTATATTATAAAATATAGTTTAGAAGATCTCCATAATAAAATGGCGATCTTGAATGTTAAAACATGAAAATGTGTGTATTTTTGTAACAAAAATATAGACATTTTTGTGTATTTGTAATTATAAATACAAATTTTATAAAAAATAATTTTTTAATCAAAATATACACTCTTTCATGATTTAACATATGCTCTAAGACAACTCATAATAAAAAAAAAAAATAGTTTAGAAGATCTCGTAACTCCCACTAACAAAGTTTTGTATTTGTAGATTTTGAAATAAACTTAAACCAAAAAACATGTTTGATGATCAATCTTGGCTGTAACATAAAACATATTACCAATAAAATTGTCTAATCTAGGTTATATAAACAATAATCAGCAAATCAATCAGTGGTTCTATGTTTTAATATATTGATAAATTATAACAAAATTCAACCTAATATAATTTTTTTAATCTATCGAATTAATTTGTCAAAATCAACTTGGATCAATCGTTTAAGGTCATAAAATTGGCATAAGACAAACTACTTGTAATTGTGGACAACAATAAAGTAAATATATATGTGTATAGCTTAATGGGGTGCACCGTGAAGGAACTTTTGTTGACATTATAATTATATTGGTATAACATAAAAAAAAAAACTTTGCTTAAAAGTTAATCCTGGATTAGTTGTTAATGCACGTGTCAAGTAACTGTGGAAAAAGGGTGAATGCCAACTGATCAAATCACTATTAAATCCACTTGGCGACCTATTAGAATCTCTTAATGTGATTGAACCTTAAAAAATTCCAATTTCCTGCTAGATCCAGATTAGTGTACTGTTTAACACGAATTAATAAAATAACTAAACGACAAACCACTTTGGGGGTAGAGAAATCGCCATTTTTAAATAGGAGATTAGTACTGTTAAAAATTAAGTAGATAAAAATATTCTCAATCATGTAAAGATTTGGAGCAATATCTAATTTATCAATGAGCCATTTTTGTTACACGTGTACAAACTTTTGTTTGATTTAGAAAAGGCCCAGGGATGGAGGAAGGTAAAGTAAAGGGGAAGGGTAGGGGGGCCCTAGGCTTTGGCTGTGGTTTGGGTGATATGAATGATGTCGTTTTCAGTGATGTTTTTCAGATGTATTAGCTTGGCTAACCCATCACCACGAATTCAGAATCAATTAAAGATCGTGTATGTGTCGTTTTGTAGGTAAAAGATTAATGTAGAAAGTTTACGGCGTTTGGTTTTGCCAAGTGCCCATTTGCTGATTCAAACTTTAATCATGAAATTCGAGACTTCAATAAATTTTTCTCTATACCACTTAGAATTTGTCGTATTTAATTGTCTTGTCACGGTTAATTGCTACAATCATGAAGTTGAAGAGTTTTTTTTTTAATTGATAACATCTAATTTTTTTTATTGTTTAATAAGATTTTATTACGAGAGAGTTTTTTTAATAATTATATTATTTTCAAATTATATCATAAGTTTTATATAGTAAATAATATATATTTAATTAACTTTAACAAATTGATAATTTTATAATCTAAAAAATAATGTGATTATTTTAATTTTATGTTATATTATTTAAAATACACGATTTTAAGGTAAGATCTGAGACGTATATATTACTTTTTTTTAATTATGTTATTAAAGGAAATGGAAATTGGTAGTGTTAACTAGCTCTGTGGAGTTATTAAGCGACAGATGATTTCAAGTTGACTACAAATTACTTATTAATGAGGTCAAATTTTATTTAATAGAATGTTTTAGAATTTATTTAAAAGGGTATGTTTATTACTTGATATTAAATTTGCATAGCATATAATAATAATAATAATAATAATGATGATGATGATGCTTTACCAAAACTCAAGAATGTCTTCAACTTAGGTTGTGTTTTTTTTTGTTTCATGTGTTTTTGTTTTCAAAATGATTTGAGGAATATATGGTTGATTTTTAATTATTTTGAATTTTGAAAAGAATACGTGGTTGAGATTTAATATAAATTGCATTGGAAAATATGCAGAACAGAAAACATGATTTGAAAACAAAAAAGAACAGAGCCTTAATTTTTTTTCCTCATATTTCTCTATGATATATAGTTAATAAAAGTAATATTTCACTTTTAACTCATTTATAGCTATGTTCTTTCATTTATTTTTAATTTTACTTATCTAATAATATTTTGATTATTCAAATTATAAAAAAATTAATAATAAATAAGTTATAGATATATAATTATTCTAAATAAATTATTAAATACAATCTCTCTCTGTAACTAATTTTTTAGGTGAAAATAATATATTTTCTTTATCTAATTTTTGAGGTGAAACTTTTGTGGTTGTAAATTTGACAACGTAATAACTGTACGGAATTAGGGCGACACATCATAAAACTTTTGAGTAAATCTGTTCATCAACGTATATCGTCTAGTAAACTTGGAATTTATTTCTTTTTCCATAAATAAATGGAAGTCCTCTTCATAAAATATATATATATATATATATATGTATGTATGTATGTATATGTATGTATTTCTATTCTCTTACATATATGTAACTATGATTTCTTTAGCTAATTCTTTTTCTTTTCAATCATTTCGCTTTTAACTTTAAGCTAAGAAAAATAGTTAATTAACTCTCAGCCTGGCTCACGCCAACTGTATGCATTATTATTCTTAATTTTTTATTAAGTAAACTTTTAACTATTCGATTCCACTTAATTGATAGTTAGATAAAGCCTTTACTAATAAAAAAAAATGAAATTAACATATCAAAAGAGTAATTATCAATGGATTGTCACCCACATTCTCAAAATTAATTAGTTTAATTACTTTTGACCCATCTCAGTATCCCTTATCTTTTACTGTACAAATAACTAGTTAATATTAATCAACTTTGAAGTGTGAACTAAATCAACGTAATTGAAACAAATAATTAATTCCATAATTAAGAAATATCGGATCCTGTCGGTTTGGACCCCACATTAACATAGTCAACAAACTCAACATTTTTTTAAAAAACCGACTCGGATTTGTTGGAGGAGGCATTTGAACCGTTCATATAAATTACTTAATTATGTTATAAAACCAAAGATAATAAAGTTTTTAACTTAACTAATTGAATAATAATTGGAGAATTTGTACTTAGAGTCTTAGACTTTGTAGCAAATTGGTAGTAATGATGGTCACGTCTCTGCTTAGAGAAGAAAATTTAGCTGTCAATCACAGATCATAGCTTTATGGTTATTATTCTTTTATGAATTAATTTCAATTTCTTAAGGACTCACGGGGCCGATTAGTTAGACCCAACTTCAATTGGTGAGAATTTCAATGGTAGCATAATGGCTTTATAATTCGATAGCACACTAATTTTGTCTTGATTGTCCTTTTCGTTATGGAAGAGTTCATTTTCTTTTCATATCTTAAATATTTGAATATTTTATCTTTTATATACGAGAAAAATTTAACAATACTTCAAATTATGAGACTTGTATTACAAATGACTATATCCATAAAAATTTATATATTATGTTTTGCTGTTGTTTAATGTTTGACGATGTTCAATAAATATGTCAGACAATATCTAACATGTATATTATATATTATCGAACAATTTTAGATGATATCTGACACTAGAAAGAAAATTATAACATATAAATTTTAAAGGATATAATCATTTTTATCAACTATACTTAATTTTTAGATTTTTTAAAATTTTCTCATATATATATATAGAGAGAGAAAGAGAGAGAGAGAGAGAGAGAGAGAGAGAGAGAGAGAGAGAGAGGAGGGTAACCAAATTTTGGATGTTATTTTGATTTTTGGCATGTTTAATATTTTCTTTAATTGCCAAACTAAATGTTGACCCTAAACAAAAATACTTTTGAGATAAATTGTTTAGTATTCATTTGACATGTCCGAGGGGTTTGATGGGTGCGCACCCGTCAATCTGATGTGACTGGCAGGTGCAAAACCCTGTTAACCTGTAACGTCTGATGGACGAGAAGCGCTTCAGCTTGTAGTTTCAGCATTCATTCTAAAAGCGCAAATGCAACGATGAGAAGAATATTACAACATCTATCCTCCATTCTTTTCTGCGATTCACAATAGAGCAGCTTTGCAAAATTCTTAAATGTTTCACGAAACTTGTAAAGTGTAGGAGTGATAATAACTTTGTAAAAGAGAGGGTGCAAAGTTCATCAACGGAGAAAAAGAGACACGTGGAGCCTACAAACTGGGTTTGCTGCAGAATCAAAATTTGGAGATAAGACTATTGCAGAATCCAATCAATCTCTACATCAATGAGATTTTAAGTACTGTTCTTTGGATTTGAGATTCAAGAAATAAAGCGTATGTTCATTTTTTACTCCAAATCTTATTTTATATATTACATATTTTTTAATATATTTTATATTTAATGTTAACTATATATTTTTTTTAAATTTAAAATAATTTAAAATCAATCATATATTCTTAAATCCAATTAAAAATAAAAACACAAAATCATAAAACGAACACAATCTTAAAAATAATTGAACAGACAAAATTTAGGCTTTCTCGTAACACTATCAGCGAGATTTAAACCTTTAAATTCTTAATTGGAACCAAAGCAATTAAACCTAGGAGTCGGTGATATGTTATTGTTAACATTTTATCCCTTCAAGATTATTTTATGGCTTAATATTGGATGAGTTTTATAAAAAATTTCATTAATTTAATGTTTGATGGATTTTAATTCAGTCGAATTCAATCTAATTAACTTTGATTGAATTAATGGATATAGTGAGAATTTTGTTAGTATAGTATTGATGGGTTCTCATTTCCTATTTTCTTTTTTAAAAAACAAGTGGACCTCACTAATTTTGAAATTTATGATAAATATTCTTTAAATTATCAAAATCAAATAACACTGTACCTTAAATTAAATTGACTGAATTAAAATGGGTGTTAAACAATCCTATATTAATATATTTGTTAATATCTAACAAGTAGAAAAAACATAAATTATGTTTCTTTGATATTTGAAATATTATTTTGCAAAACATTGTCAATATTTACATTTAAGTTTTTAATTTTTAAAAAAAAATTAATTGAGGAACTTTTGTCTTCTTGTAGTAAGATATTTGTTTACATCATAATTGAGGCTAATTTCAAAGCTTTATTTCTTCATTTGAAGCTAAAATCTTGAGTCCAAATTCTCCTTGCAATTAATAGAGGACAAATTTTTCAATATACGTGGAATTCTTTCTTTCCACATTAAACTTTAATGAAAACTTCTCTTCCAGCGCTCATCCAACGGAAATTTATCAATAATCATTAAATTCAGAATGAAAAAAAAAGCTTGATATGAAACAAATTTTGTCTACTTTTAGCGCTTTTTTTTAAATCATGTTTAAACAGATAATTAAATATATTTAAATTTAAGATAAATGTTGAAATTTAGGTGACACTGAGAAATGGTTTGGTGGTCAATTATGGGGCTTAATTAAACCTTTTTTGTTTACCAAATGGGTTTGACCTTTTTATATATTGCTTGGCACTTGAAGGAACCGCCTTTGTTGAAAATTTGGTATAAAATAAAAAAATCAAATGTTTTTGTATTACTGTGAACGCCGACGAGTGTGTTCTATCTTTCAAACTCAAATCGTGTTTTTTATATTACATATTTTTTAAAATATTTTATATTTAATATCAACTATATATCTTTATTAAAATTTAAAATAAATCACGTATTTTTAAATTTTATTAAAAATAAAAATATAAGACCATAAAAAGAAAATACTCTAATTCTCTTTTAGACCATCCCCCCACTTTACGGAGTGTTCATATTTTTCAATCAAATCTTCCAAAATCCAAAGTAAAGGCAACGATCAATCTCCTCAACCGTCTCATTTATTGAAATGCTTATAGCTTTCCAATAACAAATTCAACATTATTGGCCTATGAACAAATATAAGAAACATTATTGATATGATATTTTAGTGTGTTTTCATGTAATCACGTGTAGAATTAGGATTTTGATTTTAAAGACTTGATTATTTAGATTAAGGGTGATGGTATCATATTTTTGAAGCAAATCTTCCAAAATCCAAAGTAAGGGTAACGATCTATCTCCTCAACCGTCTCATCTGTTCAAAAGTTTCTAGTTTTCCAATAACAAATTCAACAACATTGGCCCACGAACAAATATAAGAAACATTACTGATATGATATTTAGTAAACAGTAATGGTACTCATACAAACTATTTATATAAACTCATATATACAAACTGATGTGGCATTATTATATGATAGCCACATCACCCATGTTAATTAATGTCATTTATTATGAATATATATTTATCAAATCATTACATTTATTTATCAAATCATATTATGCCACGTCAGTTTGTAAGGATGAGTTTGTATAAGTAGTTTGTAAGAGTAGCATTATTCATTTAGTAAATTATAAATCTTGTTTTCATATCATCACGTGTGAAAATGAGGATTCTAATTTCAAACACTTGATTATTTAGATCAAGGGTGAGGTTACATGAAACCCCACAAGTGCTGTCGTATCTCTTCTCTAAATAACTTAAAATAATTTTTTTAAAAGATAAAATTTTGTCTAAAATGTATAAAAATTTTAAAAATTATATATATAATCAATACAACATTATTAATAGATCATGTTTATTACATAAAAAAAAATTACAATTAAAACATAAAAATTTTGTTGAAATTTGTTGAAACATGCCATTTATTTTTAATCGATAAATCATGTAATTCATGGATAAAATTTTTTTATTTTGAATGTAATTTCCTATTAATCACAATTGAAACGTTTTCATATTTTTAGATTAAAAATTAATTATCTTAATTTTAAAATAGTGAATGTGCTTAGAAATGGAGGTGTGGATAACTTTTTAGGGGTTTATATAACCCCAACTTTAGATTGATAAAACATTTAAAAATATTTTTTCTTTGAGGTTTTGATTATATATTTTATAAATAGTAAAACTAAAAGACAATGTCTAGAGATGGACTAAACTTTTCATAAGTAAAATAAATGTCAAGAGAAAAAAAGGAAAAGAAATAAGAAAGAATAAATTATTAAGATTGTGAAAGAACAAAGGAAAATTTTTTAAAATAATAACAAAAATGTTGTCACATTATGTTTAGTTAATCTAAACTTCAGTAGTGTTCACAAATTTTCTGCATATAAGCATCTTAAAAATATCTAACTTAGTAAATATATTTACAATACATTGGCTACATTGATACGCTTTTAAGAAAATGTTCATAAAATTGATAATGCATCTATAAAAGTCGAGAATAATTACAAAAAAATCGGGACATTCATTTCCAACTTCCATCCATATAAAAATTAGAACTGAGTTTTCCTAAGTTTGCTAAAATTAATTTATAAAAATTGAAAATAGGTATTTCCGAATTTTATATAAAAATTTCTACCTCTTACAGATTTTTTTGGGTTAAATTTTGGAGTCGGGTACATTACAATTTAAATTGATATACTGTGCACAGATGCATTCTAGCTGAAAGCCTAGAAATATCAATTCTTATAAGAAAACTCAGGGGCAGATATTTTTGTGGAGATATTATGAACCAGAGAAATTACGAACTGTACGTTTGCAGAAAACATGAGTAAAGGCTTTCTGATATTTTGGTTTAAGAGCAAAAATATCCAAAATCACAAAGCTGACTCTCTGGGTGGCGTGGGAGGAGCCAGCAACAAATTGCATATAATTTCTCAAATAAATGGTACTATTGGAACCAGAACTACATCAAGGAATAAATTCTTCACCAAATCTGTAATAACAAACAAAAATCCAACATGGAATCGTTTTCTTTGCCGTCACTGTTTTCTGCTTCTGGGATTTTGAGACTGACTGCTTCCTTCCCCACTACTACTACGACCCCAATTAACTTTGGTGCCCCCCATGTGATGTGCTTCAAACTTTAAAAACATTTGTATCTACCACCACCGAATTAGGTATTTTAACTTTAATGTAAAGGTGTTACGTTACAATTGTAGAAGTCCCCTTTTTAAAAGCTTTCGATTGTTCATTTGGAAATTCGTTACAGGTCTTCTTTGAAATTATATGTGTACTACTATGTATTTTATTAGAATCTCTCCAGAATTCGTTAGAAATCTCTCATATCTCGTAGCATATAAATATTCTTCTACTTTTTTCACATTAGCTGGATTCAATTGTAGTTGCGCCAAAGCTCGGCAAGATGCCCATAAAAGAAACTTAGGATTTGCTAAACAAAAGTTAACTTACAGAAGTTATGACATGGAATATGTATTCTTAATATACTAGTGTGTTTGATTATGTTTTTAGTTTTTGTTTTCAGAATTTTGAAAGAATATGTGATTAATTTTAACTTTTTTTCTTTTAATTTTGAAGATGATATGTGATCGATATTGATTTAAATGCATTGAAAAATGAGCGTTTTTATAAAATAGTTTTCTATACATGTTAATGAACACAATTTAAAAATAATATTTAATAATCACTTTTGAAATCTATTTAAGTGAATTAGTTAGTAAATATTGTTTGAAAATAGATTTTTTTTTTTCATTTTCATGTTCTGGACTATTTTAAAAGCCCATTTTGATAAACGTTTCAATTATACCTAAGTGCTCTGTGTAGAACAATCATTTTCATTCTTTATTTTTTGAAAGTAACAGTCCTTTTCAGATAACTCATAATGAAGAGTGTGAAACACAAGAAGGAAAATAAATAAATAAATATAAGTGCCCAAAACAAGAAAAACGAAGTCAATTGTGTATGATTTTTCAAGATAGGGATTGAATTAAAGCTCTTAATTACTCGCAAATCCTCCTTAAGGTGACATGAAAGTTAAGGTTTGGAACTTTCAGAATTAAAAGCTTTTGTTTTCACCAATAAGTGGGCTTTTGGTCTGTGCAATTTTTGAGCGAAGCCTCCATTTTAGTAATGGGCTTGGGCTGGGGAATGGTTCCACACAAGTTTTGATTTGCTTTGGGCTTTTATTTAAAGCAGCAAAACATGGAAGTGGATGTGCAAAATAAAATTAAAAAAAAAAAATCCCAAATCAAACGATAGTAAACAAATAAAAACTAATGAAACAAAAAAAATATATATATATATATAGATTATTTGTTATATTTTTTTTGATATTTATAATATAAATTTATGGGAATAGCCATTACATGGATAGATGAAATGGCATTCAAACATTAGAACATTATATCGTTTGACCATATTTTTATTAGGCAAGACCTTAATTATATTAATTTAAGTTATTTTAAGACACTTAAAAAATCATATATTATTAACACATAACATAAGTTGGCATTGCTGAGAATAATTAATTTAGTGACCAAATCTTAATTTCATCTTTGAGATTAAATAGCATTTGGTACAATTAGAGTAAAGCTCAACGGCTCACAAGTAATATCTTCATATGCAACTACTAACTTGTTCACATGATACATTATTCTTGCATGATGTTAGTGCTTTTAGGAATACTTTTATTAGATTTTTGTTTTTAGAAAAATAATTAGACTCTTATATATAACGTTTAACAATTTTAAATTGATATAAACAAGTATTTTGTTATAATTTTGAAAAACTTTTAAGAAAAAATAAACGCTTCTGGATGAAGTGTTACTCAATTATAATACATCTTATAAAAACAATTTCAAATACTTCTTTATTACATTATCAAATAACAAATCCTAGATTTTCCTCATTATTCATTATTTTTATTTTAAATGCTCTCTGTTGAGGGAAAAAAAGTTTATAAAGAATTGCAAAAATAGTTTATTGTCAAAGCACAAATTTTGCATACTTGCAAGTCCACTCGCACCCTGTTACCAAAAATACCCTCATCTCCACCATCGAAATCCCCAGAATACCCTCCAATTCACCACGTGTCACTACCACAAAACGCGTGGTTTTCTAACCAACAACAAAGCGAGTCTCGGAAACTGATCGAGCTACATTCTCCTCCTTGACGGACGCGATCACAAACCCTGGCCAGAGCAGAGTACCAGACGCCATAGCCAGCTCCTCGTTGAAACTTCTCTTCCAACTTGAAATTCATGCTTTGAGTCAAAAACCCTCAATTGGGTCATTCTATTTTGAATAGTTTTGGCATGCTTTAGAGGTAAAAATTTAATCTTTTCAGCACATTTGCTTATATGTTTCTTTCTTCATTCTTGGCTTTTCTTTTGGGAACTTTTCAATCTTCTTAGCGTCTATATAGTTATGAAATTCTCTGTTAGCACTTGTTTAGTTCTGAAATGATTCATCTTCCTGTGAATACGAGGATAAATTACAAGTATGGTTAATGTTAGTGACTGCACAATCTTGTAGTTGGTTGATTTTGGGGTAAAAAAAAAAGTTGTTCTTTGTGGCTATTTTGGGGCAAAATGAGAAGTGGGTAATGGTCAAAAAGTAAAAAGATTCAATAAGGGAATAGAAACTTATTATTATTATTATTATTAATTTTTTTTTGGCTTTTAGCTGTAAGCAAATGAAAACAATGCTTGGTTGAATAATTAGGTGCTATAAATGGAGGGAAAATGTTATGGAGCTGAAAATTTGACTTTGTGATTGATGTTAACAAAGTTGAAAATTGGTTAGTTTCAAAATCTTTCTCCAGAAAGTGTCTCATGCTCATAATGAAGGGAAAGATGTTTACTTTGTGCCAATTGATCGCAATCTGGTATGATGGCTTAATGTTAAATGAGTGTAGGATTGTTATGGAATGGGTAAATGAAGCTGTAAGGAGGTTCTTACTGGAATATAGCCATCAGGAATTTGGAAAGAAAGCGTAATAGTTTTCTATTCTTTTTTATATTGTAAAAGATGAACATTATGAATTTCTTGTTGTAGATACAGCCTTGCTCGTGTGGGTAGCTGGTGCAAGAAAATGGTTTTAAGCTACTCCAACTTCATTCTTTGTTTAGGATGAGACTAGAGTTGCCGCCAAGATTGTGTCTTATAGTGGCTTTACAGTTATTGGTTTGCTGAAATTGTAGGTTTTCAGTTGAGATATTAGGTAGGAGAAAATGCGTAGATAAATTTTGCAAAATGCTTCTGTATGATTGAAAAATTAACTATATGTAAAAAGTATGTGAACTGTAATTTAAAAACAGAATGGCCGATAGCTGGACGTATACCGTGTTTATTATCAAAATATTCTTGAAAGCAATCATTTTGATCATACAGTTTAAGACACTCAAGCTCGAATGAATTGGAGAAGTGATTTCCTTTTGATGTGCCATGGAATTACTTTGACAACTAATTTAGGGGTTAGATGTATAGCGGAAGATATTTAGGTTTTGAGGTTCAATTGTACTTGTACTGAAATGTATTTTAGTTTCCATTGGACTGGATGGCAAGTTTTTGCCTGACTTTGCAAAATTACCCCATCTGACCCTGAATTAATTGATTGTGGTCATATTCCATTTCTGATTTAAGCCCTGATTAACCTTAAGTAATGTTAGACTCTGTGTTACTTTTGAGAATATCCCAGACATCCTTCGAACAAAAATATTCCAGATTCTGTTTGCGTATTAAGTAATCTATTTAATTGGTCCCACAAAACTTTTTAGACATGGCTTTTGAGTAGTGGCATATGGAATTTACTTTAGATTTCTATGATTGTGATTTATTTATTTATTGATTTTTGTGATTCGATAGTGTTTTTATTTTGTTTATTTATTCTTTACGGTTTCATTCTTTCCCTGTGAGATTCAATAGGATATTTATTTGCACCCTAAAATAGTCAATTGTTTCTGTAATTTACAAAATATTCTCATTTCAATCACTCAAATTTTAAATTTTCTTTAACGTGATATATATATATATATATGTTTGGATTAAGATTTGGTGAATTGTGTTTCTATTTTGGGTTCTGTTGATTAGCTTGATCCAGTGGAGAATCATACCGTAAGGGCCATGTTTCCTTTTATATTTAAGATATTTGTTGCTTTTTAGTGTTAATGTCTCTGGAGATCTAGTAAAGAAATTACAATTGTTTCATCTTTCATTTTAGGTACCAGTAATGGAATCATTTAATAAAAATTAGAAATGATCAGCACAGAGATTTTGAACAATGGTCTATGTAACATCCTATGAAGACTAAAGACCAATGTGAGCAAATCTTTGAAAAGCACATTTTGATTCAAACTTCAAAGTGGATCAGAATATAGCCACTAGAATCATGGATTCTAATGACATCACAGGCAATACAATTTTAGAGCCCCGTGATGATATGGAATTTGAATCACATGAAGATGCATATTCATTTTACAAAGAATATGCTAAGTCTATGGGGTTTGGCACTGCTAAATTGAGCAGTCGTCGATCTAGGGCATCAAAGGAATTCATTGATGCAAAATTTTCGTGCATAAGATATGGAAACAAGCAACAGTCTGATGATGCCATTAATCCACGCCCATCTCCGAAAATCGGTTGCAAGGCAAGTATGCATGTGAAACGAAGGCAAAATGGGAAGTGGTTTATCTATAGTTTTATAAAGGAACACAATCATGAACTTTTACCAGCTCAGGCACACTTTTTCCGAAGCCACAGGAACGTTGATCAGCTGAAGAATGATGTTAGGATGAGAAGACGGAAGAATTTAGCTGCAGTGTCTAAACTCTTCAGTGCTTATCAGAATGTTGATTGTTTAGACACTTATATGAGAAATCAGCATGATAAGGGACGGAGTTTGGTTTTAGATCCAGGTGGTGCTCAAGTGCTTTTAGATTATTTTAATCATATGCAAGAAGAAAATCCTAAATTCTTCTATGCAGTTGATTTGAATGAAGAGCATCGATTAAGAAATGTGTTTTGGGTGGATGCTAAAGGTATGGAAGATTATAATAACTTCAGTGATGTGGTTTCTTTCGACACTTCATATTTCACAAACAAGTATAAGATACCGTTGGTTCTTTTTGTTGGAGTAAACCATCATATTCAACCGACATTACTCGGTTGTGGGTTGATTGCAGATGATACTGTTTATACTTTTGTTTGGTTATTACAAACATGGTTTATAGCAATGGGGGAACGAGCACCACGAGTGATACTCACTGATCAAAACAATGCTATCAAGGCAGCTGTAGCAGCAGTATTTCCAGAGACACGTCACTGCTTTTGTTTGTGGCATGTATTGGAAAAGGTTTCTGGGCATCTTGAGTATCTGAACCCGTGGCATGATAGTTTTCTGGTAAAGTTTGATAAGTGTATATACCGGTCATGGAGTGAGGAACAATTTGAAAAGAGATGGTGGAAGTTGGTTCAAAAATTTCATCTTAGAGAGGTGACATGGATTCAGTCTCTGTATGACGATCGCAAACATTGGGTTCCTACATTCATGAGAGGTATATCTTTTGCCTCTTTATCTACAGTGTCACGTTCAGAGAGTTTAAACTCTTTGTTTGACAAATATGTGCATGCAGAAACACTTTTGAGGGAGTTTATAGAACAATACAGGGTGATTATTGAAGACAGGTTTGAAGAGGAAGCCAAAGCTGATTTTGATGCATGGCATGAGACACCTGAGTTGAAATCTCCATCACCTTTTGAAAAACAAATGTCACTTGTGTACACGCATGAAGTCTTCAAGAAATTCCAAGTTGAGGTTTTGGGAGCAGCTGCTTGTCATCTTAAGAAAGAAAATGAAGTTGACACAACTACAACATATAGTGTTAAGGACATTGAAGATAATCAGGTCTATATGGTGGATTGGAATCAATCAACATCAGATATATACTGTTCATGTCGTTCATTTGAATATAAAGGCTATCTCTGTCGACATGCTATCATTGTTCTGCAGATGTCTGGTGTCTTCAGCATCCCATCTAAATATATATTGCAACGATGGACAAATGCGGCTAAGAGTAGGCATGCCATCAGTGAAAGATTAGATGAGGTGCAATCTAAGGTTCGTCGTTACAATGATCTATGCCGAAGAGCCATAATATTGGGCGAAGAAGGGTCACTATCACAAGAGAGTTACAATATTGCATTGTGTGCCATACAAGAAGCTCTGAAGCAATGTGCAAGTGTGAATAACTTTGTGGATAACAATGCCAGACCTAACAGCTCTGATATTCTTGCTATGTGTGACACTGAGGAAGAGAATCAATTTGGTAATACCTCTAAAGACAGGGTTCCCAATCCTTTAGTGACCTCCAGCAACAGTAATCCAAGTGGAGCTGAGGCTGGAAAGGGAAAGGGAAGAAATGTAAATAATGCAGCTAAAAAAGGAAAGGTTAGTGAGTTAAATGGTTGATATTTACATTTTTCAGTCATGTTGCTGTCGAAGTTTCTGATGTATATATTGAGCGATAACTCGTTAAAATTTGCTTCATGTATGCAGCAGTTAACTCAACCAGGCACTATGAGTGTTGGGACTCAAGATGGCTGTCACCAAATTGTCTGTCTTGTTCCCTTAGCTATACTACTTTCATTGATTACATTAATTCTTATACCAGCATATTTGAACGTAATCAATAGTTTTGGATTTAGGAAAGTATAAAATTGAAGCTGAATTCACAATAATTGTTATTATTTCGAGCTATTTAGTTGCCGTTAATATTGGGTAGTTGCCCTGTTGGTTGTAGATGTCCATAGGTGTTCTATTCTTGTTGGTAAATTATGTATTAGGACACTGGTTCTGTCTAGTTTGGTTAGGGAATAATGTTGGTGTTGTACAGGTTCACACTTTATTTGCATGTATTTGTAGGCACTGAATACTTCTCTCCTGATTTTTTTTTTCTAAGTTATTTGTGTTTGACTTTGTTTGCATCAACTTCTGTTTGCTGGTTTAGTTGTTGATGGCATGCATTCCTATGAATAACATTGCCGTCGTTGCATACTTCTGGCAGGAGCTGTCCGACATGAGGCCAACACAGTTACATAATTTTGTGCCACAAGTATTACCAACAATGTTTCACAATGTCGCCTCAACACAGTTTCATAATGTTGCTGCTACTCATTTGCAGGATAATCGACTCCCTCGTTAGATTTTCTTTTAGCTTCTGTAAAGATTGTATACACATGAATTGCATTAGGGCTGCAGAAAGTGAAATATAATACACATTTGCTGGAGGTTCTAACCGGTAGTGCTGAAGTGTTGTGCGGTTGAAGAAATTCAAAGTCTCTTTCATATGCTTACAATTAAAGATGTGGGGGTAATTTATTGTTAGTAAATTGTCCATGTATTTAATTCTTAGCAAGTTATATTATTTGTTGATGAGTTAATTTTGTTGTAGTTTTCATTATGATACATCACAATCTGCTTATTTGATTCATCGGGATGGGCAAGTGCCTTATCACTCAATTTTGTTCGTTTTAGTTGCCCAATTCATGTATATGGAATTATGCAACATCAACAAAGAACATGTCGGGTTATGTTTTATTCAAGCACTAAAATTATGGGTCGTCAACGGTGCATCCAATGCTTCTCAAAAATTTTGGAAGAAAAAGCAAAAATTTCAGTAAAAATAGCCGAGTGGGTGCACCCTAGCCAGAGCCCAAATTATATATTAGTCTAGAAAATCTCACGTTGGTAATGTAGGATCTTGTTCACAAATTTGCTCACGTACACTAAAGGTCACAGGGTGATTATGCGGTACTGCTGCTGACGCAATGAGGCTTGCATACTGAGGGAGAGAGGCTTTGTTTATCTGCATTGCTAAGTTTTTGTGCCCTTGTTACCTTCCAGTCCAGTATTCAATTATTTGGACCTTTTTTTGGTATGGGCCTCATCAATGTTGGACCCCCAGCCATTTCTGATGCGTACTTCTGTGAAGGCAATCTTTTGGAATAAAATTCATGTACTTTTTTACATTCACCAAAATATTAGTTTATACTACATTTTATAAATTGCATATACTACATGCGAATCTATTACATGTCTTGGTTACTTGTCGAAGTGCACGACAATCGTTGCAAAATTTCAGGTGATACAGCTCCCTAAGGAAAATACTAGAAGCTTCCAAACTCTTTCATCTTTAGCTTTTAACGTACTCAGATTATGCACAAACTCTCAATGGAGTTCTAGTATTTGACAGCTCTTAATAATTTCCTGATTTGTTCCACAAATTTCTCAAGCTGGTTATCGAGTCACTATTTAATATTAAATGTCAGAAAACATTGCCTGACTTTAAGGTGAATCTAATGAGACCAGCTGGAGCACAAAAACAGGCAACGGCTCTGCATGTTAAGTGGCATGTTCTGCGCAACTCGCACATGGGCGGTGTCCCAAGTATCTGGCTCAACATCAGACTTGCCATGCCATTTCCTGGTCAACTCCAGAAGCCCGGTTGTTGACTACCCTGGAAAGCACCTAAACGCAGACAACGTGAGCAGAGTTTATATAAAATATTTGCTTTTTCTGATTCTATCCAATACACTTGTTCAGCTTGTAATTATTTCGATACTTGACTGGATGGTTAATTTGTTTTAAACAATTTGACTTGTCTCTTTAACCGCAAGTAACACAACTATATTTTACTAGTACACAATGTAAATATTTTGAAGTTTAAACTAATAGCTAAAGATTTGAGTCAATAACAATATTATTAATGGTTAATCTGGTTTGCAGTAAATTAGTATCTGAGAAGTTTTATGAGGTACAACATTGTATAAGGAATGTTCCATTTAATTGTATCAGTACAATAGCATATTTGTGTTGATACAATTTTTTGGATGTTAAATTAAAGGTTGAGATTTTTATGAATTGAAAAAACGATATTTTGGTTAAAGCGATTACATTCTTTAAAATTTTATCAAATTTCACCGAACCCGCAACTCATTTCGGGTTAATAAAACAAGTCTATGCCAGTAATACATGTTTGATTTTGACCAAAAAATTGTCAACCATAATCAACTATATCAAATCATAATGATTCATGACATAACCTTGAAAGCTTTAAATCCTATGCTTGAGCAGCTTCTTGTGCAATCAACTGTCAATTATGAAAACTTTTTCTCTTACACATGTGACTCAATATAAACTACTACCAATACCAATTGTATATCTAGCAAGAGCAAAGACATATATGATTGATTCTTAATTATTTATTGTCTAGTGTGATTAATTAAATGTTAATCCAAATCAACCCTTTTGCATGAATGGCGTCAGCTAATTATAGCAGAACAAAATCAGGACACCATTTGTT
This sequence comes from Boswellia sacra, assembly GCA_013180625.2. NCBI lineage: Eukaryota > Viridiplantae > Streptophyta > Magnoliopsida > Sapindales > Burseraceae > Boswellia > Boswellia sacra. The sequence continues at coordinate 208,834 of SNVD02007597.1, forward strand.
TAATTGTAGCTAGTTGTCTGATCTTCTGCAAATCTTAACAGAAACAAACTGTTTATTTGTTTAGGAATTTTATCATTTTGACGTTCAAGGAGTGAATCCTGTGGATAAGGCTCTTGTAACATGACTGACAATGGCTTGTCGGATACTGCCTCTTGAATTATATACTATAGAAATTTCAGCTCAATTATTGCAATAATAGGGGTTACTAGTTAGTCAAATTTTCAACTTGTAATAAGAGAACATTAATTTATAATATAAAGTAGATCTTATGTTTGATCTTGTCAAGGACTTTAATATCATGGCTTTGATTCTTATTTGATTGTTGAAGCTTTTCCACTAAGTGATAACTTAGTATTCTAAGTTTTAACTTCAAGTCATATCTAAATATATTATCTAAGGGTTCTTTTCATACATACATACATACATATACATGTACGCGCACACACATGTATGTATAATTTATCTTGGTCTAACATATCTAGATCATTATCAATAAGGCAACAATATTCGTATATGCTATGATTTAGTTTAATATTTATTGCAAAGGGTTTGGTTACAATACATCGGGTGTTATAATATACCCGTAAAAAAGTGAGGGTTTTGCTTGTACAAGTGGGGGATTTCTTTACCGTAAAAGTTGAGAATGACTATAACAGCGGGAGCATTGTAGCCATTGCCCAATTATACAAGTGATAAAAATTTTACATTGTTCATCTTTAAAAATCGTTTGATATCCACATGACATGTTCGAGTGCTGGATTGTCCTAACTTGATCGACTTCCATGATTTAAATGACCCACAAATATGATCGTCATCTTAGTGGGGTCATCTTCCATAGTGAGATGATAAGGCAATGGAACGATTTTGATCGCTCGTTCAGGCGCATGATCTCTATCGAATGGACCGTAACGCTGCTGCTACATTAATTATAATAGACTACTTCCTAATATGCCGAATTTTTGACACCTTTAAAGGAGACAAAGATTCATATCCTCGTGGGGCAATCAAGAAGGATTTTTACAATTACTAGGCCCAATTTTTGGACGATACATGCTCCTAACATTCATCATTTTTAATGTCAGCCAATTAATTTGATTGTACTTGCCCACATCCATTTGACAAATCATACGCCCCAGGTTTAATTTTAATATTATTTTATAGCTTTTTATGATTTATTATTGATTATTTGATTAATTTTAATTAAGTTGTTTTTATAAGGGAATTTGATTTGCTCTTGTTGTTTTAGTTTTCATTCGATTGTATAAAACTTTTGATTTTCTTATGGTAGATTTGGTAGTTGATAATCCTAGCTACATCGTAAGTGCACTTCTTGAGAATAGATATATCAAAAATTAATGAAACTATATTTGGGTTAATTAGTAATACACTTATAAATTTGGTATACAAATTTTGATATATATTGATATATCATAATAATTTTGGGGTTTCTTATATCAATTTATGTAAAAAAAATTATATAAGTAAGATTACTCTTTCCCATTTTGGCAAAAAAAGTGTTAATTTTGCATGGGAAGTTGGTATTATTGTAAAATACAAAGAGCATTAATTTTATTTCTATCCATAAATAAAGAAAGAATATACAATATATTTCACGGAGCTGAAACCGCCACGTCGAAAAATACCCCAAGCAGGCATGCATAATGTTTTGCCTCTTGGTTTGGCCTTGGCACTTTCCCGGTTTCCTCTTAATTTCAAGCTTATCTTTTCTTTTCGATCCCCATGTTGACCTTGTATTCATCTTCAATTATTAGATTCAGCTCCCTTTTATCGCTAACTTCCACTTGCTACTCTCTTCAAGTCAATCAAATTTTACAATTTCTGATCGACTACCCTATATATTCCATCCTGCTGCTACCCCTTGCATGTGCCTTTTTCTCTTCAACGGCTTGATTGGTTTGAATTTTGTGCAAAACAAGCGTATCAAATTTCAAATCATCACCATTTATTATACCAAATTAAATTAATTAATTAAACTCTAAAAGGCTAAAATGATAAACCATAATTGTCGACAAGAACAAGATAATCGTCAAATTATTGTATGTTATTTGAGCTTTTTATCGAATAATGAAATTAAATTTTCTTGTAATTTATTCATTCATAAACGGTAAAAAGACAAAGATCACTTAGAGATAATGGTCCAGACAAAAATAGTTATTTAAGCGAAACACACGTGGCAGGAACACGACGAAGAAACTACCGAGAACCAGCTAAAATCCACGTTAGGGGCAAAATCGTCATTGTGGTAATATCTCCCCTATTTAATAGCAACGTACTCACCTCACTTCCATGCCCATGCTTGGCTTCACTCCACTCCGCTCAACGTTTCTCCGACACCAAAACTCACCGTTTTACTCAAAAAACCAGACGAACCAACATGGCTCCCCTCTCCTGCGTTACACTCCTGCTCTTCCTTACCGTTAGTTTTTCCGTCATCAATGCCTGCCCGCCGTCTGACAGGGCAGCTCTGCTGGCTTTCCAAGCTGCCCTAAAAGAGCCTTATTTGGGCATCTTCAACTCCTGGAAGGGCAACGATTGTTGCAACAAATGGTACGGCATTAGCTGCGACCCGGAAACTCGCCAGGTTGCCGATATTAACCTTCGTGGAGAGTCCGAAGACCCGATCTTTGAAAAGGCTCACCGGACCGGTTACATGACCGGTTATATCTCCCCGGCGATCTGCAAACTCCCGCGTCTCTCCAGCCTCACTCTGGCTGACTGGAAAGGAATCACCGGCCCCATCCCTCGATGTGTCTCTTCGCTTCCTTTTCTCCGCATATTTGACGTAATCGGAAACAAATTGTCGGGTGAGATCCCGGCGGATATAGGACGGCTTCACAGGCTTACTGTCTTGAACGTTGCCGATAACTACATAACCGGGAGAATCCCCGAGTCGTTAACGAATCTTTCCAGCTTAATGCACCTTGATTTACGTAACAACAGGATTTCGGGACCGATTCCGCGAGATTTCGGGAAACTCGGGATGTTGAGTCGGGCTTTGTTGTCTCGGAATCAGATTTCGGGAACGATTCCGAGTTCCATTTCAACGATATATCGGATGGCCGATTTGGACTTGTCAATGAACCAAATCTCGGGAACAATTCCGGCTTCGTTAGGGAAAATGGCAGTTCTTGCAACGTTGAATCTTGATTACAATAGATTGACCGGCCCGATGCCGGCCAGTCTGTTAACTTCCTCGATTAGCAACTTGAATTTGAGTAAAAACTCACTTGAAGGGAGAATACCGGATGTTTTCGGGCCGAGATCATATTTTACGGTAATCGACTTATCGTATAACAAGCTGAGGGGGCAGATTCCGAGATCAATGTCTCAGGCGTCGTATATCGGACACTTGGATTTGAGTCATAACCATCTCTGTGGGAGGATTCCGGCCGGTGATCCGTTCGATCATCTTGAAGCTTCGTCATTTAGTTACAATGATTGTCTCTGTGGGAAACCACTTAGACCTTGTTAAGAAACTGTATCGGCCGAGATTGGTTTAGTTTTTCGGGTTTGATTCCAGATATCGTGCATATATATATATATATATATATGTTTGTAATTCTCCTAGCTAGTATGTGACACTGAAAAATACTATATTTGTTTTATTTGTATTGAACCAGCGTTTAGTTAGTACTCTATGAAATGGAGGGGAAATATATTTAATTTTTTTATTTTTATTTTAAATAAAATTTTATCTCGAGTATTAATCAAATTTATTTATTGACAACTATTATGAGAATAAGGGAATGTTATGTTAAGCTAATGTTGCTGATTTTTTTATTAAAATATTATAAAATATAGTAAAATAATTAATTCATCATAATTTTTATGATGAAAATATGACCAATATAGAATAAAAGTCTTCATTAATTTAGTAGTTTTATTTATTAGTTTTGTAATTAAATAGAATTTAAATCAAGAAGGATGTACATTTGGATAGAAATTTGTTGATGCACAAAAATAGAGGGCATGTTGGTGGGAATGAGTGAAGTAATAAATTTGATGCCAACTCACTCACATGACACGCATATGGTCCTGGCGATGCGACCCAAAATTATGGAGCTACCATGCTTACATTTAACTTAATTTAATTTGTATTATGATTTGAGCACGTGGCCTCTAATTATATATAAAGTTCTAGGCAGTCTGTTCAGTTCAGTGCCCTACCGATTTTTGTTTCTCGTATACTTGTAATGCAAAATTATAAGTACTGTAACTTCCAAGATATTCTATATTATAAGGATGATGTCTCAATATTATAATTAATAAATTCTATTTGATTGGAAAGAGGGTATTAAATCCGAGTAATATTATATCAAATTTTATATATAAAGCTTGCCGTGAGATTAATCTCAGGCCTATCATTAATGGGGAATAATTCAAGCCAAGTCTTGAAACTCGCGGGCAGGGCATCTTTTATTGCTGAATGCTCATTTAATGCTCTACTACTTCATTATTTCTACAAAATTTTACTAATTTAATATTTCAAGGCAGGAGCATGTACATCTTCTATTGTTATATATTTTACTATTAAATTAACAGAGTGTATTAAATGTTTCTTAATATAAATTAATTCTTTATAACAATTAATTTGTATAAAATGGTATATAATTTTTTAATTATTTATTAATAATTAATTTTTTATACAACATCAATTTTAATTTCAACGGAAGCTAGTAGCATATTTCATTCTTCATAGGTGAACTATTTTAGATACTTTATAATTGGTTGACTTTGTAGATTTTGCAATTTCGGCTATTCTATATTTAACATAATTATTTTAACTTTTTTTTGTTACTAATATTAAGTATGTATTTTGAATCAGCAGGTTCTTATTTTATATAAGTGATCGTCATGCATTTGATATAAATTCTAACGTTATTATAATAAAGCAATGTTCATAAAGTAGACATATTTTTTTAAGTTTATCTTACAACAAAAAAAGATTAATGTACTTTCATTTTTTTAAGTAATATTTAAATTGTGATATGGGTAGGAATAATAGAGGAACTGGAAATGTTTGTTGTTTCTAGATTCTAGCCGAACCTGCATACAATGATATATAGAATTTTATACTAAATTACCTAATGATTTATCAATTTATATGATAACAAAATATATTCAATAGGTGAAATTTTTATTTATTCATTAGACAAATGCACGTTAAAAATTTTTTATGAAGAAGGCTAGAGAATAAACACACTTAAAGTGTTTCTAGGCCATTGAAATTGAAGTTAAAAATATAAGGTACAAAAAAGTGTAAGTAGCTTTTGTCAAAACTTAAAGTGGCCTGACATTCCACCAATAATTAATTATTTGTTAAATAATGAACATTATTATATCTCTTTATACAAATTAATTATTATAAAACATTAAATTTATGGCAAGTGATATACGTCAACAAGACAGAGCATTAAAGTTTCCCTGCCCGCAAGTTTAAAGGCTTTGAGTCATTCCCTGATTAATTATAGTCTTAAGATTAATCTAACGATGCAAATAGAAAGTCCGGATGTTTGATATATTACGGGAGACTAGACTACAGAAGCTTTGTCTCTGTGTGGGTGTGTGGGTGTGTGTGTCTCTCTCTCTCTCTCTCTCTCTCTATATATATATATATATATATATTAGATTTAACATTTTCATGTTATTTATCATATGCATCTAAAAATTAATATCATATTATTCAGTGTATATGTTACGTAACTATTGAATTGCAATTATTATTAAAAATATTTTGAGTTTTTTTAATAATATTTATTTAAAAGAAAAGGTATTTATGTTATATTAAAGTTTGTATAAATTTCGATAAGATTGAAATGAGATATTACTATACATTTGGGATGAAGCCTACCATTAAAATTTTGAGTAAAATTAGACTATGAAACGATCTTGATATAATATTTCATATGTTGTTTCCATGAAATACATTCATCCATGAAAGAAGTTATAAGCTTCTATCAAAGTTTTTATTCTTGATTTGTGTTTGCTAACTATTTTGTCTAATCCAACGATATTTCTTTCATTTACGGGCAATCAAAGCTATGAATAAGTACTCAAAAGTACAATTATTACTTCTGGATTGATATAATTCCACGTCCACCAACCAAGACAAGAAAAGACTCATAAGTCCAATAAAAAACTGGATTCTCAGATTATCTCTGACAATATAATGAAAAGCAACCCTTCACCAACTCTTTTCCCAATTGCCGCCATAACTAGAATTAACGCCCGTCGGTCATCCTATCTGTATAACTTAATAGAATTCCCTTCGTACATTAATTTAGAGAATCTTATATCACTTCATTATTGTTAATTGTTCTGTTCACGTACAATTGTGGTGTTCAATCGATATCGATATCAACTAGCTAGCTAATAACTTTTGAGTTTTGCACTAGGTATTCTTCACACGATTCGGGCAAACCTAATTTCACGATTATTGTGATCAGAAATAATTGATTGCACCCAACAAATTAAAAAGTATAATCAATAAGCTGCACCGTGAGACACCTTCCCGCAGCGAGCAAGCAAATTAAACATGCATGGTGGCTATCTAGCTGTGGCTTTTGGATAACAAAAGACAGCACACGTGAAGCACTAGCGTGATAATGACTCCACGTACCATTGCGTTCAAGCAGTGGGGTCCTTAGTCTGACGGTGGAAATTAAGATAATTTCTCCAGCGGCGGATCGAGATGTGTAAAAGCTTGAAAGAGGAAGAACAATCTATAAGTAAAATACTAAAAGTCGTGTTTTGTGTGGATGATACTTGCCATGGCAGCGGCAGCTACAAATATAAGTCTAGTTTCCAAATCATCCAAGTATTGATTCATTGCGCCAACACTGGCCCGGCCCTATCTCAGCGGTTCTATATACCACTGATACAAACTCGCGCAAAAAATATATAATTAATTTCCGTCTTCAAACTTTACTACCGTTTCTAGTATAATTGCGTTAGAGAGAAGAGATCAAATTAATTTATTCGTCAGAGTTATTCTCTTTATAGTAAAGCTTCTATATGTTGAGAAATATTGACCTTTTTTATGCATACAAACGTTAAAAATCTCCATTTGTTTTGTATTTATTAATCGTTCTAATTTGCAAACTTAATTAACTTCATTTGTTGTTTGTAAATCCTGGTATTTAGTGTTCATACTAGAAAATAGAGTCCTCACCAAATCTGAAGCAAATTGAAATTCTAATTTATGTTAGTTAATCCTTATCACATCCTGGAAATGATAAGAGTATATATAGCGAAGAATACCTATATGGTGAAAATTCTTAGACCTTGCATCAAACAATTTTGAGCATTAGAAAAATTAATTAATTTCTGTCCCTAACTATAAACGATAAAGCATTTAGAATATATCATAAAGAAGTAGTATAGTTTTGGGATGATTGATGTGCTATATTTAATTAATCTAGTTATCAGCAATTTTTTTTGTGTGATTAATTAGGCTCCAAAAACTTAATGGATTCTATATCAAAGATTTCTTGTACATGAAAGGTTTTTGAATATTGAATGATTTCTTAGTCTCATGAATTAATAAATGGTAACGATGTTAAGTTTGTCACTTTTTTGAAAGCTTAAGCTTATAGATGTGGGCTTAACACCAAGTATTTAATTCTCTAATATGCCCCCTCACGTGCAAAGGCCCTGTGCACTTGTAACGTGAATCAAATCGAGCCTCACATGTCTCAGTGAGTCTTACAAGTGGGTCAAATAACAACACTTTTTAATTAATTTTTTTAAATAATATGGAGGGAATTCAAACCTGCAATTGTTCAGTATACCATGTTAAGTTTGCCAATTTTTCTACAAGCTAGAAAGCTGAAGCTTGTAGATATTGGCTTAACACCAAGTATTTAAGTTTCTAATATGTTAAGTTTGTCACTTTTTTAAAAGCTTAAGCTTGTAGATGTGGGCTTAACATTAATACTTTAAGCCAGTGGCGGATCCAGGATTTTATTTTAGAGGACGCACCTTTAATGTTTCAAAATTAATGTTTAAAAAAAATCTCAATAGTATAAAAGAAATTATTTGAAAAAAGAATAGATATAGATATATAGGAGACATAGTAAATCCTATCTTTCAAAATTAAATAATCATAATACAATAAATCAAAGCGTAAAATACTAATACTTTATAATTTATTTTATAAATGCATATTAGTATTATCATTGATAAGTATTTATATTTAAAAAATGTTGCATAATTACTTCATTATCATATATGAAAAAAATTATTTATAATCCTCTATTAGCGTTATAATCCAAAATTTGAGTTCTATGTTCGAAATTTGCAAACAAACCTTTACATTAATTTTAAGATAACTTCGTATTGAATTGTTAACATTTTTCTTATAGATAATGATGTCAACTTAAAAAAAGAATTTTCTTTTAAAATATCTCTCTAGTTTTTTTTCTCAAAATCATTAATTTATAATAACCATTAAATTTTACCCAAAAAGGCAACAATTTCATAAATATAATAAGAAGACTCAATCATAGTTTTTATTTTTAAAAGAAGTTTAGTCATTTTTACACTAATTGCTTGATAGCCTACTAGTTTAAAAAGAAAAACAATTTAAAAACTATTGTTCAAGAAGTGTGTAATGGTAAAATATAAGAAATAAGTGAGTAAATAGAATTTTTTTCAAAGTTTCAGGATGGGCCCAGGCCCCCCTGGGTCCCTTCTTGGGTCCACTTCTGCTTTAAGCCCTCTAATACACTTCTTCACGTACAAGGGCCCTGTGCACTTGCAACGTTGATAGGATCGAGCCTCACATGCGTCAGCGGATCTTACAAGTGGGTCAAACAATAACACTTTTTAATTAATTTTTTAAATAACACAGAAGAGGTTCGAATCTACGACTGTTGAGTCATTATGGCGTTGATACCGTCTTAAGTTTGCGACTTTTGTAAAAGCTTAAGCTTGTAGATGTGAGCTTAATACCAAGTATTTAATTCTCTAATAAAGGATTTGTGAGAGAAGTCTTTCACGAATTTGTAATAAAAAAAAAACCCTAATTAAAGAATATGCTTTGAAAATTAAATTATTTTATTTTTTTAGTTTTGATAATTGGCATATATAGTATAAATTAGTTGCTAGTTGAATCATATCAATGACTGTGGTTAGGTAGAACTTGTGTATATTCGAGTTAGCAATGAGATTGGGGCTTTTAACACAAATTAAAATTGTAAAATGTATGATGGCAATTACTTTAAAAAAAAATAAAAAACATGATTATATTTTATTAAGAAAAAAAGAAAATCTTAATAATTTTTATTATTTGGTGTCAAAATGGATTTTAATCCTTTCCGAAAATTGTGTATAATTAATTTTGTGTTAAATGTCTTGTCAGTTTCATTTTCAATATACAAAATTATGTAATTTTCAATATATAAAACCATGTACACGAGAAGCTCAAAGTTGGCTTTTTTTTTTTTTTGGCCTCTCAAAGTTGAAAGAGCCAAATTTATTGGATGGAATTTGATGAGGTGAGGCAAGAGAAGAAGTGCATTTCTTAGTATAAGAAATCAAGTTTAAAATAGAAAAAGGAGAACAAAATTAAGTATTTAAAAGGAGAAAGAAATGTAAATTAATGCTATATATAATAAAAAAGAAAAGATATATAAGTAATTAAATAGGAAAGGACATAAATTACCTTTTAAATAGGAAAGAAAAATTAGTTAATATTTTAAAAGAAAAAGAAAATTGAGAGAATATGAAACTTAGTTAAAAGAGGAAACCGTTTAATTAAAATATATATTTTGCCGACTATACATATTTATATTGTCTATTAAAAACTCTTGAGGAAGCCAAACTAGGGAGTTTCATGGTATTTTACTTACATGCCTCAAACTAGGAGTTTCATGGTATTTTACTTACATGCCTGGGGAAATATAGAGTAAACTTAGGAAAACTTTTCAACTTTGGGGGGAACAAGGCGGGGGGAACAGGGCCACGTCAGGCGTGAATGTGCCTCTGCCCCTGGCCACGACATGACTGTTGTAAACACAATATGGTATTATGGGAAAACTATGGTTGAATTTATTTTTTACTTTTATCAGTTTTGTGATTGGTGTTAATTAACTGAAAGGTGTTTCCATTCTTGTGGTTGATGTAGGAATGATAATTCATACTCGTGGGTAGTGTTTATGTCATGTTGAACTGTGACATAATAAAGATTGATTCAACATAAATACAACCCGTTTATTATGCATGTCATGAGGGCTCAAAATGAATACGACACGATTATTAAACAGGTAACATGCTATGACATGCAAACACAAATAATAAATGAGTCATGTTTGTCTTAGAAACAAGCATGACTCGTTTAACACAATTACGTGATTAACACGACCCGTTTAACATAATTATGACACGTTTACATATATTAGATGTTTTATATATATGACACGATTATAACACGTTTATAGACACGATTAATATTTGATTTACAGGGTGACGTGTCTCCTTATATTAATATAAAATACATTATTTTTAATTTTTATTTTCTAATATGGGTAAAAAATATAAAAATCATACAATATAATTTATGTCAATAATTGTGTTAATCATGTTTTAATTTGTATTCATGTCAATCATGTTTAACATATATGAATGTCATAAACGAATTTATGTCATAAACAGATTAATATCATAAACAGGTCATGTCATAATCGTGTTTGTAGGTTGAGGGCTCTCAACATGAACACGACATGATTATTAAACGAGTTAAAAATTTCAACATGAACATGATTAAGGCAAACCCGAACCCGCAAATTTTCGTGTCATGTCAAGTCGTATTTGTATGTCGTGACCCAAATTATCACCCTTAGGTTGATGTAAATACTATTTTATAGTTATATTAGATTGCAACATGTTACTTTTAAGTAAAATCCCGACTAGTTGAATGCTAGAGATCTAGCATGAGATATTTGCGTATATTAATAAATTAAATATGCATTTAAGCAAATTGAGCTTATTTAACAAATAAATTGATAGTTATCATATTATTAAAGTAGAGACCCAAAATCTTAGCTATATTATTGTATATTAATATTCAAATTGTGTGCTTAAGAGTGTAATTATCTACAACTTAAATTTTTAGGTGGAGTGGTTTTTCAACATGACATTAGAACCAAAATGATATATATGATAGTTTAGTTTCAAACCTTTGAAAAATTTTTTCAATTGACTCTGAGGTTTGCCTTAATGTCACAAATGACCTCACATTTTTGGAAATAGGCACTAATAACCCTGGAGTTAGTTGCTGTCTTCAAACGTTAGGCGGTGCAAGGGTAAATTCATGCTTTTATTCAGTTTGACATATGAAAAAATAGCTTCAACCATAGGATTCAAACTCAAGCAATTAAGGTGGAAATGCCTTAATCCACTAACTCACTTTATGTAATATGTGTAGAGTAATTAATTTACTTTGAGAATTGCAAATTAAAAATTACAAGACAAGAATAAAAAGATTTATTGGCATTTTGCAGCACCTGGAATTGATTTGCTCAATTCTAGGTGCTGCAGAACGCCAATACATTTTTTATTTTTTGAATTTTTAATTTTCAAAATAAATTATTTATTCTGCATCTATTACAGCAAAGTGAGTTGGTGGCCTGATGGTGGGTCAAGCATTTCCAACTTTCGTGCTTATCCTATCAATGAAAATAATTTTCCATTTATAAAACTTATTAAAGGACGAATTTACCCCTGCACTTCAATATTTTTCCATTTGTCAAACTTATTAAAAGGACGAATTTACACCTGCACTGCCTAACAGTTGAAGACAGCTACTAACTCCAGGATCATTAGTGCATATTTCTGGAAAGGTGAGGTCATTGTGATATTAGGACAAAACCTGAGGATCATTTTGAAAAGTTTCCTGCATTAAAATCGAAGCACGTACTTAAGAGTGTCATTATCTACAACTTAAATTTCTAGGTAGAGTCGATTTTTAACATGATATTAGAAGCAAATTGATCTGAGAGTTTAGTTTCGAAACTCGCTATAGCACTTAATAAATGGGCTACGTGCTAACGACATGACCTATAAGAATTAGAAAGATGAGAACACATTTATGTGGGGGGACATGTTGAACTGAAATAGCTTAAACTCTATAGCTGAAACCTTTACCTAATTATAATCTTAAGCTTTTAATTGGGGTGGATTTCTTAGCTATTATAAGTCAATTGCAGTTTCTTCATTTAATTAACTTTATTATATCCCTTATATTATATGAAATCCTGAATCCGCTTCAAAGAAAATGTGCCTATATACATATTACATTAATATACAATTAAAGAAAAAAATTTGAGCATATTGCTTTTCTACAAGAACTTCGTATTATTAAATTATGGATATTATTTTGGAGCTCCATTACCTAATACTGAACTGCAATTGAGAGAGATTCATTCCTTAGCCTTGATGATATTCATTACTTACCACTCCTAAAATATTTGTTGTTACAGATCGCCGATAGGAATAATGGAACATCCACTACAAGAAAAAGAGTTGTTTACTGCATCTATTTATTGCGGACCTCTAAAAATACAGTAAAAATTAAAATTTTACGACGGGCTATGAAGTATGAAGTCTGCAGTAAAAATTACATATTTTACCGCGTTTTTTAGGCCAGCAGTTAAAAGATGTAATATAATCTAATTTTGTTTATTTTTGCCCATTCTCCCGCTTCTCTCTCTCTTTCTCGCGCTCTTTTGCTTCCCTCTCGAATCCCTAAATTTTTCCTTGCCTAATTTTTTCCTCCCGAAGCTGTAATCTCTCTTACGCTTCCTGAAGCTTCACAAGAAAGCAAGGGATTTGCTACACCCATTCATGGCGGTTTTTAAAAACCGAAGTAAATAGCTTTATGCGCTATATATCTAAGTCGGTTTGGTAAACCGCCGTAGACCTTGAGAACGATCTCGTCCTAATCTACCCTTGCCTCTCAATTTCCCTCTCTGTTGCCTCTTATCTGAAGTTCCCCCAAATTCAAAAACCCTATTTATCCTCTCTCTCACCTCTCCTCTCAGGTTCCTCCAACTTGAAAAACCCAACTTTCTTCATTTAGTTTAACTGTATGTGCTTCTCAATCCCAAATTCATGGCGGTGATTCACTTTTTTGCTTTGCTTACGATTGCTTGAAGCTCCAATTCCATGCGCAACTCCATGCTTCCACTCTCCAATGGTCTCTGCCACGGTATTCTCCTCTGGTATGCTTCTAGGTTCTCATGGTTATATCATTTATTTTCTACAATCATCTTTGATATTTCCACAAAATTTTCTATGACAAGGAGAAGGTATGAGATCTTTTTGTTGAGCCCATCGAGCTTTATAATATATTTTTGTCAAACTATTGGTACTGTCTTAATGCAGTTTTCTTATCAAAATGAAGGTAGAGCTTCGAGAAGGTGGAACCTTCTGGCTGTCCGAGTCACCTTCTGTCACTGGAAGCAAATCGTGGGGTTGCGAAGTTCCATGTATAGCAACTTGGTCGATATCCTGCTTATTTTACTTAATAAAGTCAAATTGTCTATTTTACTTAATTTCTTTTATTTTTGGGATGAATTCGATGGGGTTGTGTTTCGCTGTTTATTGAAAGTTTTCAAATTTTATATGGTTTTTATCTTTCTTTGTTAATATTTATTTTTAACGTTCTTATTATTGCTTGCCCTGGATTGTTTTACTTCTCCTAAGAATCTGAGAAAATCATGGAATTGGATTGGAAGGGAAAATTGACAGTTAGATTTTCTATAGTAGGATTTCCTCTGCTATCAACTATTTTTTAGTTAATTTTAGTTAGCATATAATAGTTTTAGATTATTCAGAATTAGGAAATAGAGACTTATGTTATCATGGTTTCATAGATTAATGAAAACCGGTGAAACCAGAAAAGCTATGATCATCCTCTTTTAAAACATTTACACTTTGTTTGACTGCATCCAGAACTTTGGTCTAATGGTCCAGGAGTGTTATTCTTTCATGTACGTGGGAAGAAATATTGCTAAAGCAAGTTGCTTCATGTTTCAATTGAAGTTTTTGCTTGGAAATCGTGTAAGAATTTTGGGAGTGATCAAAAGCAGGTTATTAGTAGTTCATTCCTAGTTTTAGAAATGAATTCTCTGGTTGTTCATGGGAGAAGCTATTTTTAGTTGGTCAAGTATTGTTTTCTAGAATAAGTTGTTGAGAATGTCTTTGTTAATAGGTTTGTTTACATAATATAGACAGATTTTTATCTAAAGACATAAACCAATCCCTTCATCATTTTAGCCAAAAGCCTAGAGGCACATGTATTTTGTTAATTTTGAGGTTGATTACAGTTGGAGATTGGCATGGCAGAAAGGCTTATTATAAGTTTCATTATATGAAATGAATAAAGATAGCTTTTATATTCACGGAGCTGTGAGAGAACTCTATACCTAGTCCATCTTTAATTCAACATAATAAATATCTATTGTGTGATCAAAATCAGAGCATTATGCTGGTTGATACACTTGGTCATTTAGAATACTTGATCCTAGAGTGATCATTTAAGTTAATAAAGTAGGATGTAATCAGCAGTCTGGAAGCGTCCTCAAGGTCTAGTGATCTCAAGCAAGTTTTGTTGTTGTCATTTGTTGCTCTGTTCTCAATGCAGCACATAAAAATTGCGGTTTTATATATTTTGGCCTATGTAGTTGACACCACTAGCCATAGTTAATTACAAATTTCAAATGGTATCTGCATCTGCATCTTGCAGAAGCTCAAAACAAATCTTGTAGATTTTATGTTAAACCTCTTAGTGTGATATGTCTTGAATAGTCCTTTATACAATATCATGTTCTGGTTGTACACTTCTGGGGGTTCTATTTATGTTAACAGTTAATTTAGAGAGAGAGAGATTAAAGTTTCCCTCCTACAAGTTAAACCCTGGTGCCTGGTGGGCCTTTTAGCATGTTGATTAACATTAGTTGGACTATTTGTGAATACAAACATGGATGAGGTTAGTGCCCATGCCCGCAGACGAAGTGCTTTGCTCACATGACAACACATTAACTTCGTGCCTCCTAGCTTGCCTGTTGTTTACTGTGGAGGATTCAACACACAAAAAGAATCAACTACGGGACGTTTTCTTTTTGGGAGATCAAGGTATTCATTCATACGTAATAATATACCTAATTCTTGATTATTAGAAAAGATTTTTATATTAAGCTTCAGTGAAGCAAGATAAGGTTATAAGGTTACTTGAATTGTGCTTTGCTGTGGGATCTTTATTCATAAAAGAAATTTGGAGCTAATCTTCATTTTTCATTTTTGCTGGCATTTTGTTCCCTTCATTTTTTCCCTTTTGGAGTAATTCCATCCATGATATCATTTTGAATTTGATAACCAGGAATGGGGTGTCAAGACAATAGAGTGACAACTCATTTTTATTTATCATATTCTGTATGCTTTCAATTTACAATTGTTTAAAGATGTCTCATTCGGTTTAATTTTCTGGGACAGTAGAATGACATTATTGGTTTTTTTGGAGGAAAATGAAATAAATAAATGCTATACTTAGATGGTGTTGGGTGAAATATTTATCAATTTTTTCTGTGTTATTGTTTCTGATCACTGATGCATGCCCTGCAAATTCAATACCTGGAAAAAAATGTCCAATAGAGTGAAGGAATTTATTTGGCTTCTTGTGAAAAATAAATTACTTATGCTGATATTCACCTTCCATGGATTCAAAGGTAATGCTCTTGAAACTTTTCTGGAGTTTTTATTAGCATGGTGAAGCACTTTTCTGCAGAATAGAAATAGTAAACATCTATTCATCTTTATCTTTTTTGGATAAAGAAAGTGGAGGTCCCAGTTAATTTAGCTTTGGTATTTATAAAGCTCTTATATTGAGTTGCTTTATTAAAGTGGACGACATGACTTTTTGCATGATTGGAGGACTTGGATAAACATGTTGCCAGCATATTTCTCTTTTGCTTTCACCTGTCATCATATTATTCTTTCATATGCAATAAAAGCACGCACCTAGGCATCTAGATTGTGCTTACGTGATTGAATGTTTCAAGGTTTCAGTTACAGTTGCTTAGGTAGATGAGTCTAACTGATTGATTTGGTCACTTGCTAATGAAGCTATCTTGGCATCTAGATTACCTGCAGCTTAGTAGATTATAATGTATAGGCCTCGTTGATTGCATTTTTTTAATTATTTTTTACTAATAGTAGAAGCAATATTAAGCAATTTTTTACTGATAGTCTATTTCAATGGGCTTAGTATATGAATAGTGGACTTTGGGACCAACAGTTCATGAGTTTTACTTAGTTGTGTATAAGGAATTTGGATTTGATATGCTTTCTCTTTGTTAATTTAGGTGGGACTTACTGTTTCACTTGTGCTTACGTGATTGAATGTTTCAAGGTTTCAGTTAATCTTTTTTAAAATAATACATTAAAAATTTTATTATATAGAATTGGATGCTGATGATATTGAAAGCCTCTGTCTGTCTTTACTTTACTCATCGTTGCCACTTCCTAATTGATAGTTTCCTGCAGTTGTCAAAATATAAAGAAGCTTTGGAGTTTGCTGTTGCTGCACAATGTCTGGAACCATCCAATTCCATGGTGGCAGAAAAGGTGGAGAGCATAAAGAAGCATATTGCAGCAGGTTCGTGGCTATGCATTTCATGAACGTTCTCATGTTTATGTTTTCCATTGCAATTACCATGAAGTCTGGCATTGTGGAGAATCTACTCTCATGGGCGAATTTTAAGCAGAGCAAAGATCTTAAGAAAACGGATGGAACAAAGACACAAGACATTCGTGGGATTTCCAAATTGAAAGATGCTAACTTTGTTGGGGGGAAGAACTCTGATCAGTGTACCTTGATTTTGATGGAAGGAGATTCAGCCAAGGCTCTTGCAGTGAGTTCTCTTGGCTTGTCATGTCGTCCATTGTCCATTTTAGCAGAAATGTAACTTCTTTGGTTTCTATTTTCAAGTTTAAAGTGTTCTAACAGTACTAAGCTTATAACAGATGGTCGAGTTATCTGTTTTGGGTCGGGACTAGTACGGTGTTCTCCCCTTGAGAGGTAAATTGCTGAACGTGAGGGAAGCCAGCAGCAATCAAGTGACAAATAACAGTGAAATTGGAAGTATCAAGAAGATCCTTGGGCTGAAGCAAGGTGTTGAATATAGCAATATTGTGAAGGCTTTGAGATTGCATATTTTATACTTCTAGACTTCAATTGTTGTTGAGATTGCAAATAAATTTGGTACTCTTATGTTGTATGTGAATGTATAACTTATTAATTTATGTGTATGTGAATATACTTTTATGTTGTACTCTTATTTTTTATTGGAATATCATTTTATTAGTTCATGTTTTCATATGATGAATTTTTAAAATTAATTATATAAACATAGGTTGAAAATATGGTTACAGGCTCGAATTTCATCAAAATTACAAAAGGCTGTCCAGGAGTAGAGCTCTTTTTTACTGCAGGCCAACCGACTGCGGTTAATGATCTGGTAGATTTTTTACGGCGGGCTTGAAGCCCGTGGTAAATAATTGGGACTTTTTACGGCAGGCCGTCCGCCCGCGGTAAAAGAATTCCACCAGACCACGAATGTTTACGACGGGCATTGAGCCCGTGGTAAAAAGTAAAATAAATTTTTACGACGTCATTTTATACGGCGGGCTTAAACCGCCGTATGCCCGTCGTAGAAGGCTTTTTACCGCGGTTTCGGCCCGTGGTAAAAAGCCAATTTTTTTGTAGTGATCGCGTCAGTATAAAATGAACTTATTTTGATGTCATTCATTAAAAGCAGATACGAATCCTAAATGTGCTCCAGTGTTTATTAATCAAGGAGGTAAAAGAAAAATGGTTCATGTCATCCTTTATAAAATGCTTATAAAATGCCCAAAATATTTTGACATATTTTAACGTCAAAGACAGATCGTACTTGTGCGGGAGGCAATAGAAGAGCTGTTTCTTACAGTAAGAATATTATCCTCATAACCTTTAGTTTGTAATTAGTAAATGATTCTTGTCATCGCTTCTGTAGAATTTTTTTTTCTATGTATATTAATTATAATGTGTTTGAAGAATTATTTTATCTGTTATTGCATTCTATAAATAATCTATTAGTTGGTATTGAATTATAAAACTATAATTGAGTTCACATCTATTAACTTAAGTTTTTAGGTAAGGTGACAATCTTAATATGCTTTAGAACCCTTTGAACCAACGGACTAAGGTTTGAATCTCTCCACGGCAAATTAGAAAAGAAAGAGTTGTTCTATTCAGCTCCTAATTTTAGTCTTGTTAGGCTCCATCTCTAATTTGGTAATGATAAAATTGTAATCAATTTTACTCTTATTAGACCCCATCTCTAATTTGGTAAGGATAAAATTTTAATTTTATAATATTACATTATTATCCTCATATTCTCAGATGACATAAGATTCTTCTAATAGAAGAGAAGCTTTAAAAAATCTATCACATCCCTGATGTTCATCCAACAATCTAGTCGAATAAATTATTCTCAAAACTCACTTCTGCAAGTTCAATGTCTTCTTGAGAGAGGGAATAAAATATGTTTTTACTTTGATTCACATGATTTGCTTAAGGCAATATTAGAGGTGAATTAGTATGTGTTAGATATATCAATTAGCATTGTTACTTCAAAGGCGCTATTAGGTTTTAATATATTTTTAGAGATTTTAGGGATAATTTAACATTATTCAGGGATTTTAGGATTAGGGCATCAAGAATGGGTGGATTAAATAGGGAAAAAAAAAGAGTCGTTTGGCCAAGTAATTCTTTCCATTTAATTACTTTAATACATTTTTATTTTATCGTAATTCTATCATCATCTAAATTTGGAAAGGGGCTAAAGAGATAAAATTTGGGGGTTGAATAGAATTACTAAAAAAGAAATTATATTGGCCCACATAAAAAACTCAAAAGAGGTTGTGAGGCCAATGCATGTACAAAAAAAAATGAGGCCTTGTATGTGAGAGAACGTTTATTGTTGAGCTCACACCTACTAGCTTGAATTTTTAGGTAAAGTGACAAACTTTATAGTTGGAGACTGATTAGGGAAAAAAAGATATTTAGGAGAAAAAAGAAGATATTTATTGTTTCACATTGGTTATCTATTTTAAATTTCTAATTAATTTCGCTGCTTATATTACTACCGCAGCAAAGGTAATTAAGATGAGCACAAACGATCATGCATCAATTGGAATTGACGACTTAGAAAACATCCTAAGAAGGGAGTTGCATGCGTTGCGTCCCTTATCCAAGGAGTGTAGGGTTCCTTAGCCAATACGGCAGTTTAATGAAAGTGCTTATAGTCCTATAAAGTAGTCTCCATCGGTCCACTTCACCACGGTAGGGAAGAGTTTAAAGCTATGGAAAAGTATAAAAGAAGATGCCTTCAGCATTTTCTTGATCGAACTAAGGTAAGCATGAAGGATTTTCTTCAATATATAAGTGAAAATGAAGACAGATTGCGTGATTGTTATGCAGAATTTATTAAACTTGGAAAGGATGAATTTGTTAAAATGATTTTAGTGGATTCTGCTTTCCTTATTGAGCTCTTATTGAGGAATTTTCTCTCTGATTTGGCAACTAGTCATGAACATATATTTAGAAAACCATGGATGATACACCATATACTGCCTGAGTTGTGGTTGCTGGAAAATCAACTTCCAATGTTCATTTCGACGGAACTTTATGATGGAGCTCACATCATGTTGCCTTCTGTTAATAGTGATCATTCCATGGTAACACTTAACAGTCGCTTTTGGTCTCGTGTATATAAGTTTCTCAGTGTCGAGGAAAATTTCATAGAACTCCATCTTTCTGAAGCAGCACATTTTCTTGATTTGCTAAGACTTTGTCTTCGACAAATACAAGCACCGCGTCCTCTGACGAAATCTCTAACCATACCCTCTATGCATGAACTTCACGAGGCTGGAGTGAAGTTTATTCATCAGAAAGTTTGTTTGCAATAACTTTCGAGAAGGGGACTCTGGAAATTCCAAGATTGACAGCTAACGTTTTTACAAAAACTTTATTTATAAATCTCCAGGTCTTTGAGCAATTGCATACCAAAGATCAATTTCTTACAGGTGAGTACAGTACTATCATGAATTATCTTGTCAGCATTCCCAAAGATTTGGAAATACTCATGCAACATGACATTATGGACAAAGGACTTAAGAATGATGAAGAGGCATCAAATCTTTTCCATGATTTGGTCGAATGGAGTATTTTTATATCTTCTGATGTCACGAACTATTATTTGGTTGATGATCTGAACAAATACTACAGAAGTAACAGTGGCACTTGGGAGAAGTGGAAGACAATCGTGAAAAGAGATTATTTTAACACTCCACGAGCTACCATTTCTGTGATTGCCGCTATTATTCTTCTCATACTCTGTCATACAAACCGTTTTTTCTATTGTCAAGATCAATTAGGAGATTCTACAAATATCTCCTATTTTTAATTGTAATCTTTAAAATCTTACCTTCCGTAACATTTTCTGTTTGAAATTGGAATAAAATCTTCTGTATAAAGTCAAAATTTTGTAAGTTTCATATAATTGGAGAAATAAGATTTTCCTCCCTGTTTTTGACATTAAAATTGGTAGAAATCTCGCCGCCATGCATTCTTCAAAGACATAGTCTAAATTCAAAAGGTATGGGCATGGGCAATCGGAATATTTGGCACTGGAAATTAATTTGAACATTAATATTGCAAAAAAAAAAAAAAAGATTGAATTGATGATCATTTTTGTTTTAGATAATTCATGCCTATTAGAGAATATATACTTAAGCTAAGTCCACATTTATAAGCCTAAACTTCTTGAAAAATGGAAAACTTAACATGGTATTAGAGTACTCATAAAGGTTCAAGACCTCCATGTTATTTGAAAAAAAAAAATTCAATTAGAAAAATGTTGTTTGACCCACTTGTAAAACCCAATAAGGCATGTGAGACTTGATATAGTGCACGAGGTCTTTGGACTTATTAGAGAATAAATACTCAAGTTAAGCTCACATCTACAAACTTAAGCTATTAGAAAAGATTAATAATATGGAATTTATGGATTGACACGACTTAGAATATGAAGCACTGTATGGAATTTATGGATTGACATGACTTAGAATATGAAGCTTTATAATTGGTGAAGGTGAAGTGCAGTGAGATATATTATTGTATTTTTAGAAGAAAGATAAGTGTTGTATATAATATGATCAATGCTATACTTTCCAAGTAATGTCTAAAGTTTAGTATTGTAAATAATGTGACAATAATTTAGGAAGTCATATCACTTGCCACGTTAATTAATTCGATGACCACGTTGACACTTATAAATCAAGCCATATCACATAGAAGTAAGAACAATGATACTCTTATTAAATTTTATCCCAAATGATGTGTAATTAATATAGGCTTATCAAGTGGATGATTTGATGATGTAATGATTGATGTGATGTGACAATGTTAATTTTATATCATGTTATTTGAAAGATCAATATTGCTAAACCTATAACTCATCT
Organism: Boswellia sacra; assembly: GCA_013180625.2. NCBI lineage: Eukaryota > Viridiplantae > Streptophyta > Magnoliopsida > Sapindales > Burseraceae > Boswellia > Boswellia sacra. The sequence goes on from SNVD02007597.1 coordinate 230,419, forward strand.
ATAACCAACATTTTTTACAATCTGAGTTGACAAACTATTACTGGATGAGTAAAAATGAAAATAAGTGAAGGAGGTTAAATTACATAATATAATAATTATTTTTTCACTAATATTTTGACAACTAAGGTTATAAGAAAGGTTGGTTGTAGATGAGTTGTAAGTGTGATATTATTTTATTTGGTATGCATGATTTTGGGATAAGTTTTGGATGTGTATCGCTAATCTAAAAGTAATGTAAAATTAACTTAGGATAATAATTGGGGATGCATGGTGTCATTAATGTGAGAATAATACTATAACTACAACTCATTTATAACTAATATTTTATATAACTTGAGTTAGCAAGATACGATTACAAGATGTATAATTACCATATTACTCAATTAAGCCTCATTTATAATTTTTATTTTTTATCCATCTAGTGATACCACAAATTGTATAAAAAATAGTTTAGATGAATTATTCATATAGTAATTTTGATATTCTCAGACACAAAAGTAAATTAGGCAAATAAATATTCTTAGACCTGGTATCAAGCATTAATATATAATTCCTTTCTTATGAAAAAGTAAGAAAAAGAAAAAAGAAAAATGCTACGGTATAAATCATAAAGATAAAGTTTTGGGTTTATATATGCTTTTATATGTCTGCCCTAATGTTGTATGATAATGTCCCACATGCAAGTTAACTTATATATCAATTGTATAATATTAGTGGATGAACTCGAACAACTTGCTGACCGTAAAAATGTTCCTAAACTAGTGATACTAATTTAACAAAAATATTTGTTGATTCATATCAAAGATTGTTATGTTTAATGAGTTGTAGATAAGATGTCTATATTGAATCGAGTCAGCATTGGCGTGAATGTGCATGGTTGAATAAAATTCTGAATAGCTCATCGCCTTACTCACTTAGAAAGAGCTTATTATTTATGTGATTATATACACAAATAACTTAAAGAGTTATCAAAATAATCGATCACCAGATTAATTCCTGATTCTGAATGTAGCTTACTATCGAATACTGAACTGAACGTGCTTAGAAGATCAATTTAAAGAAGATTCATATTCTTTCTTTTCTAGTAACGGTGAGATTTTACTTGAAGAAGAATATTCATTCCTTGGCTTTGCAGTCAAGTTTTGTTAATTACAGAAGAAACGAATAATTAATGTATCATCTTGTCATCTATAAAACAGCCGAACTTCATCTTGTCAGTTCTCAACCTCATGTAGCTTTCACTAAATTCAAAGTTAGATTCTACGGGCTCCAAACGCAACAAAAGTGCTCATTTCTACTGTAAGATTACAATGTTATTTAATTTTTGTCGTTAAAATTCTTTCTGTAGTTATGCATGATTCTTGTGTATGAAAATTTTATCCTTTTTTTTGGTTCAAAAATTATTTTTGGATATGTTATGCAATATTTATTATGGTATATATTCATTTGTCCGCCCAATTCTGAGAGCTTTCAATTTCCCCTTGCGAGTGATAGCATTTTGTTAATCACGCAGTTCTGGCATTCTCTGTAGGCCTATATTCTCTACTTTTGTAGAGAGACGATGATATTAATATTTACCATATCATATCATCTTTTGATTTTTGTATATATACATGACATGCTTATATAAACTTTAGGTTATATTTAATATTTTTTTGATTAGTTTAATTTCCATGATAGTATCTAACAACAACTAAAAGTCGAGATATTGAGATTTTATAACTTAGCAAGTTCCAATAAATTAACTAAGCTATTTACAAAAAGACCTGTTCACAATGTTAGAGGAATTATGTTTTGACTGATATTTGATATAGAGTTTTACACATGGTATTAATTTAAACACGTTATTTTGAGATATTCAAAAATTTAAATCAATATATCTTTTTTCTGCAAAAATAGTAAAATTTTTTATCTCTGGAAATGAGACCAAAAGACTTAAGGATGTAGGATTAATAGTAAAAAATTGATTAATTAAATTCCGTGCAATTATATTCATGGTCGTAATTAGGCCCCAAAGCTTGATAGATACCTCCTCAGATGCGTAAGTACATAAAAAATAGATCCTACCTTAGATGCGTAAGTACATAAAAAAATTTGCCTTGATGCATTCTATAAATAATATTCAGTTGATTACTTAATGACTGTTTTCATTCATTACTATTGACCTACTATTTTTGCACGATCGAAAAGTAGGAAGGGTCTCGAGCATATCTTGGGTCAAGGTCCTGAAAACAAAGAAATGATCAGGGGTGCTAGCAGTGGTGTCGACGAGAACTCTATGATGCTCAAGTCAGTTTTTGACACACTAGAATTTTCCAAGTGAGCTTTCTAGGGAAAGAAGCTCTGGAGAGTAAGGACTTCTATAGAAAGAGTAAGTTTAGAGAAATGTGCATATCTTGAGTAAAGATCAAGAGTGTTTGTATATGTATTAGGAAGGGTCATTGTAGGACCCAGAGAATGGGCTTCAATAATGGACTTGTTGCATATGTATTGGATTAATTAAGGCTCAATTTTATGTGGCTATAATAGTAGTCCCCCAAGGTCTAAGTTGAACAATTAGTCAATGCAGGGGCAACTAAATAGTTTATGGGCATATATTTTAAGTACAAGTGGGAATGCCAAGAGTTTGGTCCTACTATATGTATAGGCTTGTTCCAATAGATTCAACAAAGGTGATTTGAAACCTAGGCAGACATCATATATGATGATGAGTGGGTGTGCTTTTTTTATTTTTATTTTGAGTAGGAGGTTTTACTCAAATTATATAGGACATGGTTTGAAACCTTAGGTGGTCGTCACCTTTAGCAAAGTAGATGATTTTTTTAAGGAAAGGCGATATAATTTCTTATGGCGAGGGTGGCATGGTGCACATACGGGTGAAGATGTGGTGACGTTCTCTTGGTGTGAAGTGAGATGTGAAGTGTGAAGGCATTTTTGCCTTTCACACAATCCCACATTGGTGGGAAGCAAAATGTCAAAGGGGAGGCTAGGCTGTATAATAAAGCCTCCTCCTCCCATTGTACTTGTCTCAAGTTTATGTATTAAGCTTTTCTCTTCTTTCTCCCTTGTTATCTCCTTCATTCTAATTGTGAGAGAGATTGTAATATTTTTCTTCATCGTAAAATATTTTCGGTCTTGTCCTGTGTAGGTTTCCCTCAAATTGAGGGTTTTACCATGTTAAATTTTTGTGCCTTTATTTTCTTTATTGCCTTTAATTTATTTACTGTGGAAGACTGAGCCGCCCAAGTTGTCTATTTTATTTATGGTGGAAGGCAGTGCCACCCAAATTGTTATTTCTAATATAACAATTTGTTTCTTGTCTTTTATTTAAGCTACAGTAGGAGTGTTCAATCTCCTAACACTTGGTGGTGAGAAAATAAGAATTTTTGCAAGTTTTTATGTGTGGGTGTGCATTTGCAGATTTTTGAAACATGATGGATTGTTGTGGGCTTCTGGTCCAAGTTTAAAACTCGAGGGACCAATTTAAATGTGCCACTCAATTCCAGATTTCAAATCACAGATTTCATATTCATATGAAATTGCACGCTGTATTGATTTCATACGCATTCTGGATTGGCGACGGGCGAGGGGATGCTAGGCAAGTGAAATGCGATCGACGATCAAAGAATGGATGACCGATGACCGGTGAATGATGAGCACAAGATCGGCAAGTGTGGAGCCGTGTTTGATGCACATGTGAGGAAGGAGGAATGGAGATCTACTGGCAAGCGGATGGACGATGACCAGTGAGCACCCAACCGGCAACTGGCAAGCACCAGAGCGGCGACCTATGAACATGAAACTGCTGCTGCACATGCCAGAAATCATGCTCTCACATTTTCACTTTTTTTTTTCGGGTTTCATTACAAGGTTGTTTTTACAAAAATTCAAAACCTGGAAATGAGGTTCTCTCGTAAGTTTTTGAAACTTGTGAATGGGATGGGGTGTGTTCGTTTTATGATTTTTTGTTTTTGTTTTCAAATGGATTTAAGAATATATAGTTGACTTTGAATTATTTTGAATTTTTAAAAGAATAAGAGGTTGATATTGAATGTAAAATATATTGAAAAATGTACGCACAAAAACAGGATTTGGATTAAAAGGAAAAAAAAAAAACACACCCTTAGGGCTACTTGCAAGATTTTGAAACCTGTGAGCCCATACAAATCTTTAAGGGGCCAGACTTACAAATTCTAAAGTAGCTGCTGGAACTTTTTTTTTTGGTGACAGAGGCTTGATTGAAACATTTTAAGACATACAACCTTCAAGAATTTAACAGCTTAGTTTAACTTAAAGTTTGATGATGAGGGGTTTTTCAAAATTCCAAAACTGAAAATTGACCATCGTACAGAGAGTTTGTTTAGGAGTCTTCAGGTTTATGAGCAATTGCATACTATGGAGAACAATATGAATGACTATATTAGGTTCATGAATTACCTTGTCAAGGCTCCAGAAGATGTGGAAATACTCCTTGAAAGCGAAGTTATCGAGAACTTGCTTGAGAATACTGAAGCAGTATCAACTCTTTCTCATAACCTTGTAGAATGGACTACAGCAAGAACTGATTTATACTATTTTAAACTTGCGAAAAAGTTGAACGCCTACTACAAGAGTAAAAAGGGCACTTGGCAAAAGTGGAAGGCAATTTTGAAAAGAGATTATTTCAATACTCCATGGGTTGCCATTTCTGTAATCGCTGCTATTATTTTCCTTGCACTCTCTTTTGTACAAATGGTTTTCACAATCGTCAAAATTAATTAACAAATTCTATACTATGTCAGTTGTGACTTGTACAATCTTATATACACCAAAATTTTCTTTGTATCAAGAACAACATTAATTTTAAGTTTAGAAACTTTGAACTTCATTGATTTAAAGTCTTATTTTCTTTATATCTATTATTTTATTATAAATAATAGTTTGAGACTCTCTCAATCTACATAATTTAACATTTGCGTAAATATTTTTGTTATTAAATTTTCCAAAAAAATACTATTGACTAGTTAAGTGATAATTAAGTGGTGTAACGTTATTATTATTATTTTTTTTTGGTAATTTTACTTTGAACATTAATATACTTCCTATGTTTAAATATTTTAGCATATAATTACCTGTTATTTTAAAAATCCCATAAACCTTACCTAAGATATTTTGAGGTGATGACTTGTGCAATGAATTTTAGAGGATGTTGCCTTGCTAAACTTGCATTGAGGATTAAGGGTTTTTTCCCCTTTGCCGGGATCTGGTGATTGCATATTTTCAAAACTGTACGTGGAAGATACAACAGTACTTCCGGACTTGTTTTTAGTCAAAAATTTGTTTTGGCAGCTATTCTTACCATTGGTCTCACTCTCACACAAACTCTTTTTTATTGCCATCCAGCTTTTGATTCTACCATTTTAATTAATTTGCTCAGATTTCACTTGAAGTGCTAGTGCATTATGTGTCATTTGGTGAAAACAAAATAAAAGAAGAAAAGGGGTTGCATATGTTTGACTTATCTTTGTAAGGCTACAAAGAGATATTATGACAAATGAATTTGCTTCTTTCTTTGCTGGAAAAAATGTATTAATATGGTAATAAAAATGTATTAATATGGTAATATGCTTTTCCTCATTGTATTAATATTAGAGTAGTTATAAATTTATTACACAAACTGATGAGATGGTATTATTCATTTATTTATACGCCATCAATTTTCATTAAATAAATTGATTTTGTATATTCACTATTCTATTCATCTTATAACACATCAATTTGTTTGCAAAAGTTTTTAAGACTAAATAGACAATTGTTTTTTGGTCTGAAATCTAAATAAGTCTGAATTAAACTGAAATTTGAATAAGTCTAGATATAAAAATCTAAATGATATATTTTTTATATTTTAATATATTTTAATATCTGAAATAAAATATTTGAAAACTAATGATTTTACGCATATATCCTGTAAACATTGGATAGTCGCTTATGGTTTTGAAACTCAATAACGATAAACCAAAGAACCAAAGTCAAAACAGAGCTTGGTGTGCAAAAACGTCAAAAACTGGAGCTCAAGACTAGAACCGGAGGAAACCATAACCAGAGTTCCTTCACCAAGGGCTGCGTGCTAGTTGAACTGACATAAGCTAATTTAAATTGACATGCACCTGTACATATTAGCGTGTGTCAGTTTGTACTAGCATGCGCCACTTGTCCTATAGTCTATAAAAAACCCATTTTTTGAGGAAGAAGGGGTTGGTAGTCGACTTGGGGATTCGTGTAGAGAAAATTTCTGAAGATTATTTCAACACTCCATGGGCTTCATTTTCTGTTGCTGCCGCTGTTACACTCACTATCATATAGCCGGTTTGTTCTATCCTACAAGTTAAGTAACATGTATAGTAGATTCTTCCATTGTACATATGCAAAGGAGCTGGAATTTGGTGATATTGCGCAAGTTTGAGTCTATCTTGATTGGAAAGAATAGAGGGACGGGGGATTTGTGTTTCAATTATTTATCACCAATGTCATTGTTTCATCTACTTTTCTATTTTCTATTGATCAAGGTTTTTTTTGGTATTATGTAAGTAAGTGTTGAATTGTTTTAAGTGACATTAATTTTCTCTATGCTTAGATTATTATTATTTAATTCTTCTTCTTCTAGTAGTCTGCCGTGAATTGTTTACACGGGACAAATTAGTGATTAAGTTTAAAAAATAAACCAATCGACCTATATAGTAACAAGTAGATACATGTTATTTAAGAAAAAATATATAAAACAATAAAGTAAAACAAAATTACAATCAAGCTAGAACTTTCAACCCAATTTATTTAGACCCAATTAAACTCATTTTACTCCAGCCTCTACTCTTCATATACAAATCACTACAACAGGGAAGACTATTTATGACGGGCCAAAACTACCGTAAAAACACATTTGTGGTGGTTATGCGACAGTTCGCACCCGCCGTATAAGCAATCGCAGTAAAAGCTTTAACGGCGATTTTGGCCCGCTGTAAAAAGGTTTTTACAGCGGTTTACGTGTTCGACGTAAAAACGAACGACGAAATCCGATAGACATAAACCATACCTTTTTGCGGCGGTTCTAAACCGTCGTATAAGGACTTTTTACGTCGATCATGAAACCGCCGTATAAGACCCTTTTGACATCGACCATAAAACCGCCGTATAAGTCCTTTTTTATGTCGAACATAAAACCGTCGTATAAGCCCATTTAATGTCGAACATAAAACCGTCGTATAAACGCCTTTTTACGACGACCATGAAACCACCGTATAAGCCACTTTTAACGTCGACCATAGAACCGTCGTATAAGTGCCTTTTTACATCGACCATAAAACCGTCGTAAAAGGTGTAACAACCGCCGCATATAGTTCTAACAAAAATGATGTAGTTTGTTGCCCAAATTTTTTGCGACGAGCACGAAACTGCCGTAAAAGGTTTTTTTTTTCCTCTGATGTTTAATGTTATTTACTGCCCAAAGATTAAGTAACCTGTCTCAAAAAAATGTTTTGATATGTTTCTTCAATCATTCGATGAATATAATGAAATCAAATCAAATATCAAGATGTGTCACATAAATAGTTTAACCATTTCCTAAACATACCAAACATAACTCAATCGTCATCCACTATTCAACATCATATAATCAAATAGTTAAACAACATCTCAATTATATAGTTCAACAACCTCCACGTAACTCAATCATACCATTTCCTAAACGAACCAAACATAACTCAATCGTCATCCACTGTTCAACATCATATAATCAAATAGTTAAACAACATCTCAATTATATAGTTCAACAACCTCCACATAACTCAATCATCTGATAAGTAAGCTGTAAAACTTGGCAAACAACTTACAAGAATAAATTTGTAACCAAGACTATAATCATTAAGTAACATTATGTATTTTAAAACAAATTGTTTAATTTCATTTATATTCCTATTCATTCTCGTGGTTTGAATTACGATCTGTGAGATTGATTGTTCCATGACTGTCATATTAGAAACGACAATGATGTCCACTTGAAGCATCTGAGACCTATTTATAAAAAAAACATGAAATATAAGTTAAAAATATGAGTCAACTTAAACTACATTTTAAACTTTAAAAATAAGTAAATACAGATCTTGTAACTCGCCCCTCTGCAAATTCTGGAAACCTCTTTGCAGGAAGGAAACGACTTCATCATACATCATTTTCATGTTGTTGTGATCTTGCTTCAAGTTGTTGTGTGCTTCATTCAAGTTTTTGTGTGCTTCCTTCAAGTGATTATATTCTTGCTGCAAAGTACTCAACTCTTCCCTCAAGTGAATATCGGATGAGCTACTACCTTGAACGTCAGTTGGAGATGGACCAAAACCATATGTCCGAGCATAACTACGATGATCAGGTCCCATTACATTGCCAAATACTTCTTCTCTCACTTGTTGAGTTTACTGGTCTTGTGGAAATTGAGACAAATCTTCATTAAATTGACTCCACAACATAATGAAAAGAAATAACAACTTAATAACGATAATGTATTAAGCAAAAATTAATTTAGAGATAGTGGATGAATACATAAGTTCAAAAGATTAAAGAACTTACAATTATTTTTGCACTTTCATCATCACATACTTCCCTATTACTTTTTGTTCTTGTCTTGACGAAGACACTAATACGATCAGTTTGCTCTCCATTTCTTATCATCTAAACAAAAAAAATAACAGAACTAGAATAATAAACTAATAAAGAGATATAAGAGATATAAGTAGATCTTAATAAACAATAAGTAAAGAGCGTATAACCAAACAAATGTAACTTACCTTTTCTCATTTTTGGGCAAATGACATGCGACCTGTTCGATGAAGTGCAACTTGGTGTGCTCGATTTATCTTATTCTTCTCTGTAACTTCCTATAATATAAACAATGTTAACAATAATTATATTATATGATTTACAATATAAATACAAAAAAAATGAAGTCTACACTTTTTTAATTATGTTAGGCACATGCTTTAGCCTGTTCTGTTCCCCAATAAGCTACAAGAATAGGCCACTGATCTGGCTGAACTCCAGGAGGAGTAAATTGCAACCGGTCCTCATCCGCATCGTATTTTTTGTAGTACTCCCTCTTTACACAAGCTTTCCAATCCCGACAAAGGTTCCCAATATGCTATAAACAATGGAGTCTATACTTATCAGGAACATCTGTATTATCCTGCAAAATGTTATTACAATAGATTAATGGAGGTACAAATACATATACATGTAACCTATGAATTTATTAAAAATAAGTTACCTTCACTTCTTTCCAGATGGCATCCAAAAGATGTGATGGCATATTTTGCCATCGAGGACAAGTCAATGGAGCCATGTTGCTATTTTTGGCTATTATTCTAAGTTGGGTGGTTAATTTGTCTTTGTTTGTGTTTATTGATTGCCATTGAGAGTTAAACTGAATATGCAACCTCTAGCTTGTACCCCACTCACGAACAGTACGAGCTGCTCCATGGCCTTTGACAACATTTGATGTACCACCCGTACCTATAAAAACACAACAATAAATGTTTAAACAACTTTAAATTTAAAACAAAAAATAAAAATAAACATGTACATACCTTGTACCACCCGTACCTATAAAAACACAACAACAAATGTTTAAACAAATTTAAATTTAAAACAAAAAATAAAAATAAACATGTACATACCTTCATCATTCGTTTCAGTATGGGAAGACGCTGTCGATTGTCGTCGAGATTCTGCTTCCCGTTGTATTATACTCTCCACAAAGGTGTCTCTTGGTCTTTTTGGCGGCATAGTTACCTTTTCAGAAAACATTCACATTCATAAAATGCTAATATATTTCCTTAAGTTCCATGATAATTAACGTATGCATATAATAACAAATTACAACGAACATCCAGTTTAATTGAACAAACTATATATTTCATTCTAAAAAATAATAGTTACACGTAGACAAGAGGAAATCACATAAATGGACAAAAGAAGAATGTTCCCAAAATACAAGCCCAATAAAGAATCACATAATCAATAAGAACATGTCAAACAAATTACTATCAATAAACATCATCCATCTGATCATCATTATCTTCACGATTGATGGTGACTGTTGTTCCCTCAACTCCTTGTCTAACCTATTGAATATCTTCCTCATGAAAATAACTTCTTTCATCTAGTTCTTGTTGTGTATATAACTCAACTTGTAGCACCATGTTCCCAATAGATGAATTTTTGGAATTGAGATCAAATGTATCTCTTGTTGTCATTTTAAGAACAACATGCCAATCTTCATCTACAGGATCTTGGATATAGCAAACCTGCTCTGCTTGCTCCACTAAAATGAAAGGTTCATCATCAATACCGTTATCTTTGTATAACAGATGATTATAATTAACCAGTGTGAAGTCGAACTTGTCACACTTCTTTCCAGTCCGATTATCAACCTAATTACACTTAAACAAGATGAAAGTCATATCATTGACATATCGAATTTGAATTATATCTGTTAACACTCCAAGAAATGTTACACTGCTGAAAAGAGGGTTTTGATCTCGTGCACTAGCATAACCCATGGTATTGGCCTTCAAAATAACACTAGATTGTTGCGTGATTTTGTGTTTATCTGTATCCCTGGTATGAAATTTGAAGCGGTTAACAACATAAGATTTATAGCTACGTGCACCCCATTTAGGGCCATTAGCTAAATGGATGATTTCCTCAGACAATGATACATTTGAGGTCTCTTGTAAGGAGTGAACCTATGGAAACACATATAGTTATCAACAAAAATCTCTATAGCAACAAAATATTAACTAAATTTCTGGCACTTAAATGATCTCGAAACCATTTGTGGAATTTTCTGTTATGCTTTTTTTGAATTTCATGAATAGAAGAATGTGGCATTTCATTATGAATTTCATTAAGATGCTTTCTGTGCGAGAAGACATTGGAAGATATAAAAAAAAGATAAAAATGCCTTTACTTAGTTGTATAGCAAAAGGAACTGAGGTAACGAAGGAAAATTATGCATATCTTACTCTCGAAATGGATCAATAGAAGTTATATTGACTAGCACATATCTATGTGCTTGAACCCAAAAGATATGATCAAGTTCGAATTGCTCTCCTTCATCAGAGGTACCATCTTTATTCCGAGGTTCTCAATTGAGTTTAATTTCCACTTCATCGAGATATCTTGAACAAAAGTTTGTGCATTCATCCATTAGGTATCCTTTAGCAATAGAAGCCTCAAGATGTGCACGATTATGTATACTTTAATCGTTGTTCATTTGGTGGGCTGGTGTCTAATTTTTTTATTTGTGTAGTGGGCTGCCCACTAAACAAATGTTGTGGCAATTTTTTGGGCTTCTAATGATTCATAATTAGCCATAAATCAAACAACAATCAAATTTGGACAACATTTCCTGCAAATGATTCATAATTAGCCATAAATCAAACAACAATCATTGCAGAAAAATACACCAAAAACATGCTAACAGGACAGAAGTTTGTATGGTATGCATCAATAAGCTGATTTATATTAATTTGCATGTCATGTTTTTCCTCAATTCTAGTACATCAAATATGGCCCATTGATCATTTCAAAGTTAGTTATGCAAATTAATTATTCCAATTTGTTTCAAGGCATTGACTCACCCAAACACAGAAGCAGGAACTAAATTCTTATGATTTAATTTTCTTCGTATTCGCAACTTCACATTAGCAAATAACAATAGTATTAGCACAGGATAGAGAATGTGCAGTCAAAAAGCAGCAGTGAAAGAGTAACTATTTGGTATACTTATTTAGACCTGATAATCAATCACCAAACCTTTGTCTTCAGCTTGCTTCTTTTCAATTAATTAATCTGTTGGCAGGTTGATCCAGCAAATGGAATCTAACAACCTAGAGAAAGAATTAAAAGAAAAAGAACATAAATGGGAGCCAATCTTCCATAACAACATAAGTTTCAAATAAAGTGACTTTCAAACCACATTTTTCAAACTACATATTATGCAAAATATTAATTATGAAACTTAACTTTATACCAAAATTACTAATTGTAGTTACAATTTTATAATCAGTCAATACCAATCTATCAACTATTGGAAGAACAAACCATAATTATGCAGTTGTTGCGATAAAGATGGAGGTGCCTAGCCAGCATTGTCATCTACCTTTGACACCCCCCATCAAGTATTCATTTCAAACGGTTGTGATATCTGCTTTTTGTCCCCATCAGATTAGATGCATAGAGCAAGTTCCATTTTCTATTATGTGTACACAACTATATTAAAATTCCATTAATTGGTCTTCATGTTTGTTCTTATTTAAAGTTGATGTCTCCAGCAAATAAAAACAGAATTTTTTCAGCCTTTTTTAAGACTCTAAAAGACACACAAACAGTAGCAAAATAATGGACAGAAATATAGTTCAATCAGTGCAGACAGAGAGAAAAAACAGGAAAAATAGAAGATTAAATGTATGAACTGCAGTGCATTGTTTGCTACTGCTGTGAACTTCTTCGTTTTCAGTTCAGTCTTACTTTATTTGCTTTCCACACTTGTTACATTAATTTAGGCTCATATTTATAAGCTAACAGCTACAACAACAACCACACATTTTGGTTGATTTTAGTTCACACAAATGAAAGCAGTGGTGAACTTTAATTCACATACAATGGTGCACATTAAAAGTAGAAACTTAATGCATGTAGAGTAGACTCCACTAGCATTAGTGCACATTATCATTAACAGTTATGTATTCTTGCCTGCACAAGGTTATGTATATATGAGACGATCCCTCTGTTTCAGACCTCTCACCATTTTAAAATATTTTGTCTTTAAAATAATTTTAACTTAAGATTTTTATGTCCTTATTTCAGACCTTTCATCATTTTCATTATAAAATGAGTACATATCAATTCAGGATTGTTTCTTTGTTCAAAGCCATAATGAAATTACAGACAAAATTCAATTCAATGTATGAAGAGAAAGACACATTCGAACACAGCACATCATCAAAAGTTTCAAGTTGTTCCATATTAACTAATGTGCTTAGTCTTGCTCCAACACCCCCTTCATCTCCAGGCATACACAAACACACACAAATGTATACACAACCCAAAAGTATAGATGATTACATCAAGATAATGATAGAAGTATGATCATAACATCATTAAAAGCTAATGGTGATTCATGAAAGTAAATTTCATGAATCATGATAGAATCCACACGTACAAAAGCCACAGTCTATAAAGCATTTACAGAACTAAAATACAACATATAAAGGGAGCAGGTTTACTTTACTTTAAAAAACGAAAAAAAGACCTTGACAAGAATCATAACATCATTAAAAGCTAATGGTGATTCAAGCTTAGATAATCATAACTTCAATCCTCGTAACCTTTTCAAGCTTAAATAACATCAATTTTGAATTATAACAACAACAACAACAATAAACAAGTAAAGATTAGAGAGAAAATGAGTGCACCTTATCTTCTGTTATCACTAGATTGACGAGTAGAGAAGACAAAGACTTGAAGAGTAAAGCAAGCAAACAAGCAATGATGAGCTGAAGCTACGAGGTAGACAAGAGAAAGGGAGATCTTGATAGAACAGGCAGAATCGATTGCGAAGCGAGGAGAACCGATTAGAATCGATTAGGCAAAATGTGAGATGATGCGAGAAAATGATAGGCAGACTCGATTGGGTATTGTAATTGGGGAGATTTGAGAGAAAATGCGAGAGGGAAATTGAGAGAATAGGCGAGATTAGGGCAAACTGATTTGGGTTTTTTTGGGCCATTTATACGGCAGTTTTCAAACCGATGTAAATAGTTGTGCGTATCAGTATTTAAGGCCGTTTTTAAAAACCGCCGTAAAAGGCCACCGTATATGCACCTTTTTCTTGTAGTTAATCATACTTTTCCAATCAAATCAAACTCTTTTGTTCTTATAAATTTAATATTGGAACTAGATCTGGTTTTGTTAACTTTTCTTTTCCTTGCCTAATCTCATCTAAGATCTAACTTTTCTCATTCGAGACAAACAAATGTAAAAATATAAGGGAAAAAAATAAAACAAACTGATAGGTCCCAGTCAAAGAATCGTTTAGAATAGTATTTGATATGTATTCTCTTCGGGTGAGAACAGACCACATAAAGAAATTGGGTTAAAAATTATCCATATCTCGTAATACAACTTACATGCAAATTTAAAGAGCCACTGTGGCGGATGTGCGCCACTACAACACAATGCAAGTTAAAATACAATAGAAAAAGAAAATGCATGGCTCAAGATTGGATTGGCTCAAGGCATGATACATGGCTAATAAAATAATATTCTAATGTTTCCATGCCTTCATGCAAAAATATTAAAGAACTCTTTTGTCTTCAACTTTACATGAATGCAAGTAGGGTTCCAGGAACAGCCTGACATGAAGTTTGGCTCAAGAATTCTTTGTCCTCTGCATGCGCTGCATTACATGGCAAAATTAACTCTTCAATAGCTTCATCCAAAGTTGTTGGAATTTGGTTTACTTTGATACCACTTCGCTAGAGAACAACTACTCAACCAAAACAAACTCAAGTAACACAAGAATATAATGAAGAAAAAATACCATGAACTCTTAATCTTCTCGATTCTTCTTATTTCTTCTTAATGAAATTGACAAATTACAAAGACTTGTGTAGTAGACTCAATTCTAATCCTACTCAAATCATGAATAATACTTTTTCTAAAATAAATCAAACAATTAATCTTAATCCAATACTAACTAGGAATATTAAATCGTCTCTTTAACATGATTTATAATCTAATTAGGAAACCTTAACTTTTATCCTATTATAATATGGACTCTAAATTCTAAACTAACTCTTTAAGCTTTATTTAAACTTCCAACAAAAGTGACTTATCATTTCTCCTCCGCCAAGTGGATTCTTGTCCTCAAGATCCGAGTTTGGAAATTTCTTCCAAAGCCCTACGTTTTCACTAAACTTAGCCCCACGTTTCACCCAGCGAGAGTCCTAACGTGACCCAACCCAATTATCACTATTCATGGGATCTCGGGCTCCTATGAATCATGATAATTAAGAAGAGTCTAATAAAAAATCAATGTAAATTCACCATAACATTTAAGCTTTTATACAATATCTAAAATTACTTAAAACACATTTTCGGCAGAGCTTCTTCTGTTTTTCAATCAAATCACAATTTGAAACTTTATTCAAAACACTTTCAATATTCATCATATCAAAGCCACTGGTTCTGAAAATTCTTGTTTCAACTCAATACAACCACAAAACATATTTTAGTGATATAATTCAGTTTAATAGAACTTTTAGAAAATAAAAGTATTTACATGTGAACAAAAAGGCTAAGTATAGCTACAGTCATGTGGCCACTTCTATGTAACACGAGATGCTCAACACCAAATCCAGTAACCTGTGTGGGGAAAAATAAAATAGGAAAAGGAGTGAGCAAACGACCTAATGAGTGGATTCTTTTTTTTTTTTAAATTCGTAATTATTTTTAAATCATATAAAACAATAAAAAATTTCAAGAATATTCTATGTATCATAAACTTAATCAATAAATTATTAATGTAAATTAAAATGTCATAACAGTAAAAATAATAACAACTTTACTTCAATAAAAATGCTGTATTTTAGGAAATCAGGATATCATGAATAAATATGTACCAAATAAGTACCCACGGGGAATTTGTCATACCTAGTGCATACAAGTAGAGAGGAAAAATCTCATATAACATATTATAACATCATTTTACCAACATACTCATCATCCAACTAATATCACATACATTGTGATATCATCATATGCACGCATATGGCCAATCCGTATCACTCTTATCATATCATCATGCATATGCATATGACCAAGTATCATAGGGAAGGGTAGGGTACTTATAAGGTGATTCTTTTTCCTCTGAATAATTAATTTAACCAAATTTAGTAATAATTGATAATTTCCATCATCATGTAATTTTCGAATTTTCAAAATTCATTCCAAATTTAATAAATCATATAATTTTCTCATAAATTCACCATTTTTCATAATTTTTGAAATTGATTCAAAATTTAATAAATCAAATAATTCTTCAAAAATCATCAATTTCTAGTATGCTTCAAAAATGATAATTACCTGTATACTATTGCTCAAAAATAAAATAACTGAAATTTTCTTCTTCTTAATCATACAAATCAACAAAAAAAAATTATATTTCCTAAAATCATCAATGATTTAAATTTTTCATACTGAAACATAAAACACATAAAAAGAATTTACTATAAATTTCCACTCACAAAATTGGGGAATTATTATTGATTAGCTTCAAGGGCTTCTAACGGATCTCCAACTGGATTTTTTTCTATAGTGTAAATCAAATACTTATTATTTTTAGAAAACTTAATTAAAATAAAATAAAATAAAATAAAACTATCAGACATAATTTAAAAATTTGAACACTACCTAAATTTTCTTTCTTTTCCCCTCACTTCCTCATCTGTTCTTCTTGATTTTCGGTTGTTCCTCTTGATTTTCTTCCTCTAGTAAATACGAACACTTTATTGCTTCTTAACTTCGTATACTCCTCTCTCTTGTCTAAAATCACTTTTCTTCTCTTTAAAACCTCAGTAACTGTGTATATATGCCTAAGGAAAAAGAAATATCAAACTTATTTTATTATTTTCCTTCCCTTATCCTAATCTTTGCAAGCCGTGTAGTATAAGCTTAAGAAAAACCATGTATTGTCTCGTTATTTCCAAAGACAAAGTCTTTCCTACATTAAATGCTTTGACCACCACTTCCTTTGCTTTTAGCCTTTTGGGAAAAAAAAAAAATCTCATTCTCTTTCTCAATCTCACGGTTTTGCTTTCTTCCTCCCACTCTAAATTATTCTTCTCGTGCAAACTCAAAAGAATAAAAAGAAGACAAGCCTTTAAAATTTTATATTTAATGACTTTGAAAGACAACATTAATGGCCTTGTCTGCCACCTAAACTTTGGCCACGTAAATAACTTTTCTTTTGTAAGCATGAATATCTATATACTTGAAATAGAAATAAGAATCAACTTATAATATTATTTCCAAGGGATAAAGTGGTCGAAGCAATTAATGCTCATGTCCACCACTTTCATGCTTTATATAGAAAAATTTTTCATTTTCGTGAACCAATTCATCTAGCCTCAAATTACAATTTAGTAAATTAGTTTTATAATTATTTAATTTATATCCTAAATCATTCAACTAGGTAGGATTTAAAATCTAATAAATGTATTGAGTCTAACAATTTAATCCAAATTCAATTAAGGACATTAACCCGATATAAAATAAATTCATAGTCATTACATGTCCAGTATGGCTGCGGGATCAACCACAATTGTACCCTCATCTGAAACCGGCGAAAGTTTAGAACTAGTCATTTGTTGCTGTAGTTGTTCGTCCCTCATACGAGCCATGTTGATCGCCTCCTTCAAGGTTCTAGGCTTAAACATTCGAATTGCTTCTGAAATTTCTGACTGTAAACCATCCATGAGCGATCCTACTAGTGCCTTTTGCGACCAACCATGAATCCGATTACCAAGTCTCTCAAATTCTTTCTGGTAATCATGAAGGGAGCTGAACTGCTGAACCTTGCAAAAAGCTTCATCAAAATCTTCACACTCTGTAGGTCCAAAACGAGCCCACAGTTCCTCCTCAAATATTTCCCATGTCACCAACCGGCCTTCCACCCGGTAAGTTCGACGCAACCATTGCCACCATTGGTTGGCTTCTCCTTCAAGGTGGAAAGATGCTAGATATACCTTTTGATTGTCTTCCATGCCTTGATATTCAAAGAATTGAGCTACTCGGTGGAACCATTCAGTCGGATCATCTCCAGAGTATCTCAGAAATTCTAACTTCTCCATTTTGGAGGAGAAAAGTTGTCTACCGTCGTTCTCCTCATGGTGTGAATGGGATGATCCTTCTCCTCCATTGTTGTTGTTATTAGAGGTTTGCTTTCGTTGAAAGCAAAACCTCGGCTGCAATATCTTAAACTTTCAAAGTGACCATGATACAATTATTTTACAATATATGTGTGTAATGTGTAGTGTTGTGTTACATAAGTTGTGTCAAGTAATGTTGTAATAAATTAGTGACTTGGGAATGTAAGTGAAAGATTTACGAAATTAAGGCCTCAATGAGATTTGCCCCTTCGTGCTTATCTATGTAAACCCATATTCTCTAGAGAATTCATAATTTTGTCTTCCAAACCACCAAAGCTCGAGCACTTTTTCCACCCTTTTCTCTCCATTTTTGTCAAGAGGCTAAGTAGAGCAAGAAAGTGAAAGGTTATAAAGATCCTCTCCATCTTCAATTTCTAGCTTTGGGATATGAGAAATTGAGTAGGGATTTTTGTGATGTAGGGTGTTTTATGCTATGTATATACTAAATCTTGTTAGGAAAGATGAATTTGAGTGAGCTATGGCAAAATTAGAAGGATAGGGTGTAGCTAGAGAGCAAGAAATGAAATTTAGGTCTAAATTCTGCAAGGCCCTCACACTGAGCTGTAGGGAGAACGCAAATTCCTAAAAATCGTGGAGTTGTACTCTGGTTTTGAAAGTTTTATTAATTAAAATAGACATGCTAAGGAGTATGTAGAATTTAGAATTACTCAAAAATTTATAGTAAATAATTTTTGGTTAATTTTTGAGTTGCACGCTTGAAATATAGAGTTACCCTATTTTAAAATAGATCCTGGGGAACAAAATTTATTTGAAGGGTCAAATTTTTGCAAAAATGTCTGATTTTTAGTGTGCAATACCTTTAATATGTTTTATTTTAGAATGTAAATTTTCATTGATTTTGAAGCTTTGTATGAATTTTGATAATTTTTCAAATTTAGACTGATAAAACTGAAAATTCTAACTTTCAGAACAAAGCAAATGAAAACAATTGCTTTTGAAAGACTAAAAGATTTTAAAAAGATGAGACTTTTTGTATGATGATTCTTGTATGCGTTTTGTATCAGACTATAAAGTTTTATAATGATTTGATTTAAATTGAAAATTCTATAAATTTTTTAAGACATGCTACTCAGTGAAGGATGCCGTGGCAGGAATTGTGAAATGCTGGACTAAGTGAGATTTGAGAGGGTTTATAATGTTATTTTGCTTCAAAAATTTTAGGGACACATGTTGTAAGTGTTGTCTATCAAATTGTGCAAATTTTGGATCGACAATTTGTCTTATAGACATTTTTAACGGAGTGTGTATTAAAATGAAGGGAAAATGAGTTTATGTTGCCAATGTGTTATGTGAACCTTAAAGCATTTTGGTTACGTTTCCAGGTTGAACTCAAGATTTGACGACGGAAATTTCATAAGATAAGTAAGCTGAATCTTCTGAGGACATAATAAAAATGTTGTTATGCTTTAGGTATTGATAGTATAATGTGATCATTTTGTGGTATATGTGATGAATGGAAAGTTGTATTTTGACCTTGAGTCATGGGTTGGAAATTACAAAGTCTTGTTTTAAATGTGATGAGTTGTGATAGTTGAAAAATTCTAAGGTTGAATGTAATGTATTATGATATTTGAAAAGTTAACTTAGAGCTTCACTTTTATGATTGAAATTGGAATTATGCTACATGAATGGCATGCCAAACCTTGGGACCTTGAATGTCCATTATGTGATTGTGTATACTTATGCATGGGGGCACCTCTTGAAGTTGTATGTGTGAGCTACCTCTTGTGGTTCATTACACTATAAGAAATCGGGATTTATACGACAGGTATATACGACGGTTTTTAAAAACAGTCGTATATACTGACACACAACTTTTTACGAGGCGGTTATTAAAACCGCCGTAGAAGGGGCTTAAAACCTCCCACCACTTTCCCCCTTCGCCCCACCTTCCAACATTTTCCCTCTTATCTCTCACGGCTTCTCTCTAAAGTGACTGCCATCAATTTGCTATTGCCTCCTTTCCGCCTTCCTTTTATCATCAATTTCCCTACTATTGGCTACTTTCTTCCTTGTAATTGTCCTCAATTTTTCCTCCCCTTGCTGCTTTCTTCCCTTCTTTTGCCATTATCTTCAATTTCCCATTCCCTTCTTTCATCCCTATATTGCTTGCTTCAAAATCAGCTTCACTGCTTCTCAGCTTCGATTTAGCTGCACTTTGTCAACTGAATTTGTGAAGATTATGGAAAAGAAAGCTAGGTCACAAAGTAATTGAACAGAAAGGAAAGCTAGGTCACGGCTTAATTGAAAGGATAAAACAAGTGACTGACTGCATGCATGATTGATTGTCATGCCAAGCTTCAATTAGCATTCTCGCTACTAAGCTTATTCATTGGTAAATATTTCTTTTTCTCCCTCTTTCTCCACCAAGCTTCTTACATTTTTTGCTGTGGGTTTTGAGATGTGGCTTTTGATGGAAGCGATGGAGTGGTCTGGTTACGATGGTGGAGCGGTATTGATGTTGTTGTGGGTTTTAATGTTGTGGTAGTGATGGTGGAGTGGTGGCAGTGACGTGGGTTAAGGTTGTGGTATTGATTTTTATTGGATAGAAACACAAGGATGATGTGATATATCTTTCTATCACAGGCCTTTTCCATTTATTAAAGGGTTAATTACAAATTCAGTTGAGTTTTTTTTTTCAAAGCTTAAAACAGTCCAATCAATGAGAACTTTTAAGCGTGCATGTGTTAAACTAACCCATAAGTAAAAATTGAAAGGTTTATGGATTTCGAATTTTAATTAGCGATTGTATAATCAATTATGTTACACTAACTACATGATTAATCAATTGCATATGTTAATATTGGTAGAGTGAAGTATCATGGGCTAGAGTACTGAACATTCAGGGAAGAAGGGAACAAGTATTTCAGGCATGCAACTGGCCAAATCTATGCCATTTCCAAGGACCTTGCTGCCTATATCTCCATCAACTAGTAAGTTGCTGACTATACGAAAATTTCCTCAACAGTTAGTACTAGATTCAGGGGTTTCCTTCTTCATAATTATTAAATTAGTTAATCCAAACTTTATGAGTGTATGTGCAAATGCTCCTATTAAGTCTATAATTCATCAGAATTATTGATATGAAACTAAATGTTTCAGATTAGTTTATGAGTTCACTTTTTGATGGCATCCAGGCCCATACTGCATAGGTATGCAAATGAGGATGTTTCATTGGGAGCCTGGTTCATTGGCTTGGAAGTTGAACATGTGGATGACCGTGCCATGTGTTGTGGGACTCCTCCAGGTGATGTAAATTACTTTGTAAATCGATAAATTATTTGATTTTCTATGATTAATTTTTATAATCTTGAGTCGTATAGAACAAGTTGTCAACAAGTATATAAGTTATTTCCAAAATGATAAAAACATCTACACGATTGAAATTTCTAGTTTATCATTGAATGCAGAGTACTAAAAACGAAATCAATGGATAGAATAAGAAATCATGGTATTTTTATACATTTTTTTTAAATGTCAAAAGAAATTTTTCATTCAAACCACTAATTTTTTATGGTCTTTATAAATCTAATTTGTGTATCATTTTGCTAAAAACCACTCAAAAGAGAGGCCATGGAAATAATAACTGAAGTATCTTTATAGCTTCTCAATTAATAAGAAATTAAAAATGGTTTCATTAATTAATCACATTAATTTCACCGAACCGATCTTAAACTATGAAGAAACAATACTTTGTTTCCCTAGAATCATCACTAATAAGATTAATCTAGCGTTTTCTTTTTCATAACTTAAAGAATATATGAAAAACTTATTGATTTTGAAAAAATTTTGATTTAAAAGGAATTGTATTTATAATATAATAGTGGATGTACGATTATTTACTAGATATAGGAAGGGAAGTGCGAAAATTTACTTTAGTTAATTGGTTTACTGTATCTAACGATGAATTAATACATGGTCGATTGAATGAGTAATTTTTTTTACAAAAAAAAGTTAGGTGCATGTATATACAATAAATTTGGCTGGAACATACTTACACCCTTAATTAATTAAGGAACCCAAAGTCATGAGTTATCCGCATGATTACTTTTTACTTTTTTGTGTGGAGCATCTAATCTTTTTATCTTTTGCAATAATTTGGTCTACAGTTGGAAACACGATGAGAAATGTTTGTCTCTTTCTCTTAGTGGAGGTTATAGACCTTGGTAATGAAGCTTGATAATTGTAATGTAGACTGGTTTTAGCACATAGATTGAAAAGGAATAGCTAGCTAACTGATAGAATATTAAATAAAATCGTGAAAGGACCGACAATGATATATTGTAAACCTCTTAATTAAAAAAATAATCCATCTGCTCACTAATTCCTTGTTTGCTTGTTTGATGTGTCATCTAAATTAGTTTCTGAGTTAATTATTCTTTTCTCTGCTATAGTTTTAATATTTTCGACACAGAAATTTTTCCTTCATGTTATATTACAGCAAATGGATAATTTTGGGCGCTTGAACACTGATATTTGCTTTGATGTGCTATCACGATTGCCAACAAAATCTCTGATTGCATTAAAGTGTGTTTCTAAAAGGTGGCATGAGCTTATATCTAACCACATTTCCATCAAAGATCAGTCTCAAAAGAGAGAACCGCTATTTGGATTCTTCTTCCAGCAGAGGTTCCAGTGGTGCCTTGATGATATTGAAACAATTACTCATATCACTGTTGAATCTGAAGGTGCTGGATTACAGCACACGATATTTAGTTTTCTACCTGAGAATGTTGTGGTTATGGCATCATGCAATGGACTGGTTTGTTGCCGTAGCTGCTCACCTTTCCATGACCCGTCTATCTATGTGTGTAATCCCTTGAACAGAGAATGGATCAGGCTGGATTGGACTAATCCTGATAAAGAAACCAGCTTTGCTCTAGCATTTGATCCATGTTGTAATCCCATGTAGAGTTCAACAAATTTCAAACTGGTTAAAGTGCGACAATATGAGGCTGGAACTGAGCATCTTTACTTTTCATTTGACATATATTCTTCAGATACTGGTGCCTGGAGGACATCAAAGGAGATTTGCTTGTGCAATAACAGATTGTACACGAACAAAGGCGTTTTCATTGGAGGGGTCTTACACTGGTTAGCTGATGGTGAAAAAATTCTGTCGTTTAATATTGAAAATGAGCTATCTTGGTTGATTTCAGTTCTAGTTTCTGCTGCACAGCTAGACAGAAATTTACTTATTATTATTTTTTTTATAAAAGCAAAATTTGTTGACTCATTAGTGCCTTTAGTTTTATTCTAGAGCACATTTTCTTGTGTCTTTGTTCTTCTTCGTATTACATTTAAGTTTTTTTTGTATTACATTTTCAGGAACAGCAATAAGAGATTTTTTTCTGGTTGAATCGATGTTGAATCACATGCAGAGTTGGAGAAGAATGATCAATCGATGTTGAATCACATGCAAATCGTGATTCAAACTATGAGAACGAACTGACGTGATGTTTAATTGTTTGATTATAACATGTTGAATAGTATGGATGATGATTGCCTTATATTTGATTTAAATGGATTATGATTGAACTATTATATGAGATATTTTTGTATATGATTTGATTTCATTATATTCATTAAATGATTACAAAATTATATCCAAACATTTTTCTGAGATAGGTTAATTATTTTATAAACAACAAATAAATATAGAATAGCACAAGCAGCAAAACAATTTTAGGAAAAATTATTGCTAATTATTTACGACGGTTTACTGACCGATGCAAAGAAATTTTTTCAACTATTTACGGCGGTTATCTATCAACCCACCTACAATTACACAAAAATTGTATAAAAACTTTTTACGGCGGTTTTGTGACTTTTTACGGCGGTTTTTTTGTTCGTCGTAAATAGTGACTTTTTACGACGGACATAAAACCGCCGTAAAAAGGTGTGGCAATTATTAGTATTCGTTGCATGTTTTTGCGTCGAACAACGAAACCGCCGCAAATAACTATTTACGGTGGGCCAAAACCTTCGTAAAAGCTTTTACTGCGGTTGTTTTTGCGGCAGTTCGAAACCGCCGCATAACCGCCGTAAATGACTATTTACGGCGGTTTCAGCTCGCCGTAAATAGTCTTCTCTGTTGTAGTGAATTATGACTGTAAAATGTCACACACAATACAAAGTCTAATATGTGAGATAGTGTGTCAAATGTGAATTTGAACACTCATACATCTGGGTCACCTCTTGAGATTGTGTGTTTGAGCTACCAATTGGGGGTCACAAGGACTGCAAAGTGCTACACACAATACAAAGTGACACATATGAGAATTTGTGATTGAATGATTGAGGGGAGGTCCGAACCATCGGTAGTATGGGACTGATATAAACCGATTTGTCAGGCTAGCCTTAATGTGTGATTTGAACATGTGTTGGAAATATGTGATTCCAAATGTGAGATACTATGATATAGGTGTTCCTAAAGTCACCTTAAAATTATATGTCTCTTAAATGTGCTTGTGATATATTGGTTAAGAAAGTCACAAAAACAAATGAATTATGTGTTTTCAAGTACATATTAGAATGATAATGACTTAAGAGAGTCATGTATGAAGTGTACTTTAAGTTTGTGCAGATATGTATATACGAAGAATAGAGGTAACTTTATAGGCATAAATCAGAATTGGTGCAGGAGCGCATCCCTTTGCCGACTCAAGCAAGCCAGACAGTGAGTTGGTGTAGGAGCGCCACATTGAAAATTTCAAACATTTTTGGAACAAAAAACTTGGCGCTGTCGTGCTGGTTCCATTGCACAGGAGTGCAAATTCTGTACAGTGACTACTATTCTCTAACTTTCCTAACAAGATATGGCTTTCTTATAAGACAATAAATAAATAGTAACCGTACAGTAACTTGAATTTTGTTGTTAAATGATACCGTAATAATTCAAAATAGCATACTTACTGAGTTATACTAATTAAATTTATTGTATACCTTAGGTGATCACTAGTTACAGAGGTTGATGGAGGATTTTTGGGCAAGATTGACTGAGTTCCTTTGACAACCATGTGCCGCTGCAGGCTTTTTTGTTTTGTGACTACTTCTTGATAAAATAAATTTTTTTAATTATTTTACATATGATACTATACCGTGGTTGTAACTCCAAATTTTATTCTCATAATAATGCAAATTAATTTTTGATAAATTTATTGTGATTTTTAGCAAAGTGACTGTTTGATGTCTCACCCTGAATGTATAGAAGTTGGGTTGTGACATCGGCCATCTTGTTAATGGTTTCTACCAACTTGTGCAGCTTATCATTTATGCCTTGCATTCCATCTTGAACTCTACTGAGTCCACCCTCCAAAGCCACAATCCTTTCTTTGTTGGATGCTATTGTAATGAAGCTCTGATACCACTGATAGGTCCCAGTCAAAGAGTCGTTTACAATAGTATTTGATAAGTATTATCTTCGGGTGAGAACAGACCACGTAAAGAAATTGGGCTAAAAATTATCCATATCTCGTAATACATGCAAATTTAAAGAGCCACCATGGCGGACGTGCGCCACTACAACACAATGCAAGTTTAAATATAATACAAAAAGAAAATGCATGGCTTAAGATTGGGTTGGCTCAAGGCATGATACATGGCTAATAAAATAATATTCTAATGTTTCCATGCCTTCATGCAAAAATATTAAAGAACTCTTTTGTCTTCAACTTTACATGCATGCATGTAGAGTTCCAGGAACAGCCTAGCATGAAGTTTGGTTCAAATTCTCTGTCCTTTGCATGCGCTGCATCACATGGTAGAATTAACTTGTCAATAACTTTGTGCAAAGTGACTTATCAACAAGTCTCACGACTTTCATTTTTGATCAAGACTGAACAAAAACTAAACTAAAATAAAGAACCATGCATATGAAGCAGCAGAGCATTTATTTATTGGAAAAAAAAAGAACCTCAAGTTCATACCCAAATAAGCCCCAAATGGAAGTTGTCATGCCGTATCCGCTTCTAAAATCCCAGTCACAAGCTACCTTACACTAACCTCTCAAATCAGCCAATGGGGTTAGGTATAATATTAAGTCGAAGTTGAAAATCATTCTATTTACAAGTACTTTAAAACTTTTAATGTCATATTTGTTATCATAATAATAATCTAAGTGTTCGGAGATTGGGTACTCCCACAGCAACTCAAATGAAAGACAAGAAACAAATTGTTATGTTAGAAATAACAATTTGGGTAGCACTGCCTTGCACAATAAATAAAATAGACAACTTGGACGGCTCAGCCTTCCACAATAAATAAATTAAAGGTAGTAAAGAAAAATAAGGGCACAAAAATTTAATGTGGTAAAACCCTTAATTTGAGGGAAACCTCCACAGGATAAGGCCGAAAATATTTTACTATGAAGAAAAATATTAGAATATCTCTCATAATTAGAATGGAGGAGATAACAAGGGAGAAAGAAAAGAAAAGCTTAATACATAAGCTTGGAACAAGTCAAAGGGGAGGAAGAGGCTTTAGTATATAGTCAAGCCACCCTATTTACATTTTGTTTCCCACCAATGTTAGATTATGTGAAAGGCAAAAATGCCTTCACACTTCACATTCTCCCACTTGAAGGCATTTTTCCTTTTGGTCTTGTCTCTATACATGCTACTCACGTCTTTAACGTGCCACAAGATGTTTTACACCAGATGAACTTGTTAGCATTGATTGGTTTGGTCAATGCATCTGCTATGTTATCCTTCATGTGGAATTTCTGCATATCCACTATTCCATCTTCTAGTACTTCTCATACATAATGATATTGAACTCCTATGTGCTTTGTCCTTGACTGAAAGGCTGAATTCCTTGTAATATGCAAGGCACTCTAACTGTCACAAAATAAAGAAATCTTCTCTTGTTTGTGCCCGAGTTCCTCCAATAACCTTTTGATCCAGACAGCTTCCTTGCAAGCTTGTGTAGCTGCCATATACTCAGCTTCTGTTGTAGATAGAGCCATAACAGTTTGTAGTTTTGACACCCAGCTCATAGCACCTCCTGCAAATGTAAACACATAGCCTGTAATGGACTTCCTTTTGTCAAGATCTCCTGCAAAATCTGAATCAACATAGCCCTTGACAATGAACTCTGATCCTCCATAGCATAGTGTAGCATCAGAGGTCCCTTTGATGTATTTAAGGATCCTCTCAACAGAATTCCAATGTTCTCTCCCCGAATTAGACATGAATCTACTGACTGCTCCCACTGCTTGTACAATGTCTGGTCTTGTACAAATCATAACATACATCAGGCTCTTTATTGTTGATGCATATGGTACTCGAGCCATTTTATCCTCTTCGCTTCATTGCTAGAACTCATACTTGAGGATAATTTACGATTAATAGGAAGTAGGGTGGAAATTGGCCTACAACCTTGTATGTTGAAGCGGCACAAGATTTTCTTCAAGTAGTTCTTTTGAGATAGCCAAATCTGTCTGTTTTTTTGTCTCAGTGAATTTGCATCCCTAGAATCTTATTTGCGGTCTTAAATTCTTCATTTCAAATCCCCTAGCCAACTGTGCCTTTAATTCTTGGACCTGATCTTTGTTAATGCCTGCTACCAAGATATCGTCCACGTACAACAACAAAATGACAAAGTATTTTTCAAATCTCTTGTAATACGTACAATGATCTGAACTGAGTCTGTTGTACCCAAGGCTGATGATGAATGAATCAAATCTCTTGTACCAACGCCTTGGTGCCTGTTTTAAGCCGTACAGAGATTTGGTCAACCTGCAAACTAAGTTCTCTTTTCCTTTTTTTTTAATAAAACCTTCCAATTGGAGCATATAAATTTCTTCTTCAAGTTTTCCATGAAGAAACGCAGTTTTTACATCTAACTGCTCTAAGTGTAAGTCAAATATAGCACACATAGCCAAGACCGCTTGAATTGTTGTAAGTCGTACCACAGGAGAGAATATCTCGTTGAAATCAACTCCTTCTTTCTGAGCATATCCTTTGACCACCAGTATAGCACGATAACACTCCACTTGATCATTGCCATCACGTTTGATCCTGTAGACCCATTTGTTTTCGATGGCTTTTCTTTCATGTGGTAGTGACACAAGTTCCCATGTCATATTTTTGTCTAAAGCTTTCATCTCTTCATGCATTGCTGTCATCCATAGAGATCCATCAAAACTATTTATAGCCTCTTGAAAGGTTGAAGTCTCCCTATCTTCTGTTAAGAGATAGTATGCAACATTGCTCGCCATCACCTGAATGCCAAGAAGGTTCTTTTCTTTCTCGAGTTGATCGACGGACTTCAGGTGCTTCAGACTTGACTGGTTCTTGATAATCGTGTTCTGGTGTTGCTTCAGAAGAAATTGTTTCTTCTTGTATTAATACAGTCTCAACATTTTTCTTCGTGCTATCACTATCTTCACATTTAAACATGTCTTCTACAAAGACAGCGTCCCTGCTGATGACAACCTTACGGGCAGTAGGATCCCATAGGCGATACCCCTTTACTCCATCAACATACTCTAAAAAGATACATTTCCTGGATTTTGGATCCAACTTCATTCTTTCTTGCTCATGATACATCACATAAGCTGGACATCTGAAAATATGAAGGAAGGAATAATCAGTTGGCTTACCAGTCCATATCTCCATAGGTGCTTTTGTTAGCCTTAAGGCTACATGATAATTTTGATGATAACAATAAACATTGATTCATTGAGGTTTACTAATATGTTTATTTATGTGCAAGAATAAGATCAATGAAATTATTAATATGAAGTGTTGAAGCTAAGGAGAAGACTACATGTTAAAGGCACAAAAGTTTAAGAACAAGGTTTGACTCAAGGAATGTGATACATGAGCAATGTTCAATCAATTGATCATATATTTCTCCATAAATGTCCAAATGATGTGATTCTTGAGCCTTTGAAAAGCTTGCACAATTTATAACATTTTATGTGTTTTAAAGAAATTCAAATTTTAAGTGCAAGATTATCCAAATCATCATGCAAATTAAAAGACAAATAGAAGTAGCTGACATAAGTACCGAATACTCTTTTAGACATATCTTAAGCTAGAGATATTCAAATGACTTAATTCTTATGGCATTGGAAATATGATTTAATGAAACACATTTCATATTTTTTGAAGAAATTCAAATTTCAAATGTAAGGTCAACATAATTGACATGCAAATTGATGGACTGACACAAGGAATAAAAATCAACTGACATGAGCACCAAATGGTGTTTTGTCTATATCTTGAGATAGAGATATCCAAATCACTTGATTCTTAATGTTTTGGAAAGCTTATTCAAATATGAAGATCTTTTATGTTTTGAATAAATTCAAATTTCAAACAGAAGGTTGACAGAATTATCATTAAAATTGATAGACTGACACAAGAAAGAAAAATCAACCCACATGAGCACCGAATGGTCTTTTGTCCATATCTTGAGATAGAGATATCCAAATGACTTGATTCCTGATGAGTTGGACAACTTATTCAATTATACAGATCTTTTATATTTTTTAGATTTTAAAATTTCAAACACAACATTGACAAAAATGGCAGACAAAATTATGGTTTTTATGGTGGGCAGAAAATTTGGAGTTGGTGTCTTCACTTGATTAAGTTCATCTCATTTGCCTATAACAGGAGCCCTTCTCCCATGCATTCAACAAGAATCCATCAAGCCACAAATAAGAGAAATATCAAGTTTAGAGAGCTTTTATGTTCTTTATCTACTCTTTGAGGAGAGTTGTATTTCATTGTAAACAATTATCTTTATTCTTATATTGTGGTGAGAGTGAGATCTTCTTGTAAAGGATAATAGTTATCCTTGAGAGAACTCTTGATGTGGTGTTATCAAGATTTAAAGAAAGAAGCCTTGGTAAGATTGTTCATCAAGAAGAACTCTTGGTGTGGTGTTATCAAGGGTTGAAGGAAAAAGTCTTGGTGAAGTTGTTCATCAAGCAAGTTGTAAAGATTTCTACAACTTAGTGGAAAGCCTAGCTTGTGGAGCTAGGAGCCCGTGGACGCGGCAAGGTTTGTCGAACCACGTAAATTGAGTTTGTACTCTCTCTATCCCTATCCTATTTATATTTACTTGCACTTGTGATTGTTTATTATTGTTATTCTAATTTCATCTTTTTCACCTTTATTCTCAAAGAAAGAGTGAACTAATTTTGATCTTTAAAGAAAAGTTTTATAAATTTGTTTTGAGAAATAAAAACCTAATTCACCCCCCTCTTGAGTTGCCATACCTGGGTCAACAGTTTTGATCGTAATTGCTATTAATGGAGACATATTTATCAAGTAACAGGCTGTAGTGGCTGCTTTTGCACAAAATGTCTTGGGAGACCCATAGTCCTTAGTAACGCTCTCATTCTTTCTGCGAGAGTTCTATTTATCCGCTCTGCCACTCCATTTTGTTGTGGTGTGTAAGCAACTGTCTTTTGCCGTTTTACACCTTCTTGACTACAAAATGCGTAAAATTCCTTGTTATAGAATTCTCTCCCATTATCTGTCCTCAAACACTTGATCCTTTTTTCGGATTCAAGTTCCACTTATGCTTTGAAGGCTTTAAATACAGGAAATACTTTTGACTTCTTTTTGATGACACACACCCAACATCTCCTAGAATAATCATCCATAAATAATACAAAATAGTTTGCTCCTTCTAGGGATGTAACCTATGATTCCCAAACATCATAATGAATCAAGTCTATAATATTTTTACTCATAGCAACAGATCTGCTAAATTTTAGTCTACTCTGCTTGCTAATAACACAATGCTCACAAAATGGTAAACTTACAGGAAGCAGTTTTCGATCAGAGAGAATCTTCAAACTCTTTTCGGACATATGGCCAAGTCTTCGATGCCATATCATAGACAATTCTTCTCCAGAACTAGCAACAGCTGTTTCTGCCTCCTGAATAGTTTCTCCATGGAGCATGTATAGGTTAGCAGCAACCTTTTCTCCCTTCATCACCATAAGCGCACCTTTGACAATCTTCATGGTCCCATTTTTCGTATGGAACTCAAATCCGAGGTCATCCAACTGTCCCATCGATAACAAATTTTTCTTCAATCCAATCACATTTCGTACATCTTGGATAGTGCGATCGTACCATCAAACATTTTTACTTTGATGGTTCCAATACCAGCAATCTTTAAGGCATGATCATCACCCATGTACACAAACCCTTCTGAGATAGGCTTATATTGATAGAACCAATCTCTTCTAGAAGTCATACGCCATGTTGCTGCTGAATCAATTAGCCAAATATCAGCAAACCTTTTTCTGCCTTTTGTAACTATTGTTGCCTCGCTGCATAAGATTTTCCCATCTTCTGAAGTACTTGCTCAACAACCCTGAAATCTTGATGACTTAGATTCT
Organism: Boswellia sacra; assembly: GCA_013180625.2. Taxonomy (NCBI): domain Eukaryota; kingdom Viridiplantae; phylum Streptophyta; class Magnoliopsida; order Sapindales; family Burseraceae; genus Boswellia; species Boswellia sacra. The sequence goes on from SNVD02007597.1 coordinate 261,826, forward strand.
CTTCCTTTGCTGTTTCCCTCTCCATTCTTCTTAAGATGCCAACACTCTTTTTTCACGTGCCCTTGCTTTCCACAATGGTTGCATTTAACAAGCTTCCTAACTTTGGACTTTCCCCTGTTCTAATTGTGACTCCCACTGAAATCACGTTCCCTTGATCTCTCTCTGTTGACGGATAAAGCCTTTGCTTGTTGGAAAGTCATTATTCTGTCTTCCTTATTTTTACGTCTGCTTTCTTCTTCCAAGATAGCGGTCGCAAAATCATTAAAGACTAGAGATGACTTCATCGAACCATTTACCAAGTTAAGGATGAGATTATCATATGAATCAGGTAGACTCTAAAGTAGCAGCTCAGTACGTTCCTTCTCTTTTATGTTATGCTCCATCGTTGAGAGCTGAGAGAATAACGTTTTTAAAGTGTTGATTTGTTCAGTCACCAGAGTGGTTTCTAACATACGAAGAGTGTACAGCTTTCTTTTCAAGAAAATTTTTATTGTGTAGAGATTTGGCTTCATACAGGCTTGTCAACATATCCCAAATCTCCTTTGCAGAGTTTAATTCTTAAATACTTGACAGCACTTCATCTGTAATTGCTAGATGTAGACTTGCCATCGCATCACCATCTATCTTCTGCCATTTCTTTTCATTTTGCATACTTTTCGGTCTTCCATCAATTGCTTCAAGGCAATTTTCTTTTCTCAAGATAGCCTTTATTACTATTTTCCATAGCCCAAAGTTGTTTTCGTTGAACTTTTTTATCTTAAATTTGGCTACCATTTGTCTTGCAGTGAACAATATCATATATGTAAACAGTACCTTTGAATAGTATTATAAGTACACCATTGCTCAACAGTAACCAGGAATAGTAGTAAGTGCCGGTATGATTTAATATACACCAAGAAAGCTTCAAGGAAAGACTGGAGGGGTCACAAGCAGTCCCACTTAAAACCCAGTCTCCTTATACTCTTATCGTCTTTTTGACAAAGCTTTTCTAGACATGTATATAACCATACAAGTAACCACTCACTGCTCTAACCCTTGGCTCTGCCTTGGCTACCTGACTTTGATACCACTGTTAGGAGATTGAGCACTCCCATTGCAGCTCAAATAAAAGACAAGAAATAAATTTTTATGTTAGAAATAATAATTTGGGTGGTATTACCTTCCACAATAAATAAAATAGACAACTTGGGCGGCTCAACCTTCCACAATAAATAAATTAAAGGCAATAAAGAAAAATAAAGGTACAAAAATTTAACGTGGTAAAACCCTCAATTTGAGGAAAACCTCCATGGGATAAGACCGAAAATATTTTACTTTGAAGAAAAATATTACAATCTCTCTCACAATTAGAATGGAGATAACAAGAGAGAAAGACAAGAAAAGCTTAATACATAAGCTTGGGACAAGTTAAAGGGGAGGATGAGGCTTTATTATATAGCCAAGCCTCCCCATTTACATTTTGTTTCCCACCAATATGGGATTGTGTGAAAGGCAAAAATGCCTTCACACTTCACACTAAGAGTTTTCACTTATTATAGAGGGTTAAGTATACATGTGTTTCAAAGAATTTGATTTTGCAAGAAGTTGCTACCTTAGATCATTCTTAGAAAAATTTTAGAGATTCTAAAAATCTCTCTCAGATGTTGTTCCATCTTAGAGGAATTTTAGGCTTGAAATTCATCACTTCTTTTCTTCTGCTAACAAGCCATATTACTGCAGAACTACTGCCCTTTGTCACTTTCCCTTTTGCTCAACCTTATATATTTCTTGTCCAAAAATTAGTTTATTAATTTTATTGTTATTTGAAGTTTAACTTCATATGATTTTCTTAGGTCTGGGTTAGTTTCATGATTTTAGATGGGAAGGAGAGAGAGAGAGAGAGATAGAAGAGGGGGAAAATGAGAGAATTCTAAAGAGGGAAAAGTCCATATAGCTCATAGGGAGAATTTTATTGATTGTGACTTTTACGAAAATGGCTGATGGCCCCATCTCTCTTCTCCAAGTCAGTATTTACAGTGAACTGATGTAGAAATGAACAGTTCCGATTGGCTGACACGTTTGATGATGTGGACCAATTACCTTTGTTTAAATATGCTAACATGGAGCCAAATTTCTTGCAATCTTGTAACTCTTGGGTGTCAACATAAGGACTCTTGGGCCACAACTAACGGATTAGGGTCCTGGGTGATGGACTGGGCATTTTTGCTCTTGTTTTGGGTCTAACCATTTTATTAATTTTTGGGCCTCATATTATTCTTTCAAAAAAAAAAAAAAAAAAGAAAAGGAAAGAAAAATGAAGAGAAGGCATGTTATGGAATGATCGTCATAGACCTTGTCTCAAGAATATGGAGCATCGATTTTGCTCTTGCTTTACTACGTATTAAAAAGATAAAGCGTATGGTATATAAATCACGAAGAAGTTTTTGGGTTGATCAACAAACAATTAATTAGCTAGTTGCCAATTTTGCCGTAACCAGCAACAGAGATTAAGTTTGTGACTAGGTCTGATAAATTTGCCTCTAGTATTGGTGAATTAACTCTCTGCTAGCTCTTAAATATAAAATTTCAATGATCAGGCGTAAAAAGATATTAATCACTCTGATAATCATAAAAACGTGGTTCATTAGTTTTCTGGCCATGGTGTGTTAGGCTGATTATTTTCCTTAGACCTCTATCTTGTACATGGAGACCCCAACTGTCTCTTCTGACAACCAATATTCCACTAGTAAGTTAATAAGCATAAATTCTTCTATCAGGTCTGTTATTGTAATCGTACTAAGAATTCTAATAAACGTGAATGCATTTGGTGGATACTAAGGATTCCCAAGGTTCAGAGTTGGAGGATTAATTCCAGTTCCAGGTCCCACAGTCATTGGAAAAACAGCTTAGTCAACTCGATCCCAGCCGGATAGCTAATTATTAAAATTTGTCGTTCAACTCTTTCTGTTTGTTGGGTATTCTTCATAATTAGCTGAACATCATTTCTCCTAGTGACGGCTTGGCAGAGTTGTGGAAAGTTGGCCTGGCTTTCCTTATTGATATATCGCTGGCCAGCCAAAGAATGGACTATTGGGAGCCAATGAACCTTGCACGACTAGAAGCCCTGGGAACCTTACTAGGTAAGGTGGTGGGTGATCATTTGTATATGTAAATAGTTAATAGAATCATCCATTACTATAATTTGCTTATTGTTTTTGATTATTAATCATTATTATAATACAATTTATTACGATTTTAAGTAGGAAGTTTTTGCATTTGATCTTAGTCTCTAATTTGTAGGAATATACTCCATATACGATCAATAGATGAATTTCCTTATTCTAATATCAGTTTTCATTGCCCAATTAAGGTCAAGTAATAATAGTATACCATACCTACTTAATCGCCTCCTCATTTTTCAAAAAAAAATTTAAAAGTTATATATCATTCGTATTTCCTAATGGATTCAATTAATTAGTTCGGAGTTGATAGAAATTTACAAAAATATAATATTATAAAATCAAAGTCTATTATCATAAACAAATATTTTATGAATATTCAACATTATAAAATCAATATTTCAGACAATTAATATTCATCTTTGCTTGCTATCTTGGTACATATAAGAGGTCAAAATCAAAGTAGTCCCAAGACTTTTAGAGTGAAAAGGACAAACAATTTTTTATTTTTATTTTCAAGCAGCCTTACTTGACTAAAATTGAAGACTAAATGCTACGTACAAATACGATGAGATTTCCTCATGGTATCCCAAAACACTTCATAACGAGAGACCTAGCTGATTATTGTCTTTGGCCGAGGAGAATTCTGGAGTGAGACATTCATCTTATACTTGTAAGTATGTATAAATTTGTTTATAACCTTATACGCTTTTTTTTTTTTTTTTGTAGACAATTCACAAGTGGATCTGTGGGGGTTCTTTTTTCCCAAGTCTTTCCTTATATTTATGCAATAATCAAATAGAAATAAATTGCGAATTTAGTGATTCTTATTCCAAGTAAATTCATTCTGAAAGTGATCTTGAGTGATCTTGTCTACTAATCAGGATTCGACAATTAGATAGAATTAAAAGAGCTTATCTTTGTGAATTAAATAATTTCACTATTTAATGTAGAAACAATTCTATAATGAGTAAAAGTTCTACTTTTTCAAAAGATTCGGCTGAAAAAATAAGTGAATATATATGTTTTGTTTATTTTTTTCATCATGATCTCAAGGAAGATTCTTGAATAATATATCCTAAAATTTTTTATTTCCAACAAACCTTTGGAAGATTTGTGCTAAATTTTAGAATTACAAAGATTGATTTTTAAGGTATGTGCTCTTAATTACCTTATCATATAAAGGCTATAACTATCTAATAGATTCATATTCTTTCATATATATATATATATATATATATATATGAAAGAATATGAATCTATTAGATAGTTATATATATATATATATACATGCATAAATACATATATATATATATATATATATTTTAAATTGCAACATGATTTTGGTTATCCGTTTGCCATTTTTTTTGAGCCCCACTCGTCAAATACTGAAAGAAAAAATTCTAGAAAAAGACAAATGTTTAATATTCTAGCATGTCATAAAATTGACCAAGAGGGACTAGAACGCAAGCCATTATTTGCATAAATCTAAATTAAAATGACCGTCTAACTCTTTTGTTGTTATTATTTTTTTTTTCTAATAATAGGTTGACAACAAGTAGCTAAATTCATAGGTTTTTTTTTTCTTTTTCTTTTTAACACAGCTAGCTTTAATAATAACTCAGTTACTATAATTTATAGTAGTCAAAAGATCATCAATTAACTTCGTTCTACAGACTTCCTTAGCATGATTAATTTATTTGGTAGAATATGCATAATCTGGAAACTTCAATCAAGTTTTCTAGTCTCAACGTGTGAAAACATGATTAATTAATTTCCTTGTAACTTTGTCATTACTTGAAACTGCATATCCAAAATATTAGCCTATAGAAATTTATACATAAAACTCTAGATATTGAAGTTAATTTGCTTAGAGCTTTGTTAAAGCTTTTGCGCATTCTATATACCGTCAAGTTAATTGATTGGATTAAAATTTCTGTTCCTGAAGACATGCATTCTCTCCATTCAAAATGGATATGGGACCACAATAGACCTTTCTTTCTGGATTTAGACGACAAGAATTGGTTTCAGCTCTTGACTAATGAGTACCCCGTTTTGCGCAAGTTATTATATATTAGCTGCAGAGTAAAACAATTAAATAATTTTATTCTCATCAGCATTAATGACTATGTGAACACCAACTTTCTACTGCCATGTTATTAAGCATAAATTGTTCTAATCACTTGAATTATGACGACGACGATGAGAATTCTGACCAACAGGTAATGACAATAATTTTTCAGTTAATTATGAGCTCGCTATCAAACTTTTAATATGCTTTCTTGACAGCTGTCTTGTCACATGTGAGAGGCCATGTCAAATTTGCCCCACAACTTTGGTGCTATTGTGCCAAGGACGAGTGATTTTTAACGTTTAAGCTGTTTTCCGCTTTAGCAGCCTTAACTAGAATTGAATAGAAAAGCTATAATAATTGAGCTTTCCTCAGGATATACCCAAAAGAGAGCCAGCCGATGATTGTCTACGCCCGCTATCAGAACAGAAATTCTGAAGCGATACCTTGGTCTAAAATCTGTAAGTATGCTGTGCTGTGCTTGTAACGAATTGTGATTTTTTATAATTAATTGCCTAGACCCTGGACATGGCCAAGTTCAATTATGGCAAATTATCATTTGTTCAATCACGAAATTTGATATATATCTACCATGCAAACTAATCGTAGTTTTCTTTTAAATTACTGATTTCATTGACTATCGCTGCCGTTGCGGCAAGTGGGTAATAAGATGGATTTATTGATATAATAGCCTTTTTTTTTTAAAGACGCTACTATTAAATGACGAATACATTTTCTATATAACTTATTTTACATAGAAGTACTTACTAGAAGAAAACACTTAATATTCTAAGGAATTTTGCAACATTTTTATGTATAACTTGACAAAGAATTTTTATTCATGCATTGTATTGATATCGTTGGTTTATAATTAATTCCATACGCTCTGTTAATCATGAGTAATGCTATTTATCTGTTTAGCTATTGATATGAATACAAAACAATGATGCTTCAGTTGACATTGAAAACCCAGCAACTTCTTTGGAAGAGAGTTACGAAGCATACAACCTTCAACCAAAGATTTCGTATCAAAGAAAGACTTCGTATTAATAATGTTAAGAAGTGAACGAGCTAAATTTTAAACTTATTATTCTTTCATTTTTGACTTTTGTGATCCTCTGTTAACTCAAGTCATCTTTTTGTAATGTCATACACATAAAATATTTATATCAAAGGCAATAATAGTTTTATTTATTTATTTATTTTTAAATCCTAAGTATGTGGGTTGGGGGGTGTGCGTGTCTGTGTGTAAGTTTGGGTTCCTGATTGTACAACAATTTCCATATATGATTTATAAGAGATTTTCTTTTATAGTTTAACTCAATAGCTGCATATTATCTCAATTTTGTTTAGTTAATTTACTGTTTTCTTCCATCATTTGCTGTCTTATTGCATGCAGATGCAAGCTATAGAAGATGGCTAATATTGATCTTACATCCACTGATGTTAAGAACTTAGCAACTTCTTTGAGAGGGAATCTTGAAACGTTGAATCCATTGACTGATGAATGTTGCATCCATGAGGTTCCTCAGAGTATAAGGCGGTTAAATGAAGTGCTCTTCATTCCGCAAGTAGTCTCCATTGGGCCGCTTCCCCATGGTAGGGAAGAATTAAAAGCTATGGAAGAGCATAAGAAAAGGTGTCTACTAGATTTTCTAAACCGGACCAAGGTAAGAATGGAGGATTTAATTTTTTTTATAAAGAAGAGAGAAGAAAAATTGCGGAATTGTTTCTCAGAAACCATAAGGCTCGGAAGTGACGACTTTGTGAAAAATTATTTTAGTGGATGCTGTCTTCGTCCTTGAGCTCTTACTGATCCGTGTTTGTGGATGTAGGAATAGTAATTACCGAATAGTTACAAAACCACTGATGATATCCCGGATAATATGCGACTTGTTATTGTTGGAAAATCAACTTCCAATGTTCATTCTCCATGACTTGTTTGAACTAGCCAGAACAACAGATAGTCCTCCTTGTGGGGAAACTTTCTTGCCCAAACTTACCAGAGAATTTTTGGGAGGTTTATGGGACATTCTCTTGACAGAGAAAGACTTGTTAAAAGAGAAATTTCTGAAAGCAGAACATTTTCTTGATTTGATGAGACTTTGTTTCCTGCCGTCAGAGTCATCGAATATCCGAGCAAAAGGAACTCAAAACTCTAACTATACCCTCTATAGCGGAACTTAATCAGACTGGAGTAAATTTTAAGATAAGGTCAAGGAGTCATTTATTTGATATAAGATTCAAAAAACGGATTCTGGAAATTCCAAAATTGCGAGTAGACCTTGCAACGGAAACATTTTTCAGAAATCGTCAGGTATTTGAGAGATTGCATTCTTGGGACCCTAACTACGTGAATGATTACATCATAATCATGAATTATCTGGTTAACAGTCCAAAAGATGTGCAACTGCTTGTGCAAAATGGAATTATGGAGAATTGGCCATGGGATAGTGAAGGAATTTCAACTCTTTTCATAACTTTCTGAAAGTGTTGTGCAAGAACGGAAGCGAAAGCAACAAAACAACCAAAATGCACAACCACAAACTATGCTAGATAATTGAATATAATAGCAACTAAAGAGACAACCAATCAACCAACAATGCAAAATAGAAAGAACACCAATATTTAACAAGGTTCGGTATAAATACCTACGTCCTCGGGCGCCGCTGAAGAAATCTTCCACTATCTTCAAAGAGAATTACAAACTTTTGGGCCACAATACAAATACTACAACTATTGGGCCAAACTACAATTACCCAAATAGTTAGGCCAAACTATAATTACCCAAACAATTGGGTAACACTATGAATACCCAAAACAAAGGGAGAAAAAAGAAATATTACAAACTTTAAGGTCCTTAATGCAGACCCTTAAACTATAAGGTCTGATATGTGAGACCTTAAACATATCGCTTATACCACTGTCTAGGAGATTGCGTCAAACCATAAAGCGATCTTTTTAGTTTGCACACCAAATTTTTCTTACTAGCAACTTTGAATCCTTCTGGCTGAGCCATATAGATTTCATCATGTAAAAATACAGTTTTTACATCAAGTTGAACTAGTTCCATATTCATCTGAGCTACCAAGGCCAACAAAATTCTAATGGAAGAATGTTTCACAACTAGAGAAAATATCTGATTGTAGTCAATTCCTTCCCTCTGAGCGTAGCCTTTAGCTACCAACTTTGCCTTGTAGCGGACGTCATTCTTGTCAGGAAATCCATCTTTCTTTGCATATACTCATTTGCACCCAATTGCCTTTTTACCCTTCGATAGTTGAGCTAGCTCCCAAGTTTCATTCTTCTGAAGAGAATGCATCTCTTCGCTCATAGCTGTCTTCCACTGATCAACTTTAGAACATCTGACTGCCTCTCTATAAGTGGAAGGAACATTAGCATCCACAATCGGAAGTGCATAGGCCACCATGTCAGCAAATCGAGCAGGTCTGTGAATCTTACGTCTTGGCCTATTAACTACAATAGATTCTTGTTGCTGTTGAGGTTCCTGAGTAGAACCCTCTCCATCATCTCCCAAATCTCCTTCTGTCACAGGAGTATCAACATCTGTTTCAACAGATCTAACTGGGTTTAATGTTGTCGTTTCAAACTCCACCTGCGAGTATGCTCCACCTGCTGTGGAGTACCATTCACCTTTGTCTGGTTTTCTGATTTCTTCAACATTGAAGACTCATCAAATGTCACATCTCGGCTGGATACAATCTTCCTTAAACTAGGACACCATAGACGATATCCTTTTACTCCTGAAGCAAATCCCAAGAAAATAGCTTTCTTGGCTCTAGGATCCAGCTTAGATTCTTTCACATGATAATATGTAGGAGAACTAAAAATACGTAAAGAATCATAATCAGAAACAGGTTGTCCAGATCATACCTCCAATGGAGTTCTATCACCAATAGCAGCTGATGGTAGACGATTAATGAGATGACACGCATAAGTCACAGCCTCAGCCTAAAATTCCTTGCTCAACCCAGCATTGGACAACATACACCGAACTTTCTCCAGCAATGTCCGGTTCATGCGTTCTGCCACCCCATTTGCTGTGGTGTACCTCTAACAGTAAAATGATGTACAATACCTTCATCTCGACATAATTTCAAAAACTGATCACTGCAATACTCACCACCATTGTCTGTTCTGAGGTGCTTGATTTTCCTGTCAGTTTGTGTCTTAATCATCTTTTTCCATTTAAGAAAAGCACTAAGTACATTATCTTTTGATTTCAAACAATACACCCAAGTTCTTCTGAAAAAATCATCAACAAAAGTAATAAAGTAGTGCCTACCTCCCATTGATGTAGTTTTAGTAGGTCCCCACACATCTGAGTGAACATAATCAAGAATACCCTTGGTATTATGAATAGCGGTGCCAAATTTCACTCTCTTCTGCTTTCCCAGAACATAATGCTCACAAAAATCCAGCTTGTAGGTCTTTGCACCTTTCAATAAGCCTCGTTTCACCAAATTGAATAAGGATTTCTCACCTGCATGTCCCAATCGCATATGCCATAGTCTCGTGATATCTGAATCTGCATCATTATCAGAAACCATAGCCGCTGATCCAATAACCGTACTACCATTATAGTAATATAAGTTGTTCCTCCTAGTGCCTTTCAATACCACAAGAGTGCCTAAAGTGACCCTCAGAATACCATCTCGAATAGATATCCCATAACCTTTAGATTTTAAGGCTCCCAAAGAGATGAGATTCTTCTTCAACTTCGGTACATACCGAACATCTGTCAGAACTCTAGTCAGTCCATCATGATTCTTCAATCGGATCGAACCTATCCCAGTAGTATGGCAAATATCATCATTGCCCATATACACAACTCCACAATCAAGCTCTTCAAACTGAAAGAACCATTCCCGATGTGGACACATATGATAAGTACAACCCGAATCCATAATCCACTCATCAGAAACAGAAGTGGATGGATGACCAACTAGACATATATCTGACTCACTATCATCCTTACGCTCAACAACACATGCATCAGAAACAACCTTACCCTTATCTTTCTTTTTCAACTTAGGGCAATCTTTCGTCCAATGCCCTTTCTCACGACTCATCTTTTCCTAATCTACCCCTCGACCAAGATTTTCCTCTTTTTCTTGGTTTCCTACTTTAACTATACCCTCTCACTGTCAATGCATATACTGACTCATCCCTATGTTCCCTTTGGTCTTTCTTACAAATTTCATAATTCAACAAAGCAGAACAAACTTCTTCAAAAGACAGTTTATCTTTCCCATGGATAAGAGTAATGCACAAATAATCTAATTCATCTGGAAGTGAGCTAATCAATAACATAGCCTTAATTTCATCTTTGAAGGTTTCATCTAAGTTTAACAAATCAGTAATTAACTTATTAAACTCATCAATATGAGAACTGGTGCTCGTACCTGGTTTCAACTGGAGACGGAACAGTCTCTTCAATAGATACATCCGATTCTCATTACTTTTCTTCATATATTTGTTTTCCAGCACCTTCCACAGTTTGCTTGCAGATGTCTCTTTTGTGAACGGATACTTTTGTTCTTTACACAAGCAAGAGCGAATCAACCCACAAGCTTTTATATTCAGCCTGTCCCAATCTCTTGCACTGATATCTTCTAGTTTTGTTTCTTCCAGAACAATATTCAAATCTTGCTGATACAACCCGTCCAACACCTCACTTTGCCATAAGCCGAAATTATTTAAGCCATCAAATTTTTCAACATCTATTTTTGCATTTGTCACAGTCATTGTCTTCTTAGGTACAGTTGACGATAATGCTATTACTACCTCTCACAAATAAGCTTGATACACAAATCACCAATAACCAAGCTCCAAACAAACTATTATATTCAATAACTAGCAATCCAAACTCAACAGCCCAGAATAGTAGTAAGTGTTTTAATGAAATAGCCACTCACTACCTAAAACCTTAGGCTCTGATACCAATTGTTGCGCAAGAATGGAAACGAAAGCAACAAAACAACCAAAATGCATAATCACAAACTATGCTAGATAATTGAATATAATAGCAACTAAAGAGGCAACCAATCAATCAACAATGCAAAATAGAAAGAACACCAAGATTTAACGAGGTTCGGTATAAATACCTACATCCTCGGGCGCCGCTGAAGAAACCTTCCACTATCTTCAAAGAGAATTACAAACTTTTGGGCCACAATACAAATACCACAACTATTGGACCAAACTACAATTACCCAAATAGTTGGGCCAAACTATAATTACCCAAACAGTTGGGTCAAACTATAATTACCCAAACAATTGGGTAATACTACAAATACCCAAAACAAAGGGAGAAAAAAGAAATATTATAAACTTTAAGGTTCCTAATGCAAGCCCCTTAAACTATGAGGTTTGATATGTCAGACCTTACAAATATAGGGGGTAGAGGAGAATTTCTAAAAGAACAATTAAACTTCTCCCATGTGGCTTCTTTTATAAGCCCACATGAGACCCATACATACTTATTTAATCAATGTGGGATTCCTCCCACTAGCATATGAGCCACAAACTCAACAGAAAGAGGGTAGAATACTGACAAATAAATTCTATTATTCTGAAGATCTAAAGGCCCACCGCAAAACCCCTTGGCACAAGTGGAAGGCATCCTTGAGAAGATGATTTCCATAATCCATGGGTAGCCATCTTTGTCATTGCAACCATTATCAGTTTTAGACGAACTCTTTTCTTATATCATTAAAATACAACTTCTAGTAATATTTCAGTTCATTGTAAGCTCTCATGGATTTCGCTTGTATCATTGGTGTTAACTAGTTCTATTAAAAAAAAAGTCAAAAAAATGTGTTAATTGGGATTGATTATTAAAAATATGTTAATTGGAATTGATTATTGAATTGTAATACATTTAAAATTTAGCCTGTACATTCAAAGTTAGAAGAATGTCTTTGTGTTTTCCTCATTCTATATACGATATTATAGGTGATTGATTTGATTAATTTTGTTGTTCCTGGAGGCATGGTTTGGATTTGAAATGGTCAAAATGGTATCACAAGTGTTATAAATTTACCATAGCGTAAACTTGAAATAGAAATAATGAACAATTAATAATAAATCAATGGGCACGAACACTTATGAAACCTTCACGAAGTAAAAAAAGAATAATAATAAATCCATGGGCACGAAGACAAAAAAGAATAATAATAAATCAATGGGCATTAAGACTTACGAAACCTCCACTAAGTAAAGAAAGAATTTTATTGACTATAAAATACTTCTTACCCTTCTCTTTCTAATTGTGGATCTCTAAGAATTTTGTTGGACCATAAAATTCTTCTTACAGCCCCTCTCTAATTACTAGGAATCTAAAACCCTTCTCTTTCTAGTTGAGGATCCTTGTCTAATTGAGGAGAAACTATCTCTAATGAGCAGGAAAGCAGAATGAGAAAGAACTAAGCTTGAAAACTTCTTGGATGACCTAACTAAAGAATATGACTCCCTTAAATAGTGATCCTAGGTCCCCTCCTATTGCTTTCTAAGCAATGTGGGATCTATTCAATATATAGGTGTCACAAGCATTTTTAGTTTGGATTACCCTTTCCTAACCTTTCCCATTTGGCAAAAGACTTATGCTAATATAATTAGGACTTTTCTATTTACATTAGGACTTTAACTAATTTAACTAGTAATGTACATAATTTTACTATTAGAATGAGGATTTCCTATTTTCCTATTGGGAAAATAACTTCAATATTTTAACAAATAGATCTTTCTCTATTGGAATTGGTTTGAGCCGTTGATTGATCTTTGATCCTTTATGCTCACAATGTCACAAGGTTGGCCGATAAGTTCTTTGATAGCAATTTCATAGTTCAATTTTATAAACTCGCTAGCAGATGCAGACTAATGGTAAGCTAGTGAAATATATCGAAGTAACCCCACAATTAAATTTTTATGCATTCTATTTTGCGGAGAAATTTTTTAACACCCCGAGGGTTTTCACTTCTGTCATTGCAGCTATTATATATTCTCCTTCTCACTTTCACACAAACTATGTATGTTCTTCTACCATGTGAATTATTAGTTTAATTTGATAAAAATGGATAAGATGGAACCATTATGTGCTTATGGTTGGTTACAAAGTTACTTGATTTTGGTGAAGGAGGTTTTGGATAGCTATAAGAATAATTTTGTAATAAAATTTTTAATAATAAAGTGGGTGTGTTTGTCTTAAAAAAAGGGGTGTAAATAGCCCCCATCCTTAAACAAATTGATTTTATTATTTTAGTAGGTAAATTATAGATACCCAACCCGTGGTACCCACTGTCATTCCTAAACTAGGTAATCAAATTTTATAGATTAAGAAATTAATTGGATCAATAAAACAAAATGGAATCCATCATATGTCAAAAATATGATGCTGACAATTTGCTACAGGTTAATCAAACTTCGTTAACAATCGCCTTGTGCACACATTAACGTGAAAGGGGCATCTCTCCAATGTCAGAGAATAAAGAAAAGTATAAATCGAAATTCTTGCACCCTGTGTTAATCATTTAGAGAACCATGGAAATTCATCGTTACACAGTAGTATGTAGCTTTTAATTCTGAACTGAACTTAAGGATCCATTCCTTACTCTTGTGACACTCATTAAAATAGGATTCACCCTTTACTTTTGCGGCGTTTTTTTATTTATGTATCGGTAGTTAATGGAGGGAAAAAGGAATAAAGGAACATCGCGCATTTATAGAACAGCCTAAACAGGGTCGGAGCCAAGATTTGATAGTTGGGAGGGGCCAAAGTGAGAAACAAGTATTGAGGAGGGATGCTAGAAAAGCCTATTAATTAGAGGGCTGTTAGATGGTATTGATTAAAGGGGGCCAAATGAGCGGGCCAGGGCTGGCGGCGGCCAGGGCCTCCCCATGGAGCAACGTAGCTCCGCGCCTGAGCCTAAATTTTCTCAACCTTGAGGAAGGTTTTGCACACCACAGGTAGTTCGTATCGCCTATCAATTGTTGTTATTAGCAACAATTAAGCGAGGCAAGGAACATTGCTCGAATGTTAAGAGTATGAAGAAAATTATATTAAGAAATTCTTTGATCTTGTATTATATATGCTAGTTGAGAACCATTCATAAAAATTCCTCACTCTTTTGGTAAGTAAAAGATAAATTATGTGGTATAAAAATATAAATCTATATGGCTATCTAAACAACGCAGTATCCTGATTAACAATATTAATATTCTATATGCATAAGTTATAAAATTTTCTTGTTATTTCTTCTACTGTTTTGTCGTAATTTGTAGAGAGTTGTTTCTTTTCTTAATTCCTTTTATATTGTTTCTTTTAATTAATAAATTTAACCTAGAAAACTTGACTTGAGAGATTTGGATTCATTCCTTACACTTGTTGACAATCATTTAAAGTGGATTCATTCTTTCCTATATATGCAGCAATTTTGTTGTGAATTTCGTGGAGGGAAGAGAGAAAATACAGCGTAAATCTTTGTACGCCTGATGTGGTTTTGCCTACTAAAGGCAGTTCGTGTCTGGAAGTCATAAAAGAGCTGATTTTCAAATGTAAGAATATCATCTTAGTTTTCTTCTTAATTTGTGATATTGGGTTTCTTTTCTCAATTAATGGCATATGCTTCTATGATTTTTAATTGTTTTTGAAGATATTAATATTTATTTGTCATGTCATATTTGAGCGAAGAATTGATCCATTTGCGTTTAATGTGTATTCGATGAAAGTCAGTTGTGGTATTCTTTCTTCGGCCTCTTAAGTCATTCTGGTAGATGGTTCTTTTTTAGAAATGTTGATTTGGGACTGATGATAGTATATATATTTACCGTGCATGAATTAATATGGCTGAATTTTATTATACATAATATCACTGGCTACCTTATCCAATCTAGACTTCTAGCTAGTAGGTTTTTAGATAAGTCGTATGTTGTAATCTCCTTGTACGTAATAATGAAATTTAATTAGATTTTAATTAATCACCATCTTAATTTATTTCATCAATATGAACGTTTGAGATTAAATTTCCTATTCCATTTATGACCATTTTGTTATCTTGTAACCATGCATGTTAGTATTTAAAGGAAAAAAATTATGTTTACAATTGACGTTGGAACTAGGGAAAAATTATTTCATTTTAGGCATTTAATAGTTAATTTGTTGTAAAAACTATATATAATAATAATAATAATAATAAAATACACTACAAGAAAATAGGCCTTTTACCGCGGGCCGAAACCGCGGTAAAAGGCCTTCTACGGCGGGCCTACGGCGGTTTAAGCCCGCCGTATAAAATGGCGCCGTAAAAAATAATTTTACTTTTTACCGCGGTTTCGGCCCGCGGTAAAACGGATTTTACCGCGGGCTCAAGGCCCGCCGTAAAAATTCGTGGTGTAGTCCAATTTTTTTACCGCAGGCTTGTGGCCCGTCGTAAAAAGTGACTAAAAAATTCCCAGGTATTTACCGCGGGCTCTTGGCCCGCAGTAAAAACTCCTTGCTTTTTTTTAAAACAACAAATAATGCTCCAGATAGGCAGATTCAATTTCTGACATCAATAATGCTCCTGCAGACATCTCAAGTTCTGAAAACCCATGTAGTCGTACCCTTGCAACCTAATCAAAATTCATTAACAATTCAGCAAAACACGCACACACATACAAAAGCAAGTCAAAAGATTAAGATAAAAGCACACCTCAATGAGGACAGATTCAAGGGCCTCCAATGTCCCTCTAGTATTCATATCCATAAGAAACCGAAAATATGATGTTTGCCTAGATCCAAAACTCTTTTAAGATATTTTCCCTTCATATACTTTATAAGTCTCTTCTTAGAAATCATTCATTTGCAATCGGGTTTGATGTTAGGACTCATTCAGAACTCTGTTTAGTCCAGAACAGAACAAAATTATGTAAAGACAAAACACTTCCTATGACAATGGAGAAGACTTTGCAGCAAAACAAAAGAGCCTAAAAACCACAATTACAGAACCATAAACACTCAATAAAAGTGGACACCAATTTATCCACATAATGACAGAGAAATAGATGTAAACTTTCAGAGCTGATGCAGCTAGTTGGGCAAGTCAGATTTTGATGAAACCGAAGAGTGTAGTAGTATAGACGTTAAATAGTTCTTGACATTACTCATATAAATCATAAACTAGGGCTCTATCTGAGAAAATTTACAGTGTTACATTCAAGCAATTCAATCAGTTTGAAAGGCCAAAGTTCCAGCAAAAATTGCCTGGAATCTTGCTCACATTAGATTAAATACAACTGAATCTGTGCCAAAAAAAAGCTGGCTAATATGAAGCTATATCCTCCTGCTCTGTTTTATGTAAAAAAATGCTCAGAGTCTTACTAATCATCTATTTTTTTCATTGTCCTATGGCTGCTATCTCATGGGCTAATCTTACAGGAAAACCAAATTAAACTAGGTATTCAAGAAAACTGTAGCAAAATGCTTGAGAAGGATTATCTGCTTTTGATAGAGAGAAAGCCAAGACCTTTTGGATTATGCTGTGTTTGGGTGATTTGGCAAGGAATAAATGCCCCTATTTTGGGCAAAAATTATAAAATAAAAAATAAAAGACATCAACAATTTATGGTACAGAAACCTCTATTTACACTTCTCTCGGTCTGTACCCAAAAAATTCAAGACTCATCTCTCTCTTTATTCAACTCAATTGTAATGGGGTTGATGGTAAAAGTCTTTCTGTTGAATAACTATTTTTATGTCTATATTGATCATACAGTTGCAGACTTGCCACATACACATAGCTGTATAGGTTGTGCTTTATCTTTGAAAGGTTACTCTGTTTCGGCTATTGTAAAATCTAATTCACTTTTGCAACTCTTCATCATCATTAGTTTCAATCCTCCTGCATCCTCTCAAAAATGAATAAACAAAACAACCCAGCAAATATATTTTGACAGAAATAAATCACATAGTAAAACACTCCAAATCACCCACAAACCTACATACCCCAAATCCAATTTTTCCATTGAAACACCAAAAAAGAAGAAATCCAAAAACCTACAAGAACAAGACATCTTCAAATATTGAAGTGTGACTTTGCTAAAAAATTCTCCATTCACGATCGTAATAACAAACAAAACACAAAATTTGTCTCCCATTCAGATACTAAACCCAAGCCAAGCCAATTAACCATAACACCAAATAGCAAATCCTCCAATGGATCTTTCAAACCTTCACAATCCAACCATTCCCAATCTCTACCACAACCATCACAAACATTCACTCGAAATATAAGCAATATTAATCATGGAAATGAAAACGAAGGCAGTAAAGGCAAACAAATTAAACCCTAATTTCACAATCAAAGCTTCTAAATTAACAAAGAGCTACAACAAGTTAATTTAACTATTATTTTATGCAAATAACAACTAAAAAGAAGCAAGAAATGAGCTAGAAGTGAGAAACCGAAGCATAATTCAAAAGTTACAAGTGAGAAAGTAGAGAAAGAAAAGAAAAGAAAATAATTCGAAGAAGAAATGCCTTTGCTTCGTAGATGCGAGCGTAGTGATAAGCGAGGACACGCTCGCCCTCGGTGAAGTTGGAATTCGAGGGAGGCGTTTCTTTGCTGGAGCTGTCGGCGTCGCTGGTGGTGTCCTCCTTCGATGAGCTCACCATTTTCTCAGCTTATCAGAAGCAGAGAAAACGATCTCTACAGCGCTTTCTACTGTGAGCCTGTGACTGGTCCTCGTGGGCTTCTCTCGTTGTTTTCCAACAGTTTGAAATCGTTTAAGAATTCGACTTTCAAACCAGCAAGGAACGGTGCGACCGAGCTTTCGTAGGAGATAATGGCGAGTGTGGGACTAACGAGGTTGAAAGGCTGTGAGTGTAGGAGATTTGTTGCACAGATTTTCGTCGGTTTTAGGAAGCATAAGAGAGATTTCAGAGGCTGCAAGGCTTTGGGCAGAAAAAATTAGGGAAGGAAAATTAGGGATTTCAGAGGGAAAAGTTAGAGAGAAGCGGGAGAACGGGGGAAAAATAAAAAGAAAATCGATTATATTACAATCTTCTATTGCGGGCTTATGAAACCGCAGTAAAATCGTAACATCTACTGCAGGCTTCATAACCCGCCGTAGAATTCTAATTTTTACCGCGGTTTTGGAGGCCCGCGGTAAATAAGTGCGGTAAAAAATATATTATGTTGTAGTGATAATAATAATAATAATAATATCTTACCAATAATATTCTTTTTTTAAAGACTTTATAAATATGTTAACTACATGGTTTTCTTGTTATAATATTTAGAGGGTAAAATTTAATATCTTTCCCTTTGATGAGGTTCCATTACCTTAAAAGTGATCCCCAACCCCAAACCATTTAAGGGGCTATCTGCCACACATCTTGAATTAATTTTTATGTTTTGTCACTGGCAATTTGAAACTTCACCCCAAAAAAATTTAATTATGCTATTAATACGTTTGAAACTCCTTTTATAAATGGCTAAAATCCTGTTACTATATTTTAATAATAACCATAAATTTATAAGAGTAATGCTAGATATACAACCAAGTTGTACAACATTACTTATACAACTGATCAGTGGATTTATACTCACAATTCAAGTATCTTTGAGCTTAATATTCTGTCGATTTTTGAGTATTTTTGTTACTTTTACGTGTGTTTTGTGTTTGTGTAGGTTAAATAACATTGGAGTATGAATGTGGAGAATTTGCAAGCAAAAATACGGCAATTTGAGCAATTACAGTCATTATCCTTAAATGGTCTACCAACTTCTCGGATTTTTCTATATCGATATGTAAAGAACTAGAGTTCATGTGATATACCGTTGGAAAGCCCCAAAAGTCTACTTTATGGAAGATTTTACGGTTCGTCAATCGAAGTTTTGTGTGAGAAGTTGTGTATTTTTGTATAAAAGGGCAAAATTGTAATTTGTAGTATTACGGGGTACTGTAGCAAGTTTAGAATTTTGTAGTTGGCCCCTTAAGTTGAAGCTTTTAATTTTTGTAATTTAGCCATTGCTTATAAATATGAGAATTTTTCTCATTTTAGGACATCTCCCATTCGAGAGAAGAACTCTTCACCCTCTAGAAAGAGAAACTCTCTCCCCTCTTATGGCGGTTGGCGCGGTGGTTTTCGGTGTCGGAAATCGATAGTCATCGGATTTGTCTCCAATAGTTTAGTTTTTTTCCCTACTTTTTAATTATGTTTGTTGTGTATATTTTTTTAATATGAATTAAGTTCTGTCTTCTAGGGTTAAGATGTAGCCAAATTATGATACTCTCATTAATTGAATTCAATATATTAGTTATTTATTCCATAATTGCTCAGCAATTTAATTATATGCTTAATGCTTGTGAAAGTCTGATCAACTTTTGCATGATTTGAGATATGAATTGAGATAAGTAGTGATATTCATATTAATCCTTAATTATTTTGTCATAAATCAACATGAGATAGAGATATGAATGTGATTCGTGCAATCTTACTGATTTCTTATGCTTAATGGGTATTAATAGTTAGTTAGATGAGACAGAGATGTAATTCTAATATATTAATATACATTGTTATTGCTTGAAAAGAATAACAATTATATTAGCGAAATCGATTGACAACAATTAGGAATAAGGCTGGTATTATAGTAATTAATAACTAGAGTGGATTAATTTCGGTGAAATCGGTACCCTAGAGCATTGTGTCATTGCATTCTCTTTTTAGTTTTGTGATTGATTTTTGTTAGTTTTAATTTTCTATTTAATCTCCCTACAAATCAAATCTCAATTTTGATTCTTTTTTTATTTTAAATAAGAGTTAATTAAATTTTGGTAATTAGTAACGACAGTCCTCATGGGAACGATATCTGTACCTTCACTTTATTACTTGTAACGATTCTGTATACTTGCGGATTTTTTGCAACAAGTTTTTGGCGCCGTTGCCGGGGATTGTTTTCTCTTTTAATATCGAAATAATTTAACTCTATTTTGGTGTGTATCTATATATTGTTTGCATTTAACTTTTGTTTATGTTGTTTTTCTCTACTTGTTGTTTAATACTATTAAATATTTTTGGTGCATTGAATTTTTAACTTTTATTTCAGTCTAATTTTTGTATGTTATTTTTTTATCATTAAAAAAAATTTCAAGACAAACAGAAACGTCGTGCAGTCACGCAAGTCTCCTTGCGCAGGAGCGCAACATGATTTCCAATCACTTCTTCCTCCCATCACTACCACTATTCATAACCGGAATCACTATTCATCACTGGTCGTTGATGAGTGAGACTTCACCACCCCTACCAAAGTGTAGATCGGGACTCCATCTACCATTCTTCCTTCTTCACCAACCTCAAACAACCACGAGAACACCTCCAAAACCTCAATATAAGATTTGGACCACCACCTAAACCACCAGCAACCACCACTAGCCACCTATCTCTTCCTTGTTCTTCTTCTTTTCCAGATTCCGACAGTCAGCACTCCTCCTATCCTCCTTAACCAATCCAAACAGAGGGATCCAAGCTTCCATACTCCATCAATTGAAAGAAATTTGGTGAAAATTTTCCAACAGGGGTGTATGTTCAAACTTTTAAAGTTGGATAATTCTGTAGGTGGTTATCTGTCATGTTTTAAAGTTTTTGGGGTACTAGTAACTAGTTTTGTGACTGTTTTTGATTGATTTTCTGGTTGTTTCCAATTTACTCTTTGCAAATTGAGTTGTTTGAGAGTGAATTGAATTCTTGAAATTGATTTTGTGATTTTTGCATTGTTATGGATTATGATTTCAAGTTTTAAGTATTGTTTGTTGTGAATTTGATTTTGTAGTATTATTTGTTTAGCATTCATTTTAGTTTGCATTCATTTCGTTTTAATAAAAATTTCAGTCTCATTTTTAATTGTTTGCGTGTTAATTTTCTTGTTTTTAAGCTGTGACAATAGGCATGGAAATTGATATTGAAGTTATAGGTGAATTAAAGGATTTAGTTGCAGCTTTATCCAAAGAGATGCTAAAAGCTGAAATCAGAGCCTTATCAAGGAACTTGAGAAATTTGAATGTGAATGTTGTATGTAAATGGTGTGATGGAGATCATTGTAGTATTGATTATATAGTTGGGAACCACTTTGTAGTCCTAAATACTTGCCAGACAAAGCGTGTGCCAAGCTTTCAAAGGCAACAATACTACCATCCCTCAAACACATACCCAAACACCTATGATTCATCTTGGACAAATTTTCCCAACCACTCATGGGATAATGATCTTAATTGTTTTGATTCTCAAATTTTGCAGTCTAAAGAAGAGAAAAGTAGTTTGGAGGAAGCTCTTGCTCAACTTGATGCCAATGTCTCCAAATTTTCAGGAAGCATTTCTCAATTTTCACTAAACACTTCTCAATTCATGGCTGAAACAAAAAAGACTTTTCAAAGCCAAGTAGCCTCAATTCAAAATCTTGAGATGCAAGGAAGCCAATTAGCAAGTATGATTTCAACAGAACCTCAAGAAGCATTCTCAAGCAGCATTGAAACCAATAATGAGGAAGTCACTATAAGAAAATTCCTCATATATGTCGGTTTTCCACCCTCATGTATATGTATACATGCCGGTTTCAATATGACATTTATGGACCTGACGTGTATTCTATACATGTCGATTGGTCAAACCGAACAAATTTGTGTCGATGCCTTTTGTTGGTCTCTTTTCTAGTAAAAACCGACATGTATCTTAGCTATTTGCCTACCTAAGATGAGGGTTTATAAGTGATAAGTTGTCTAAATAATATGTGAGTGTTAAAAATCGACATGTATTTATTATTTTAAATATATAATACTGCGCTAATACGGGGCCTTTGCTTGCATTAGCCCAGTATTATATAAATATATATATATGTTTTTTTTAATCTGATTTTATGGCAATTTAATTCTGTAAAAGTAAATCAAAAAAGGAAGTCAACAAATCAAACAGTACAATGCAAGGAAAGCAGCAAATCAAACAATGTAACAATGCAAAATAAACAATGTAAACAAAGCATCTGATTTACAACCAAAGTACACATATAGAATGCTTACTTGAAGAACACTATCATCTGCATATGCCTAAATTGATGAATATATATGTGATCTATAGCTAAGATGAAAATATACAAGCACTATACACCTTATCTTTAGTAACTACACCTATCCCATGAAGAGAGAAGATAAATTAGATAAAATTTATATTAATGCCTTCAAGGAAATTAGATCACATACACAGGTAGCAATCAAACAATTAAAGTGTAACCAAGTAGTGGAGCACGGCAAGCTTGCTTGCAAACTATCAAGTTGGTAGCTGATCCCAGCAGTGAGAGGTTCCCAGCCACAGTGCTGACCCAAGCTAAAATTAGCCACGCCTTCTTCTCATCTGTTGCAGAAATTGCGGCTGCAGATGCTGCAATATTTCCTCCAAGTAGGAGAACAAAGTTAGCATTGATAACTGAAAAAAAACTAAAACTAGCGAAGTATTATCACTTAACTAAGTGTCGTATACATAATGATGTCATATGTCAAACTTATCTACATATTCTCCTAATATTAGAGATCGATCTTTTAAAAACAAAATCTATTTATAGATATAAATAAATGAACCAAGAATATTGTAAATAATAATAAATTGATATTGTAAATAATAATAAATTCATTCACGGCACCTTATTATCGTCAGATAAATTTTTGGAGAATGACTTCTCATTCTTATTAAGGTTTGCTTTTTGTAGTTTGGTGACTGAAATCAGAACTCTTCTTTTCAAGGAATTTGTTGAAGGAAATATATCTGAATAACCAGGGCAATATAGCATGTCCTCGAATGTTTTTGTTACTATCTACAATTAACAAAACTCTTGTAGTCAATAGAAATTACATACATATTAAGCAAAACTTGAATACAAGTTACGTTTACAATTACCTGGGCAATTTGATCCTGGCGATTTGGAATTAGCTCGTCTTGAAAATTTATAATAACAGGATATTCGGAAGCAATGAATGCATTATCCTTAATGGCATGCAAGCATTCGTTAAGATCCACTGGAGAAGTCAATGCCCTACAATTCGTAACAGAATTAATTTTATCCCTTAAAACTACAACTTTTTTTTCCTTCAAATTACTTAATAAGAATATTTGGTCCATGCATAGTTAATTAAGCATATATAAAACAAGTATGTAAGTAGAGCAGCTTTAGGGAAGAGTAAACTAAAATTGAAGACATGGCACTAGTGCTTTATTAATTCTTATGAAGATACATTGCACTAATCATAGAAATAAGCTTACATTGTTCTGAATAAGTTTTGCTTGTCAAGCAAACTTTAGGGTGTTCAGTGTTTCAGCCGCACAACTGCAAATGTAATAAAACATGACTCGAGGATTGTGTAGTAGTTGAAATGATAGAAATGTAGTTTGTCAGTTTCCAAACTTATTATGATATGAACTAACCAGACAGAAGGGCTGACATTAGCAATTATCATTGTCTTTGAGTTCCCACCAAGAGAATCCTGCGTTTCATCATGTGGAAAGCGTTACATTATGGCCAATGAAATTTAAACCTGGAGAAGAAATGTCAACCTTGAATCCCCATAAGGGACATGTTTTGGCCTCCCATGCGCCACATCCACTAAAATCATAATTATATGACTGCAAACAATAATAGATATCCATAATATTGACCGCAACTAGCTAGTGGAGAACAACATATTGAGATCATTAAAAATATGAAGAGGTTTTAAAATATGTTCTAATTGATAATTTACCCTAGCGTGGACAATGATTTGTTAATGTTAGCAGCTTCCTTCAAACGTTCACCCTTAGCAGTAGAAGTTTTCTACCTATAAGAGTAGAAATAAGGCCATTATCAGAAAAAAATGCATATCTAAGTTGATGCATGCATAATTCAGCTAGCACTGGCACAAACTTACGTCTCAAAACTAGCAAGATCAACTAGGTTTAGTCTTGCGATCCTTAGGTTAGTTGTGGAATCTTTTTCTCACTTACTCTCAATTACACAAGTAAAAACACTATGGGACTGACTGCTCTCTCTATTCATATTTGTAGCTGCAACTTTCCTATTTAAAGAACCCTGAGCATAAAACATAATAGTTTAATGCAGGGTTCATTCGTTTTCAGCTGCTTCCAAATTGACAATAAAACAACCCAAGATAATAACCTGAGTTAGAAGCTTCAATATATTGCCCACTGTCTGAACTTCAAATTTAGAGAGGTTTTCCACATAGACTCTTTTTTTGACATCTTTCCTTAGCTACAATTGGAGAAAATAACACAATGAGAAATAACTCAAAACATTCCAAATGGCATTTACCTACCAAAGAACTTATCTCACCATCAAATTGGCAGCGGAGGGATCAAGGAGGTCTGTAATTTGTTCGTTGTAGATCTCTAAGAAAGAGCACTTGCAAGTGTATTTTAAATTCTCTTCTGCTTTCCTCTTCCTGCAGTAAGAAAATTATAAGAGAAGCAGATACCACGGTCAAAAAATATAGATAGATCAGATAAAGAATGCCAAAAGTTACAGTTTGGATCCTTGAAAACAAGAACTCAAATATCTGTGGTGTCATTCCCCGACGTGGACTTGGTCTAACTTCTAAATCTTCAATCTTTCCAAGCATTGTATACGTCTTTCCACTTCCTGTTTGCATGGAAAAACTAGCTACTTTCAAATTATGCATTTGTTTTACTTTATAAGGAAAAAACATATTAACTATCTCAAATTTATGTAAAATAGGAACTACATTGCTGTAAGCACTTGGTTTAAAAAAGTTCTGGTTGACACTGGAATACCATAATTTCAGACACTGTCGACCCCAACAGTGAAGAAGACTGCAGATATCTTTACATAGACCAAATCAAATTTTAGATACAAGAAAGAAAAATTTCATTGCCAGTCTCCCTTTACAGACCACCCATGATGTTTATGTCGTCCCATAATTAAGAAAATTCCCTAGCTTGATGTAGGGTACTCCACACTACCAAACAAAGGGAGTTAAAAAAAACAATTAAAATAATCCAAGAATTTAGGGACATACCTGACCATAAGCAAACGTACAACTATTGGAACCGGACAAGCAATTCTCTACCATTGGAAGACCAGCCATCCTAAAAAGCATTTCTTGCAAAATCAAATTTTGGGAAGACAGTTAATGCAAACTTGAAAACTAACGGTATCTTTGAATGTAACAGCTTTCTTGTCTCTAGCCACACTTGGTCCACCGTTTCACACGTAACATGGTCAAAAGTAAATTAAGTTTCTGGTTGCCCAATCCAGGTGATGCTGTGAGCACTTTCTTGCTTCAAGCAACTGTTGTGACCGTTTGTACTCTTTTCCATACTACTGAGAGGTCGCACATGATGAACACCTAAATATGTATGTTTAATAAGAGCTTGGTTCATTATATTGCATTAATAGTGTCATTAAATTCCTCAACTTAAGCATACTTGTAGTCTTTGCATCTTTGGAATTAACTTCCTCTTAATTTTGGTTTTGTTATAGGTTCGGTAAAATGGGCATAACTTTCTATTTATAGATCAAAATGGTGCAAATATTAATTTTTTGGAAAGCTTATTTAATTGTCTACAAGATTGCATTTCACAAGCATCATAAAATTCGGGCTTTTAGTGGACCAAAATTGGGCTTGAATTGAACCCATCTACAGTCTCGGCCTAGTCTGACCAGGCCTCAGTATTTGGACCGTATCTCTAAAAATACGTATCCAAATTGTGCAAATAAATATGTTATAGAAAGCTGAGAGAAATATCTACAACTGTCATGAAGACATGTGATTAAAAATTCTCAATATTTCAATGTCAAAATCGATGGTCAAAGTCGGTGCCTAATGATCCCAATTGTTAAAGATATTTACAACTAATATTTGACAATTATGCCCTTGTAATTTGACAAGTTTGCCCCTGGATGTATCTATAAATAGAGGTGCCTTGTGACCCATTAGGGCATCTTGGCCTTGGCTGGAACATTTTGGCTGTGGCTAGGATCTTGTATTGTGTTTTGTGTGGTTATGTTATTAATGAATTTCCTTTTTCTTACATTTTATTTTCTTTCTATTATAATGTTCTTCTAATTTCTCTTTTGCTAAGGTGAAAGGGTGAAACCCTTGATATGAGAATAAGGATTCTCTAACCCTTGGTATGTGCTTAATAATCGTAATCTTGTGTTGTTTATTTTATATGATTTATATTTATTTTCTTAATCAATCTTGACACCACTCATAAAGTGGAGGTCTTGATCTATTGTCGACAATCCTTGGCACATCAAATGCTTGGATCCTTTCTAGATGTCGTATAGTTCTTCTTTACCAACATGAATCTAGTTAGGAACCTTAATTTGTTGTAGACATATGGAGATTGGCACATTGGATGCTTGAACCCATTTACAAGAAGTGGTATAAATATTGGTAACGAAGCAAATATAATTCATATAACTAAAACGGGTTGTTTATCCTTATTTGAAATATCAAGGGCGGATCCCCTAACCTTAGCTTTCATTATTATTGTGTTAATTTCTCTTGTGTTCATTTATTGTTTATGAACTTGCTCTTTTATTATATTTGTTGATATTATCTTGTCATCTCCGTGAATCATCCATATCATATTTGCTTACTTATAGTTTGTAGCGCTAAAATTCCCTTCCTCGTGGATCGACCCCAGACTCACCGGGTTTATTACTTCAACACTCCTATACTTGGGAGACAATCCTTTTTTGGATGTGTCAAGTTTTTGGTGCCGTTGCCAGGGAAGGTAAAAATTGGCGTACAAAATTGTAAGTATTTTCTTTTCCCATTTCTATTTTTATTCTTCTTGCATATGTTCATCTCTTCTCTCCCCATTTCTATTTTTTTTTCTTGCATGTGTTCATCTTTTCTTTCTCTTTGCATTAATTGGTAGAATTGTTAGTAGCCACTCATCTTGTCTGAAAAAAAAAAAATCATGCTCATGTCCAACCAAGAACATTAATGGACTCCATAAATCTTAGGAGAACTTGTGCACAATCATGCATAGTCTTCCCTCATGATGCATTATACTTAGACCAGGAATCGGATTTCATTCAATTCTTACCCCACTTTCATGGCCTAGATGTTGAAAACCCATATTTACACTTGAGAGAGTTTGAAGAGTTTTGTAACACTTATAGTGACCTAAATTGTAGCATAAACATCTTCAGATTAAAGCTTTTTCCTTTTTCTCTAAAAGATAAAGCTAAGACATGGCTACAAAATCTTAGGTCAAGATCCATTAGCTCATGGGATGAAATGCAACAACAATTTCTTAAAGAATTCTTTCCTCCCTATAGAACAAATTCTCTCAAAAATCAAATCACCAATTTCACTCAAAAATAAGGAGAGACCTTTTACCAATGTTGGGATAGTTATAAAGCATTGCTTAATACTTGTCCTCATCATGGTTTGGAAACATGGGAACTAGTCTTAACTTTCTATGAAGGTCTTACACATCAAGCTAGGCAAATGATAGAATTAATGTGTGATGGACAATTTGAAGATAAATACCCAGATGAAGCCATGGATTTCCTAGACTTACTAGTGAAAAATGCTCAAAATTGGAACAATGTTGGCACCTATGAGGTACCAAAAACATCTAGTAGAGGCATTTATAACATTAGGGAGAATCATGATCATCATGCTAAATTTGCATCCCTATCTAGAAAAGTCGAGGATTTAGAAATTTGGTCTATGCAAGAAATTGTCTGTCACACTTGTAATACTAGTGATCATCCTACGGATGATTACCCAATTATGCCTACGTTTAGGAAAGGTCTCCATGACCAAAGCAATGTGTTAAACACTTTCCAAAGGTCAAATCCTAATTCTTACTCACAAAATTTTGGATGGAAAAATCACTTGAATTTTGATTGAAGGAAGTATAATCATGCATAATCTTACCAACCTCCCTTTCAATCATATCAAAATTTTCAAAAATCTTATGATCATGCATCTTATAAGGATCTCGAAGAAACATTGAATTCATTCATTACAAAGCAAGAGGCTTTTAAAAGTCAAGTTGCTCAAACTATGGCAAACTTGAATGATGCTCTTGAAATACTTGAATTTGCACTCAATACTCATGAAAAAGGTGAGTTTCCATCTCAACTAGAGCCAAACTCCATCAATCCACATGTGAGTAATCTAAGTGGCCAACATCTAGATGAAGATTCGGTAAGCACTCTTCATGAAGGTAAGGTTTATAAAGAACATACTTTTAACCCCTATGAGAAAGATGATGAATCAATCTTAAAGGGTAAGGAAGAGGTTAATAAACTTACACCTAACAAGGAAGAGATCGAATCCTCATTTATGCCCTCATGTCATCATGCAAAGGAACTTAACCAAAATTTTAACATTAATGAATTTTTCAGGCATGATGAAAATGAGGAAGCTAATAGGACTAAAACTAATATGGAAGACTATATCCAAAATGAGAATTTTTTAAGTCCTTCAGAAATTGGGTTAACCAATTCATTTGAACCAAGTATGCAACTGGTGCCCATTGCTTCTAAAGAATTCTCATTACTTGATTTTATACAGGTGAAAGAGATTAAGAGTTCGGAGCCATGTTTTGAAAAAAGGCAGGAAGAAACATCCACACTCAAGAATGCATGCCTTAAGGACAGACAAACTCAACTAGTGGTAATCTTTTCCATTCTTACAAATAAAGGAAAAAGAAAGGTACCACCTCAATGGCATATTTTTGATCGTGGAAAATTACTTTCGAAGATATTCCTATTTTTCCCTTTTAATCAAATTTTATTCGTTTGTGCCATATTTTCATTTTCATTTTCATTTTTATTCTTGATTTTTGCTATCATTTCTAGTTTGTTTTTATTTTATTTTATTTGTTTTTATTTTAGTGTGTGTTTGTCTTTTATTTTTCGGTCAAGTGGCGGATATGGTACTCTATAGCTTTTAAGGTCGGTTTTTCAGTTCCCTAAAAACTGTTGCTCACCTCGCATTCATTTTCTTTTCTTCTCTCTCATTGTCTTCATAGTCTTGGGAATCTGACTCAAAACGACCCTGTTTGCCAGTTTATAAGAAAACTGGATAGGAAGCATATCCCCAACTCATAGAAGGTGTTTAAGTTGTTTCTGGACGTAAAACCAGAGGAAGATGTGAGCCACAGTCACAACTACCTGTACATATGCATGCGTGCCATTATTTTTGAATTTTAATACCTCATAGCTGTCATTTTTGAATTTGTATCTTTTGTTTGACTTATGTGTCTTATTTCATCATCTTTTGAATTTTTATGCATTATTGTCAAATTTTTCAACAAACAACCGAGCTACCTAGATAGATATCATCATTAGCATACCTTTTTGCACTCTATAAATACCACATGTCTTGTTCTCTTCTTCACACATAGTTAGAGTGTTGCATAGACATGGAGGGAACTTCACAACGTCGAATCCAAAGGATATGTGTATTCTGCGGATCTTGACCGGGTAAAAGTGAGGATTTTGTAGAAGTAGCAAACTATCTTGGTAGGCTACTAGCTGAAAGAAAGATTCATGTGGTTTATGGGGGAGGTAGCCTCGGGTTAATGGGTTGCGTATCAACAGCTGCACATGTAGGAGGTAGTCAAGTGTTAGGAGTTATTCCTAAAGCTTTGGCTGTAGAAAGCATTGTTGGAAAAACGGTTGGGAAGGAGTTACAGGTCTCCTCTATGCATGAACGCATGGCCATATGCTCATCAATTCAGATGCCTTTATTGCTTTACCAGGTGGCTTTGGCACTCTTGAAGAAATTTTTCAAATTGCCTCTTGGGCTCAACTGAATCTCCATCAAAAACCCATAGGTTTGTTGAATGTTAAAAATTTCTTTGATCCTTTGATAAGTTTTGTTGATGCAGCTGTGGAACAAAATTTTATCCTACATTGGGCGAGA
>SNVD02007598.1:0-29171 GCA_013180625.2 Boswellia sacra
CCCAAGAGTTGATTTGAAATATCTCCTCTAATGTACCATAACCACCCGGCAAAGTTATAAATGCATCAGACTTAACAACCATATGTGCAATACGCTCATGCATGCTAGAGACCTGTAACTCTTCCCCGATTGTATTGCCTACGATATCTCGTACAGCTAATGGTTTTAGGGATAATGCCGAGAACTTTACTCCCTCCTAGGGATGCAGCTGTCGACACACACCCCATTAACCCAAGACTACCTCCTCCATAAATCAAATGAATACCCCTCGCAGCTAATGTCCTACCAAGATCAAGAGCTGCTGTTGTAAACTCTCCATCTTTACCAAATTGCGATCCACAAAATACGCATATATTTTGAAATCGCCGAATTGGTGTTTTCTCCATTTCTAAAAGTGCTCTAAACTTGTGCAAGATAATGATGTGCGTTAGGTATTATGTGATTCAAGTGCAAGACAGGTTATAAAATGACATTTCAAAATATGCAGCATGGATATATACACACGTAAAACTCTCAAATTTGCCACGTGGGGACATAATTTCGGTGGGAGTTGCTCGATGCAGATTTATCGCCCCAAGATTTGAAAAAATGAGATATGCTTTCGGCGAGGTTTGACAAAAACTACACACTTGTCTCCCACGTGAAGCATGGAAAATGGAGATACACTTTCGGCGGGGGTTGACAAAACCCCCACACTTGTCTCCCACGTGAAGCATTAAAAATGGAGATACACTTTCGGTGGAGGTTGAAAAAACCTCCACACTTGTCTCCCACGTGTACTTATGCCATAGGGTAGTCATATGGTTTGTCAAAAAGAAAACTTGAAATTAAAACAAACAAAATCAACAAACAACAACAACACAAAAACAACATTTATAATCAGATCAAACGAAACAAGAAAAAAAATTTGACAACAACAACACACATTCAAATATACAAGTAGTTGTGATTGTGGCTCACATCTTCCTCTGGTTTTACGTCCACTAACGGCTGAAACGCCTTCTATGAGTCGGGGATTTGCTTCCCATCCAGTTTTCTTATAAACTGGCAAACAGGGTCGTTTTTAGTCATATTCCCTAGACTATAACACTGCAATTCATCACGAAATTGTGTCCATAGATTAAGCAATTCACGCTGAACAAGTCCACAAGAATGTGACTCGAGAGGTAACAAAACATTATCCAGCGACTCATTACTCAAACCATTCTTAATAAATGAAAGTTTATCTTCTCTATTCCTGGACGCAAAACCTAATGAACGACAAGTCTGGTTACATTCCATCTAGCACATTTAT
This sequence comes from Boswellia sacra, assembly GCA_013180625.2. Taxonomy (NCBI): domain Eukaryota; kingdom Viridiplantae; phylum Streptophyta; class Magnoliopsida; order Sapindales; family Burseraceae; genus Boswellia; species Boswellia sacra. Next base: position 1,295 of record SNVD02007598.1, read on the forward strand.
AACATACTTGTAACCTTTTCGCTCTTCGCCTCTTGGCGTAGTAGCTCTATCCTATACCAGGCATGTATTTTGCGAGATTAATGTCCGGCTCACCGGACAATCTCACCTTGGCTTCGATAAGCCATCGGATATCAGCAGGCACATTTAGGGGCATCAACGCCCAAAGTCTAGTCATCCGTACTTTATAAATTTTAAACACAGCATTTTGAGGAAGTGAAGGGAAATATTTACGAAGGTTTGACAGAAAGATATCGGCATCCATTGAAGATGAGAAAAGAAGAGATATTACCGATAATGCGATCGGGTTTGTTTTTCTCCAAGATATGCACGTTTCAAACCTTTGGCGAATGACTTCAACTTCCGTTTGGATGTTTCCACAAGCTGCTGCACAAATGAGCTCAAAGCACAGAGTAATCAAATTAAACAAAAGAAAGGAAAATAAAAGAGCAAAAACGAAACTAAAGACACATAAAAGAGATAACAACACAATAGCAAACAAAAGTCAAAAACAAGTAAAAAAAAATATAAAAAACAAATAAGACATATGGCAAAGAGAGATAAAACCTGATCAATTTGATGGCCTACAAAAGGAATCTCCTCGAGACACAAAAATCGATCATTATTACCTTATTTTATTTTTCTTTTCTTTTCTTTTATTTATTTTTTCAAAAACATTGGGTTGCCTCCCAATAAGCGCTTAGTTTAACGTCCTCAGCCCGACGTTGGTTCCATCATGGGAGGGTCTAATCTCTGTTGTGCTTCTCTAGTGGGCTTGGATCCTTCTTCCAACAAGAATTGGTGCATGCATATGGCTGGCCTTGGATGTTAGCAATCGTCCACCCAATAGCTATTTTGTGATCTGTAAGTATTCGGACGAGTTTCTCTTCTTTTATTCGTGCAAGGCCCATTTCCATTGTAATTGGCAAAGTATCATTCTCACCCAAGAATCTAGATGTGTATAAGAGACAGATCTGGTAGTGACTTAAGCTCCAAGGTATTGGCTTTCATCACAGAAGGAAGAAGTTTCTCATTAGATAAAGTAAATTGAATGTACAAAATATCATACCTATTTGTGGTTATTGCTATGGTCTCATCTAAGCTTGCCACAGCTTCCTCCATTTCTTTGGACACTTGTATCAAAATTCCTGACTCATTTGAATTTTCTGTCCCTATATGCTCACTAATAGCTACATCCAATCCATTCTTGCGAGTTAACTCAAAATATTGTTGTGGCAAAGAATCAACAACGTCAACTGCAAAACAGAATGTAAGTCACTAGAGTACCTCATTGCCTCAAAAATATTGAAACATATCACCTTTGCCATCAAACTCTATGATGAGAGTGCCATCATGAACATCAATCTTGGTTCTAACAGTTTTCGAGAATGGTCTCCCTAAAAGAATCGGAGTTGGATTAGGAGATGTCTCATCTTCTATTTCAAGGAACATAAGAGTCTGCTAGGGAAAACCAATTGATTCACCTGCACAAGCACATCTTCCACAACTCTTTTGGGATATGCATTAAAATGATCAGCAAGTTGAATGGTAATACCAGTTTTCGCAAAAGGTCCAAGATTTAAAGAAGCATAAATAGAATATGGCATGACATTAATAGATGCTTCTAAATCTAACATAGCTCTTTCAAACTTGGTTTTACCAATGGTGCATGGAATGGTGATCGTACCTGGATTATTGCATTTCGGAGGAATTTTTCTTTGTAGTACAGCTGAAACATTTTCCCCCACACTTACTTTCTCATTCCCTTTTAACTTTCTCTTGCTGGTGCATAACTCCTTGAGACATTTTGTATAACAAGGTACTTGCTCGGTAGCATCTAGAAGTGGTATATTTACCTCGATTTTGTGAGAAGTTTCCAGGATTTCTTGTTCTTGTTCCTCCTTCGATTTTGCAAATCTACTAGAAAAAAGTGGAGGAGAAACATATGAAGGAATGGGAGTTATAGGATTTACCTGAGAAGTCAGTGTTTTGTTCATGGTGGAAGTGGTGTCATCTCCTTCATCAGTTTGTGATTTCTTTGGTAGGACATCTAATTGCTCTCCATTTTGCAAAGTTATCGCACAAGAATTCTCTCTTGGATTGATCACCGTTTGACAAGATAATTCTTTTGAGCCTTGGCCCTCGAATTTGCTCATGCTAGTGGCCAATTGTCCCATTTGATTTGCCAGGTTTTGGATACTTGCCCAGTTTCCTGCTGGAATTGCATTGTGTTAGTGGCAAGTGCATTAACAATATCCTGGAGTGACATACCTGAGTTTTCTGAAGCTGGTTGTGGTGCTGGTTGTGGCATTGGTGGTGGTTGCATTTGAAATGGTTGCTGCACTCTAGGTTGATTAAAACCTTGTGGCCGATTTGGTATGGCATTTGGGGCGATTGGTTGATGATTCCAGTAACTGAAATTAGGGTGATCTTCCCATCCAGCATTGTAAGTGTTAGAGAAGGGATCATACCATTGCCTTGTTTGTCCTGGAAATCCATCCCATGGCATTGGCTTGTTCCATATATTCTTCTTGTAAAGTTGGATACATGTCGATTGGATGCTCCATGGTAGAATATACCCACATGCATAAGATTTTTGCATATGTCCTACAGCCATGTTTTCCATAAGAGAAGTTAGCTCAGAAAGTTGTTGTTCAATGTTCGGAGTGCTTACCTCATTTACTCTCCATGGTAGTTGTGGCTCAAATCCGCCACTGAATTGATGGAAGTTTACTGCCATGTCGTCTAAACACAAACAATCAAAAAAGAAAAACAAACAAAAATATGAATCAACAATGAAAACAAAATAACAAATCGATTAGAAAATCAATCCCCGGCAACGGCGCCAAAAACTTGATGCGTTCGAAACTAGCAAGTATACTAGTCGCACAAGTAATAAAGTGATAAGTAAGATATCGTTCCCACGAGGATTGATTCTAATTGAATTTGTTATTCGAAAGCAACAATAAACTAAATGAGGGGGGTTTTGTTGATTGATTAACTAGATGAAATATTAATGCAAGTAAAGAATAACACAATGCAAATTTAAACAGATTGAAAAATCAATGAGAGAAACCTGGTTAAGGGATCCTTCTCTACCACAAGATATGGATTTGCGAATTAATTGTAGAATTGTCATCCAATTACACCATTGAAATTATCAACCGTAAATAACAACAAGCTCTGTTATCCCAATCTTTCCTTACTTTGTTGTTAAACAAAACAGGCTCTTTATTTAATCTCTATCCATTAAACAACCTAGAACAAGCTCTCTAAATTTAATTCAATGGATGCATTACGATAAGAAAGATAGGTTGATCTAAGCAATAAACACACAAGCTCGGATTATTTAACTTAGGTTGTATTCTCCAATTGCAATCTCTGATCACAATTTTGCTACTAAGGATTAGAAATTCAAGACAATTACGGATCAAGATTTCTAGTCTAACAATAGACAACAACCAGATATATTCAGTTGGCCATTCAAATACAATCCAGCAAGCAATCATAAGCATTAGATATGGGAAAATACAAGCAAATTCAATTAGAGAATTGGATAACAACTTCTTGCACAATCAACTTACAAAAACCATATCAGGGGCTTTGAAATCACCCTCAACCAATTCAGATTCAGTTACACATGTTTAAGAACGTGGTAAATACAATACAACATGGAGACATTCCAGAAAATGAAAGGGAAGGGAAAAACTTAGCAAATTTGATGTAATTCTCTTTGGATTGTAGTTCTTCCTCTTTCCAAGCTTCCTTTCTCCTTCAAGAACTCCAAGAGATGAAAGAATTCCAGAGCTTCAGCCTCCACCACGTTCTCCCCTCTTCAAGTTATCAAAATAAAACCCTAAAATGTGTTTAAATACTCTGCTACAGTAACCTGCTACAGTGTCCCGTATTATACATGCTACAGTGATTTGTGGAATTACATTTCTATACTTCTCACACTGTTTTGATTACAACTTTTGGTACACTGAATGGATTTATAAACCGTAAATTTCTCCAGAAAATAGACTTCGAGAGCTTTCAAACGGTATATAATATGTCATCGGGTTCATTGTATATCAATACAATTAAATCCGAGAAGATGGTTGACTAGCAGAGGTGAAAATGAAGGGTTTTACTCCATTTTTGTGCAAGTTGCTCCAAAACTCCTACAAATATCAAAACCACACAAAAACATAAAAATACCAAGGAATATAGCAAAGAAACATGGACGAATTGATATGAAAATGATATATAATTAGACACCTATCAAGCATTATCCCATTCTAAATTATATACTCTTTAAGTACATCTCTAAAGTGGTTCACATTGTTAAAGGTTTGGCCAACCCTTAACTCAACCTTTCCCCCTAACCCAGTCTTAAAAAGCTTTCTGCTATAGATCCTAGCCATCCTAGAACTACCTACCTCCTCATATGAACTTGTAACAATTTTCTCAAAGTTTTCACCATCACTCTGGTAGTGTGATTGGTCATCTTCAGAGTCATCTCTACTACCATTGCTACAATTCCCAACCCCACTATCCTCAAACTGAAACTCATCATCACTATCTAGCCTGTAATCAGCATCTGAGTTCGAGTCATACTCACTGTGGCATATTGAATTTGCCACTGAACCTTCAGTTTCATCAACCCAATGACTGATATCCTCATTTACATCAACCCCATGACTAACACCCGCATTTATATCAGCCCCATGACTAACACCCTCATTCATATTAATGCCATGACTAACACTATCCCTATTTGTATCATTAACCTTATTAGCTGCATGTTCTCCATATTTGTCTACCCCATTCAACTCAGGTTCACTACCAGGAATCTCAAATGCAATTGGAGCAGTATCAAGAGGAATAACCTCAACTGCAATTGTTATATCAAATATCTCCCTAATTTCATACATTTTCAAAATGTTTAAAAATGTGGAGTCACTATCAATAACTATAACTTCACCATTCCAGGGTAAAGATACACTAAACTTAATATCCCTATGATCATAAACACCAACTTCACAATAGTCATTGGCAGCACTAAATAATCCTATCCTAGAGACTTTATCGGGGTCTATAAAGCCAAATGGGATCTCACGGCCCAATGACTGAAGCGTTAACAAAACTTTTACCATGACACTATCATGTGCATTAATTGATATTGTGGTAAATGAAAAACAACAAAATTAAGAAAGAAAAACAATATTATTAGAATACAAATTTTTCATAACATAATATATATTTTCCATGCAAGCATAAATAACAGAACAATATGACATGCATGAATGAGCAACCTTATAACTTGACAAATCTTGCTAAAGTTTTGATTTTTACAAACCATACAAACAGTACAGTACAGTACAACATAAAATTTCATGCGACAACACCTTGTTTCATTAACAAAAATATTAACACCATCAAAAACATAGATACGAGCGATAGACAAACCAAAATCAACATCAAATAGCAAGAAGACCACAATGCAGTACACATGCAAGATTGACATCTACTTGAATATACAAAATCTAAGGCATGCATGAGCATATAACAGTACGAACATGCATCTTCCTTCGTCAATTACACTTAATTTTCATCAATTTTACCCTAAAATTTTCCTCAATATTAGGGTTTCGAATTTGATTCAATAAAGAAACTACATACAACAACAATGTAATGTCATAAATCCAGTTCAGATTAACGAAAATATTTGAGAAAAAATCGCAAAAAAAACGTCCCTATATGCATTAGCCAAAATTATCACAGTCGAAGACAATGCATGCATTTGAATCCACTCATGAATTTCTTACCCGAGAGTGTCGCTATCTTCTTCAATGATCGGTCTTCACTCTGTAACTGGCTTCAAAGCACGTCCTACATACACTGAGTTCACACGAAGCGGAAAGATGAACAGTTGACTAATAGAGAAACTTTGGGTCAACTAGTGGGGTGTGTGTGAGCATAGTGGTGGGCTCAATCGGCATTTTTTATTTTTTGGCTATGTTTATATAGTGCTGGCTGTTTCCATCTAAAAGACTCATATATCCTTGTTACTTCAACTTATTTACATAAATATAACGGCAAATGTAACAGAAGGGGTGCCTATGACGCGTTTCTCAAATAGTAGGGACTCTTTTCAGAAAAAAATGCAAAAGTCCCATCTCCATGACATTAAGGCAAAACATAAGGGAGGTTTGTTTCATTATACCTAGCTCAAAATGATCTTGTCGTTTTCTTCCGTTTGTCTCAGTCAGTGAACGTAGGGATATATTGTTAAATTTACATGATTTTAAATTGGAAAACATGTAGTAAGATTCACTTGCAACGAGGGCATGTGTATTTTACTTATTATTTTACTTATTTTCTATTTTTTATTTTTTCATGACCTTGAGGTATGCCTTAATTACAATGTTGATCACCACCTTTTAGAAATAGCTCAAAATGACCTGTTCGTTTTCTTCTGTTTGTCTCAGTTAGTGAACTTAGGGATATTTTGGTAAACTTACGTGAATTTGAATTGGAAAACATGTAACAAGATTCACTTGCAAGGGAGACGTTTATTTTATTATTATTTTGTTATTTTCTATTTTCCTTTTTTTCTTTCTTCTTTTCCTTTTTTCCCCTCTTTTTTCTCTTTCTCTTTCTCTTTCTTCTTCTTCTTTCTTTCTGCCTGCGAATCAACCATCCCAATCTCCTCCTCCTTTTTCTTTCCTTCCTTACTCTCACATTCCTTTTCTCCTTGCTCCAATTTCTATGTCAAATCCGACATGGTCTCGGCAATGGCTTCACCACCAATTTTGTAGTTAACAAACTTGGACTCCTCAAAATCGGCCAGTTGAATCAGAATCCCAACTTCCAAACGAATCGAGGAGCAAGCGAGGTCCCTTAATATTCCAAGCACAACGCTAGATGAAGTCCCAATTCTCGACTTGGCCATCGACAGAGCCGTTGAGATTGATCCTGATCTCAACCTTGTGAAGGGTTGGGGTGGTGGCCTTGCGTGAGAAAATGGTGGAAGTGGCCTTGAAGAGCTTGATGGTGGTGGTTGACGAGACAAAGTTGGTGAGTGGTTGGCTGGAGCCGTGAGCAAGCTTATGTGAGGTGACAACTATGATGGTCTAATGATTAGGATTAGGGTTTCACTTTAATTTTTTGTTTCAATTTTTCTTAAAGTAATTTTTATAATGTATTAATATTTTGGATGTTTATTTTCAGAAAAGGTACTTGGCCAGATGGTAAGAGAGTGACATTACTTAGAGGGCCTGGGTCAAGTCTTTTCTAATTTAATTGATTTTAATGTTATTTTCATTTAGAGGAGGGTATTAAAGTCATTTTAGGGTTAGTCATTCGAAGAAGGATATTTTAAGAAGATATCCTTGATATTAAAGTCATTTCAGCATTAACCATCTAAGTTTACAAGAGTAAGAAAACAACAGAGTTATTTTGGGTTATTTTTGAAAGGTGGGCGTCAAATTGGTATTTAGGGCATGCCTCAGGTTATAGATGAATTTTTTTCAATTTTAAACACCTATTGAGGCTGGGTCTACCATCAAATTTTTCTAATTACTTGTCAAATGCTCCTATAAATAGGAGTGACTATGGATTTGAACCATAACACATGTTTTCACAAACTCATAGGATTCTCTCGACCTAAATCAAGTAGTTTTTACATGAAGAAGTTCTATTCGACTCAAGGAAGAGACACGGTATCCTTAAAAAAAAAAAAGAGAGAGAGAAATCGAAACAAAGTCAATATGGTATAAATCGAACTTTTGTTTTTGTGCCAAAGATCTTACCAATTCTGAAGGAATTGGAATTATATCTCTTTTCTATTTTCCATTTAAGAGTTCTTATATCTTTTCATGCCCCTTTAAGACCTTCCCAAATTATCATATGTATTTATAATTTTTAACTAAATAAATTAAATTAAAAATTTAAACGTAAAGATGTATAACATAATTTATATGAACATTAAAACTAAATAAATGTTAAACATTCATATTTATCAAATCGTTTGGCTAATGCAGCATTGTAGGGTCTTCATGAAGTTGAGTTGAGTTGAGTTAAGTTGAGAATGAAAATGAAAATAAACCATAATCATCTCAAGTAAATTAATTTGACTAGTTGAGTTAAGGCTGTAAGTTTGAAGCCTAAGATCTAGTTACATTAGAAATACACGCATACGGTTAAATAAAAGGTAACTAACAGGAAAGTAAAATACGCACAACAACTTTTACGTGGTTCAGCTATAACTAGCTACATCCATGGGTCGCCAAGCTACAATTCACTAAGTCATTTAGGCTCACAAATACTTGGATTTATAGTAGATGAAACCCCTTTCTCTTACTCACCTTTCTTTGTAACCTACGCTCCCTCCAAAAACTTTAACTCTAGTGAATCGACCTCCTAAACCTTGTTGCACTTCACTACCCAATAGTTCAAGTCTGTACTTAACTGTGATACAACTTCCCTTGATGAATAACTCAAGCCCATTTGAGCATTCTACAAATACTCGTAAAGACAAGACAAAAATGCAAGCCAATAAAGTAAACAAAACTCTCTCGAACAGCTCTAAAATATTAGCTTGCAACATACTAGACTTCAATAGAACTACACTTTATATATTGCACGCCCGGCTACTTCTTATAGCATAAGGATTCTTGAATATTTTTCTAAAATCTGCATAAAACAAACTCTAGGAAAGAAAACTCACTTTAGGACAATTAATTATGAAATATAATAAACAATCTTTCCTAAAGCTAAGTTAAATTAAAAACTTTCCAAATTTGAAAGCCAGTTTTAGAAATAATAGACAGTTACATCTTTCCTAACTAAAGACAGTACAATAGAAGATATTCAAAACTGTAAACGATTTCTAATTTTTCTCCAAAATTGCCAACTCAGCATGCCATATAGATTGACACATGTCATGACACGTGGCATGGAGCTAACAATCTCCCATTTTGAAATTTTGTGAGAAAATCACTCAAAAGGCTACAAGATTAGAAATCCTATAGAAAATAAGTTATAAGTAACATAACTGCATACTGTACAGTAAAACAAACCCACAAACAGAAAAACATCAATAAACCACAAATATTTGTTGTAGTCACTACATTGTTATCCATGGGTTCAAAACAAAAAAAGAAAAAAGAAATATAACAAAGTTCAACAACATATAAAGATAGCAAAAACCAAATATAAGCCACTCCAATGAAAGTAACTCTTCCTCAATGTAAAAAGCAACAAAAAGTTTAGCATCTCAAAGATAGCCTACTCCCCCTTTTTTCTTCATAAATCTCCAAAGCTAGTCACTTTTGATGCCTAATAGAGTTTTTATAAAGCCTTTCTAGAACCAAGGCTTGCTTCTTCTTGAGCTAGCAGCAGTAGTCTTAACATTTGGGAGTAGAGATGTCTGTTGCACTGAAGTATCAATTGATGAATTTGTGACAAAAACAACTATTTCCCTAATCTTTCTTGCTATCCTTTCAGCACTACTCTCAAGTTTATCAGATATGACCAGCAAGGATGCAACAACTTCAACTTGGGTAGCCTCAACATCAGGTGCAGTTGGAGTAGTGTTATCAACTATAGTTGGAGTAGGAATAATTTCTTCAACTTGAATCAGAGAAGCTTGGGGAGGAGCTTCAAGTGGTATGTTAGAAGACTTTGCTGTAAAAGATGAAGATGATTCTTCTATAGTGATGGAACGATTGGTGACTTTGGATCAGATCGAGAGAGGGAATATCTTCAGCTGGTGTTTGTGTTGTTTGATCAATTGGCTATTCTATTGGAGTAGGATGAGGAATTATAGGACCTTGATCAGTTGGAGTATTTGAAGGTGTTGGATCTGTTGTAGTTGAAGAAGAAGGAACAAATGTATGAGCTTGTTTCCTCAATAGATCAAACAAAGCCTGAATTTTAGCTTCTTGAGCTTATTACTTTCTAATCAAACTTTGTTGGTTAGTAAGAATCTGTTGTCGTTGCTGCAAAATAGAAGAAATATTAGAAGTAATTATATTTAATGATTATTGCAATTCTTTCACTAAAGCCTTAAGTCTTGGCTTCTTCACAGGTGCTTGCACTTCCTCTTCATCCTCATCAACCTCATGCTTCTTTGGTTTTATTTTTTAAATCTTGTCACGAAGCCATTAGTGATAGAAGGATCCAATGACTCAACAATTTCATCTAAACCAAGCTTAACACCATTTTTCATCAAATTCCTATGATCAAGTAAGGATATGGGAGCCTTAGAGAATGATTCTTTGAAACAGAGATGATATAATCAAACATCTATTTCCCTAGATTGATGCTCTCTATTCCCAAACAGTATAGAAATTCAGCCTATCAATATTAAGTGTTGTCTAATGAGTGGAATGAGTCTAGTTATATCTAGCTATCTTGTTAAACACTCGATATTTAGGTGTTAATAGAGTTTGAGAAATTTGATTTCTCATATTCATTTTCCTTTCTATATACTCTTGTGCAACCACACTAGTAGAAACCTTAACATTATTAGTTGAATGTTTCTTTCCCCTAGGAATTTCTAAGAAGTCATTTATCATATCCAGTGAAAAATGAATATCCTTGCCCCTAGAGTATACAGTGTGATATCTAATCTTACTGGAATCAGTAAGTTGTGAACGAGGTTTTCATCCTGTCAGAGCGTTTGGGACCACGACACTATATCAAAGCCTCTTTCGAAACTTAAAGGAACACAAACGAGCCATAGGCATGTCTAGAGAATGGAGTCACCACATAATTATTCAAATGGGAATGAATGAGGGCAATCCAATCCCTCGCTTGGACCTAAACTACTCTCATCCCTTCAGAGACGATTTGGGAAGTTAGATACAAGTCATTCGCCTTGCCCCGAACAAAATTCGACCTCCACTAGTGTATACCAAATAAAAATTGTTCATGTTATTATACATGCCACTTAGTGTTGTTCGTTTTATGCACACGTTATTCATCTTATTTTCTTTTAACAAATAAAGTGATTTCATTCATTGCAGTTTTATATTCATACAAAGAAAAATGAAGGAGAATAGAAATACATTTCCTTTCAAATATAAGGGATAGAGGATAAGATTACAACAATTGTTCTTCAATAATAAAATAAACTACTTCTAACACTTCAAATATCCATTCCTTTATAGCATTCATTGCATTATACATTCAATATAAACATTCAAGTCGAGACTCGATAGATAATGAATTCCTCACCATCGTATGTGAATCTATTCAATGTCTATCAAGCCTCTACATACACATTCATACATTCAATATCACTATAATCAATGGTCCATCACCATCAATGTGACTCCATCATCACTTTATGGCATCATTCTAATCATTGTATATTCATGCATTTATTTGTATTAATTAAAATACAAGGCCATAATCTAGAATCATGGCACTTCTACCTAGATTTGGTATTTTTTATCATCGTAATTCTACCTCTTACTATTCTAGCATAATTCAATCGATTTAAAATGGTTCTAAATATGGCAATTCTAACTTAGCATGGCATTTCTAGCCTAATCAATCAATCAATATCAATCATGGCCATTATAGCCCAATGCAAATATTCAAGGGTAAACATGATAATTCTTATCTATTTTATGCTATTTCCTAGCATGCTTCAAAACAATCATAAATCTTCATAGCATGATTCTAAACATGTACTCCTAAGCATGATTCTGAGCATTCACAAAGAAAATAAACTCCTAAACATGTTTCTAATAAAGAAAGGAAAGATGACTTACCTTCAGAAACATTTCTACCTTGTAAAACAAATAAGGATTAAACAATTTATAAAATCCTAAACCTTCTTCTAAGCATAAAAAATAAACCTTAAACACGCTTATTCGAAGTATAAATAAACCTAGAGATACTTATTCTAAAGCAAGAAAATAAAGAAAATAATAGAGAGAGAAAAGAGAACTGCTCTTATGACATACCCTTTCCGGGTTTAGAACAATTGAATGCCTAAAAAAAATTCAATCTGGAAAAGACTTCTTGAATTCTCAAGTGTGTCTTCAAGAGGACGAAGAGAGGATTTTGATATGTCCTAAAAAGTGAGGAAGACGGGGTATATATAGTTGAGGATTGAAGTTGAAAAAGGAAGTAGAAAACAAAAAAGGAAGGATCCAACTGAAATTTTTCAAGATACATAAAGAATAGTTGGCCAACAGTGGGACAGCCGACCGGCTGTTGGTGGACTACCGACCAATGGTAAGATAGTTGATCGACTGTCGTACAACCTCGGTCGGTTGTGGCCCCACCAAACCTTTTTTTTTAACATTTTTCAAAGAACTCCTTATTCAACCTTTGTCCGTTCGATCGCGTGTAACTTTTGGAGTTCAACTCCGATTTGTGATTCATAAAATTCTGTGAAAATTAAACATCCTTAACTTCACAACAGTATATGACTCACCATTAGATTCCTCCTGGATTAATTTTTATCATTTTTTGAAGTCATGTGTCATTTTTCAAAACTCTTTGTCAGTTTCTTCTCAGCTTTCTTTCTTTTGTCATTTAGTTTCTTTAGCTTGCACCCTAATTTGAATAAGTTTGTGAGATGCAAAAATCGACAAAGTACTCTTACTTCGTCTTTCATCTTTTCATATTGGCATTTTTCACCTTCATCTGCATTCCATCAATTTTCTTCAACATCTATTCTCCTCTTCAATTCCTTCAAAAGAGGTCTGCCCACTGAAAGGTGATGAGCCCACTCAAGAGCTGATGTGCCCACTTCAAGGGCTAGTGTGCATTCTTCTAATGCAAGATGTGCACTTTTCTAGTGCAGACATGTGCATCCTTACAATGCATAATGTACACTTTACTAGTGTAGACAAATATATCCTTTTAATGCATGAAGTGTATCATTATGATGCTAAGATAAAACAATCTTCAGTGCACCAACTATCTAGGATTTGTTAGCACCCTTCAGTGCGTTTATTCTAAGGGCTTTAAATACTCTTAAGTGCACATACTTCTTAAGGTTTTTATCACTCTTTGGTGCACCTCTTCTTTGGCTTGTGTCTATTCTAAGGGCTTAAAACACTCTTAAGTATACCTACTTCTTAGAATTTTCAACACTCTTCGATGCGCTCTTCTTAGGGCTTGTGCCTGTTCTAACAACTTAAAATATTCTTACTTCCTATGGTTTCTTCTAATGCGTTCCCATCGGGAAAACTTCTATCATGCACTACTTCACTGTCTTTAGACGTTTTTTCATTCTTCCTGCCTTTGGCATTCTTCATTCTTCTTTGATCTATTCAGACTTTACATTTGTTGGGTTCATGCCCCTCTTCAAAATATTCTTCATTTTGTTCTTGATTTCTTCTAATCCATTAGGGGAAAATTCTTGATTTGCTATGCTTTGGCATTTTTTGTTCTTGACCTCTTTAGATTTTGTATTCATAGGACCCTTCACTGGGGATTTTTTTGCTGTCCTTGTAAACTCCTGTAAAATATCAAACATTTCTTGATGATTTCAAATCAATTCAAATTCTTACCTTGTTTGGTGTTTTTTTAGCAAACTGCTTTCTAGTCTCTGAATAGTCTCTGAAGGAATTCTTCCATGTGGATTACGGGTGGCAATTCGTGTCATTCGTGTCGACCCATTTAATTATTCGTGTCAAGATATGAAACACGGATCCGACACGGTTATTAAACGTGTTACCCACGTGTTATAATCGTGTCATATTTAATTTATATAATTTACTTAATTGTTTAACCTAGTTATGCATAATATATTATATTCTATATATTTATATCAATTAAAATTATTTTTAGAAATAAACCACTGTTCGTATAAAATATTGTTAAAATCATCATAATTTATTATTTTGTAAATTAATTTACTTTATAATATAAAATTTTCAGTTTTATAATATGTATATTGTAAGTAGGTTACAATTTATATCATTAAATGAGCTTGCATATTAAGTATAGACAAAATATGTTTAACTATTCGTGTCATTAGACGGGTTGGCGTGTCGAACAACTTCAACACGAATCTGACCCATTTATTAATTGTGTATCGTATTCGTGTCATAATCATATCGCGTTAGCGTGTCATGACCCAAATTGCCACCCCTAATGTGGATTAGTCGAAAGATTCTATTGATTGATGCTACTCTCCTTTCCTTTTGAGTTGCTAAGCTATTGCCATAGCTGGGTGCTTGTCACTGGTTCGTTCAAAAATTCTTTCGTTATCTTAAGGTCGATTAGAGTTTTTCTTCTCTTTTTCTTCTTTATTTTTTCTCTTTCTCTCTCTTTTTCTCTCTCTTCTTTCCCTCTCTTTTTTCTTTCTTCTATTCTTTTCTTCTTTCTTTTTTTTCTTTTGGCCTTTTACCATTATGTCTCTCATTAAACGAACAACTGACTGACTGTGGAAAAACCGTCGCACAACGGTGGAGGGTCTATATAAGGACCCTTCACCTTCCTTCACTTCATTCATGTGCTTCGTTTTTCATTCGATTTACCTCATATTTTCTCCTACGTGCTCTTCTTGACTTCCTCTTTCTAATGGCGGATCATCTAGTCCATCTTGACTTGAATGAGAGAGATCTAGTATGAAGATTGACGTTAAGAGGCCTTCCGAAGGACTAAGAGGTGCCTATTGTCTACGACGTGGATTCGCACATGATCAACAAGGTATACGTTCTTCTTCATTCTTCAGTCTTCTATTTTTTTAGGAATTTTCTAGGCATGTATTCATGTAAAGACTTCAATTTCTTGCCTTAGGACTTAGTACTTCCATGAGAACAAGATGTATGGAGTTTTCTGAAGCCCACACTTGGTTCTTAGACATAGAGAATGATGTTGTCAAAAATATGATTGCTACTATTGGCTTCTATGAGTTTATTACTTATTTTTCACATGCTTCTCGGCACATCAATCATCGAGCACTAGTTATTCTATGTGAGAGGTGGATAGACATGATGCACACTTTCCATCTTCTGATTAGTGAGATTACTATCACGCCATTCGACATTATCGCTCTGACCAGCCTTCTGTGTGGTAGAGAGGTTATACCATCGACGCTTGTATTGCAGACTCGAGGGATCAGCAAAATTTGGTTCGCCAGCTTCTTGGGTGCAATGTGAAGATCAAGAACAATATCGCGATTCCGTAAATTGCATTGTATGAATATTAGAGGAGGAGATCAAACCTGACTCTAGTCAAGGTGGATCAGTATGCATATAGCTTCATCATGTACTAGCTCAATTCAACGCTTTTTGCCAATGCATTGAACACTACTTTCTTGACTTTGCTTCCTACCCTCTGGGATCTCGATCAAGTAAGGACTATTGATCGAGGCCGTGCTGCTCTCAACCAGTTATACTTTGGTCTAGACCGCGCGTGTCAAGGCATCACTACGATTACCGGCTTTGCTCCTTTGCTTGAGGTAATTTTTCTTCTTTTATATCTTCATGTTTTGCGTAAATCCTATTTTTGATTCTGTCTTGTTTATAACAGATGTGGGCCTACTAGTTGGGTGTCCTGCCTTCCCCACTTCGTGCTTGTCAGAACTTTTCTTTCCCATGGATGAAGAGGTGGGCTGCACACCGTACAGAGCTTGATAGATCTCATGAACTGGACTTCTTTCGTGATTACATCCACACGATGACTTGGGACAAGGTAAAAGACATTACAGTCAATATTTCATTTATATCATAGTCTCAACACATTTCTATTCTTCACAGATTCGTTCTGAGTGGTGGGACTCTATTAAGGGTTGGTCAACTACTATGAGGGTTGCTGCCCCATTTATCAACTACCACATCCTTCTCCCATGCATTGATAGCATGATGTGGTATGTAGATGACCGAGTCTAGGATTGGTTTAGAGGCCCAGAGCATCGTCTGATTCCTTCTTCTCTGTCAGTTATGTTGATAAACTCAGCTGACTTGGCTATGGAGCTAGAGGTGCCTGATTATACAATTGAGATTCACTTGAGTAAGATTGAATTCCTAGTGATGACAAATTTTAATGTTGAGTGGGCTCGAGCCACATTGCTATATACTAAGCCAAGTCAATCTACTAATGAGGTTCCTCATCCTCCTCCTAGTACTACTCGCGGCTCTTCCAACCGTGCTGGTAGCTCTTCTGTTCGTCATAGGAAGAGATCGAGGATTTCTTCTTCTAGTAGCGGTACATCTGCCTCTTTTGTTGTTGCTACTGGCAGTCGCGTCCATCTCTATCTGTTATAACTACTCCAATCGTTCTAGCTAATCATGTGATTGGTAACCTCCAGGCCTACCCCAGTAATGTAGTCTACAACATGGGATACCAATGGATAGATTAGCAGCCATGTGATCATTGAGGATCTGACCATGCATGTTCCTTTCGTTCTTTATGATACCACTCTGGTAAGTCTTTTGACTATATATTCTTCAATTTTTTTGTTATTCTTCAAATACTTGTTAGTCAAAAAAATGAAATGCAATGCAATGCAAGTATCATGATCTTCCATGGAGTGTGTCCTTCGGATGCAAGTTGTTTCTCATGGGTATGTCTTGCAGATGTCTCACCAGTATCAGGCAAAGCACTACACTATGCTTTATGCATGGATGCATGATTTTTATTTTAATAGTTTTTCTAACCATATGCTTCTTGCTTGAATTGACAAGTCGTCAAGAGAATGCTCATTTGCAGCAAGAGATTGAGCGCCTTTCAAACTCAGGTTATTGCCTTCTCTGTTGATGATAATGATGATGATGATGATGGTGATAAGTAAGGACTATTGCCGCCAGCTTCCTTCATGTTGATTTCTTTCTTTTGTTCATTTAGCTTCCATGTATAAACTTTTGTGTTTTAACTTTTCATAATGAATAATCAAAGCAATCAATTATATGAACAAATTTTAAAGACTTAGTAAAAATTTTCTATTTTTAGCTTCGTAACTGCTTCTTAAACTGTGCGTATTTTGATTAAATTACATCCAAATTTGTTCAAATTTGTTTCTACAGCATCATTTATTTAATTTTGAACAAAATTAGAAATTTTGAAGTCACGCACTCGAAATTGCTCTTCGGTACAAGGATCTGAAGTAAAAAATGCGCAAAAGAGGGAATTATAGGGCCTTTTGCCCTAACCACCTCCGGCCAGCTGTTAGATTGCCGGCTTGCTGTTCTACCAAATGATGGTGGGACAGCCGACCGGTAGTCCTTCCATTTCTTGCCGGTGGTCCTCCCTCCTATTGCCTTTTCTGCTTTGTTTCTTACACTATTTAAGTGCTAGTCCTCTTGTGCTTCTCTCTATACTTTTTCAATATTTCCTCCCTCATTTCTCGAGTTTTCTTTCATACTTTTCGACACATCTTTGCACTTTTCAACATTCTGAGGCCTTTCTCAAATGTCTCCAGCCTCTCTTGAAGCTTCTAAGGATGATGACTGGAAGCAACTCGAATCCAGTAGTTTCTACAATCTAAAGTTCCTTCGACCTGTGAAGCTTGATGTTCCTTTCCATAAGAAATGCACGACCTTTTAGGATTCTCACGATCACATCTTCCCCTTCAACGGGCAAGAGCTTTGCCCCCTATATGAGGAATTCTCTGCCATACTCAGTTGTCATTCATCTAATTCTAAGAGCATCATTCTGCCTACTATTGAGACACCATCAATGTCTGATCTTGCTGACTTTTTTGACTTTCTGATTCTTGCCATGGGCATTCACATTAGAGGTGGTAGAGTGACATTAACTGATAGGTGTTTATTTATGTATCATTTTCATATCAATTCATCTATATTTCTTTGCTATAATCCTTGGTATTTTTATGTTTTTGTGTGGTTTTGATGTTTGTAGGAGTTTTGGAGCAACTTGCACAAAAATAGAGTAAAACCCTTCATTTTTACTTCTGCTAATCAACCATCTTCTCGGATTTGATTGTATTGACATACAATGAACCCGATGACGTATCATATACCGTTGAAAAGCTCTCGAAGTCTACTTTTTGGAGAAATTTACGGTTTATGAATCCATTCAGTGTACCGAAAGTTGTAATCAAAACAGTGTGAGAAGTGTAGAACTGTAATTCCACACATCACTGTAGCATGTATAATACGGGACACTGTAGCACGTTACTGTAGCAGAGTATTTAAACACATTTTTAGGGTTTTATTTTGATAACTTGAAGAGGGGAGAACGTGGTAGAGGCTGCAGCTCTGGAATTCTTTCATCTCTTGGAGTTCTTGAAGGAGAAAGGAAGCTTGGAAAGAGGAAGAACTACAATCCAAAGAGAATTACATCAAATTTTGCTAAGTTTTTCCCTTCCCTTTCATTTTCTGGAATGTCTCCATGTTGTATTGTATTTACCACGTTCTTAAACATGTGTAACTGAATCTGAATTGGTTGAGGGTGATTTCAAAGCCCCTGATATGTTTTTTGTAAGTTGATTGTGTAAGGAATTGTTATCCAATTCTCTAATTGAAGTTGCTTGTATTCTCCCATATTTAATGCTTATGATTGCTTGCTGATTGTATTTGAGTGGCCAACTGAATATAATCTGGTTGTGATTTATTGCTAGACTAGACATCTTGATCCGTAATTGTCTTGAATTTCTAATCATTAGTAGCAAAATTGTGATCAGAGATTACAATTGGAGAATATAACCTAAGCTAAATAATCCGAGCTTGTGTGTTTATTGCTTAGATCAACCTATCTTTCTTATCGTAATGTATCCATTAAATTAAATTTAGAGAGCATGTTCCAGGTTGTTTAATGGATAGAGATTAAATAAAGAGCCTGTTTTGTTTAACAACAAAGTAAGGAAAGATTGGGATAACAGAGCTTGTTGTTATCTACGGTTGATAATTTCAATGGTGTAATTGGATGACAATTCTACAATTAATTCGGAAATTCATATCTTGTGGTAGAGAAGGATACCTTAACCAGGTTTCTCTCATTGATTTTTCAATCTATTTAAATTTGCATTGTGTTATTCTTTACTTGCATTAATATTTCATCTAGTTAATCAATCAACAAAACCCCCCTCATTTAGTTTATTGTTGCTTTCGAATAACAAATTCTATTAGAATCAATCCTCGTGGGAACTTGATGCGTTCGAAACTAGCAAGTATACTAGTCGCACAAGTAATAAAGTGATAAGTAGATATCGTTCCCACAAGGATTGATTCTAATTGAATTTGTTATTTTCCAGCAATAATAAACTAAACAGGGGGGGTTTTGTTGATTGATTAACTAAACTTAATACGAAAGCAAAAGAAGAATAACACAAAGCAAAGTTAAATGGATGAAAAATCAATGAGAGACACTTGGTTAAGAGTTCATTCTCTGCCACAAGATATGAATTTGTGAATTAACATAGAATTGTAATCCAATTACAGCATTGAAGTTATCAACCGTAGATAACAACAAGCTCTGTTATCCCAATCTTTCCTTACTTTGTTGTTAAATAAAACAAGCTCTTTATTTAATCTCTATCCATTAAACAACCTAGAACAAGCTCTCTGAGTTTAATTCAATGGAAGCATTACGATGAGAAAGATAGGTTGATCTAAGCAATAATCACACAAGTTCAGATTATTTAACCTAGGTTGTATTTTCCAATTGCAATCTCTGATCACAATTTTGCTACTAATGATTGGAAATTCATGACAATTACGGATCAAGATTTCTAATCTAGCAATAGACAACAACAGATTATATTCAGTTGGCCATTCCAAATACAATCAGTAAGCAATCATAAGCATTAGATATGGGAAAATACAAGCAACTTCAATTAGAGAATTGGATAACAATTTCTTACACAATCAACTCACAAAATCCATATCAAGGGCTTTGAAATCACCCTCAACCAATTCAGATTTAGTTACACATATTCAATCAGAATAACAAATACAATACAGAGAAATTCCAGAATTGAAAAGGAAGAAAGAACTTAGCAAATTCTTTGAAAATCTTCTTTGTAGATGAATCTTCTTGGAATTGTAGTTCCTCCTCTTTCAAAATCTTCTTTCTCCTTCAAGAACTCCAAGGGATGAGAGAAATCCAGAAATGCAGCCTCCTCCCACGTTTTCCCCTCTTCAAGTTATGAAAATAAAACCCTAAAATGTGTTTAAATACTCTGCTACAGTAACCTGCTACAGTGTCCCGTATTATACATGCTACAGTGATTTGTGGAATTACATTTCTATACTTCTCACACTGTTTTGATTACAACTTTTGGTACACTGAATGGATTTATAAACCGTAAATTTCTCCCGAAAATAGACTTCGAGAGCTTTCCAACGGTATATAACATGTCATCGGGTTCATTGTATATCAATACAATTAAATCCGAGAAGATCACTGACTAGCAGAGGTGAAAATGAAGGGTTTTACTCCATTTTTGTGCAAGTTGCTCCAAAACTCCTACAAACATCAAAACCACACAAAAACATAAAAATACCAAGGAATATAGCAAAGAAACATGGACGAATTGATATGAAAATGATATATAAATAGACACCTATCAAATTCCCCCACACTTAGACTTTGCTAGTCCTCGAGCAACTACAACGATATGAAACAAAACTAAACCGAAACAGAATCAAAGAAAAATTAAAACACACAAATGCTTCAACTTGCAAATAGGCCTCAAAGATTTACTTAATTATAACCCAAGGAAAACTTCAAAATAATGCACTTGATCAAGAATTTCATCTCAAGGATTAGTTTCGCTTCACTTCAATTCCTCAAGTGTGTGTGTGTAGAGCCATTCTCACCTAATCACTTGTAGCCCGGATGAGTTTATGCATAAAAATGAATCATATTCAATATTGAAGATGTGTGTATAAATAAACTCCATAGGCCTGCTTTTCAAGTCACTCTCTACTAATGTAGACATGCACAACACCAAGGATCAAGTAGGACTTTATTAAGCTTGTAACGTTTGGCTTGGGTGAAGGTATGATAAAGGATAATAATTTGGCTCAAATCACCCACAAACACATAAATCATTCAAGACTATGTAGAGCTCAACCCTATAACACAACTTCATTCAATTCACAAGGTTACTCCCCCAAACTTATTTAGAACACTCAATCTTTTTTTTTTTTTTTTGCAGAAAACAAAAGAAAACTATACCCTCACACTTTGTTGTTTCATTCTTTTTAAGAACACTTAAGGGTATAGATCTCTTATTCTTATTCTTTTGTTCTTTTTTTTTCTTTTTTTTTATTACACTTTCCCTCCCCCACACTTAAACAACACATTGTCCTCAATGTGTAAGTACGTGGACGATAAGTACAGATTGGTTTTTTTTCTGTTTTTCTTTTTTTTTCAAACACAATAGAACTCACTTGTATTGCTCATGACACATCCCAACCTCCTCTAACTTCCCAAAACCAGAACATAGCTCAAAATTTAATTGTGAACGATCTACATGCTCATAGGTAAGGGATAAACTGTTTGGAACAAATTCATTTGAGGTTAGGAAATCTTTTAGTGAGTTAACAAAGAAAAAGGCTTACAAAGGCTCAAAGGGGTAACTAGGGATCAATTTCAGTCAAGGTTGGCTATTAAGGCTCAAACGGTCCAAAGATGGCCTAAATCATTTCCCCAATGTTGCACAGTCTAGGATTTCGCCTCGAGTGACCATCAAACAAGTTCTAGAATTCATTGAAATCTGAAGAAACATTTAAATTACATAAACTTTCTCTAAGTGAACAAATAACTCAGTGATAATAGCTCAGTGCTCAATGTTGCGCAAGGAATCAAAAGCAAAGCGAAAACCATAAACATTTCAAGCACACAGATCCATGCATCATTTATCATTTTCCAAGAGTTATTCTTAATTCAATCATTATCTTATCATGACCCACAAAATGCAAGAAAAGAGGTACGTGGCGTTGTTACACCTGAGTCAAGATTGTATATTTCAACAATCCTTAGGACCAGTAGCCCGCAGACTTAAGGTTTCCAGCCTATATACCTTTATTATGAAAGAACAAAACGAGAAACAAGACACTTCAAACAACATGAAATAAACAAACTACAGATTTATTTGGAGAGAATGCGTTTCAAGAGTTAAGGAAACCCCATATTCTCCCTTTCTCAGATTTTTCCACAATTTGTTTTTAGTCAGAACTGGTAAAGACACAAAAATACATAATAACTCTAAATTACATAAAATTAAACCTACTCATGAAATAACAAAGTCCAAGAAGTCGGCAAACAAAAACAAGTCAGTTAGAATGTGTCTAAAAAGTTTAGAAGTTAGCCTCCTTATTCAGCCACTATAGATTGAAGAGATCCAGAATACGTTTCAAGAGAACTTAAATTTTTTAAGCCACCACTCTAAAAGCAAAGATTAGAAAATATTACCTACGGTGAAAGAAACAATCCAAAAAAAACTCAAAAGAAATGACATAAAAAAAACTCAAATAAACACAATAAAGAGAAAGCAAACGAAAATGAAGCAAACCAGTAGATAGAGATTACAGATGGAGCATTAAATCCAGTTTACGCCTCTTATTGCCTTCTCCAAACCAATCTATCTGAGATATTGTTGGATCAGGCGAATAGACGAATGCTTGTAATTTGTCAATTAACTCCCCTGCAGTTGAAGCTGTAACCAGGATTTGCCTCGCCGACTGTGAGATGAAGTTTTTTTCTACTGCTTGATCAAGAAAAGACAATAAACCATCAAAAAAATTATTGATATTTAACAAACCAATGGGTTTCCGATGGATGTTTAGCTGTGCCCAAGAGGTGATTTGAAATATCTCCTCTAATGTACCATAACCATCGGGCAAAGCTATAAATGCATAAGATTTAATGACCATATGTGCAATACGGTCATGCATACTAGAAACCTGTAACTCTTCCCCCATGGTGTTGCCTACGATATCTCGTACAACTAATGGTTTAGGGATAATGCTGAGAACTTTGCTTCCTCCTAAGGATGCAGCTGTCGACACACACCCCATTAACCCAAGACTACCCCCTCCATAAATCAAATGAATACCCTTCGCAGCTAATGTCCTACCAAGATCAAGAGCTGCTGTGGTAAACTCTCCATCTTTACCAAATTGCGATCCGCAAAATACGCATATATTGCGGAATCGCCGATTGGTGTTTTCTCCATTTCTTCAAGTGCTCTAAACTTGTGCAAGACAATGTTAGGTATTATGCGATTCAAGTGCAAGACAGGTTATAAAATGACATTTGAGAATATGCAAAATGGATATATACACACGTAAAACTCTCAAATTTGACACATGGGGACATAATTTCAGTGGGGGTTACTCGATGTAGATTTATCGCCCAAAATTTGAAAAAATGAGATATGCTTTCGGCGAGGTTTGACAAAACCTACACACTTGTCTCCCACGTGAAGCATGGAAAATGGAGATACACTTTCGGCGGGGGTTGACAAAACCCCCACACTTGTCTCCCACGTGAAGCATAAAAAATAGAGATACACTTTCGGTGGAGGTTGACAAAACCTCCACACTTGTCTCCCACGTGTACTTATGCCATAGGGTAGTCATATGGTTTGTCAAAAAGAAAACTTGAAATTAAAACAAACAAAATCAACAAACAACAACAACACAAAAACAACATTGATAATCAGATCAAACGAAACAAGAAAAAAAAAATTGACAACAACAACACACATTCAAATATACAAGTAGTTGTGATTGTGGCCACATCTTCCTCTGGTTTTACGTCCAGTAACGGCTGAAACGCCTTCTATGAGTCGGGGATTTGCTTCCCATCCAGTTTTCTTATCAACTGGCAAACAGGGTCGTTTTTAGTCAGATTCCCTAGACTATAACACTGCAATTCATCACGAAATTGTGTCCATAGATTAAGCAATTCAAGCTGAACAAGTCCACAAGAATGTGACTCGAGAGTTAACAAAACATTATCCAGCGACTCATTACTCAAACCATTCTTAATAAATGAAAGTTTATCTTCTCTATTCCTTGACGCAAAACCTAATGAACGACAAGTCAGGTTACAATTCCATCTAGCACATTTATAACATACTTGTAACCTTTTCGCTCTTCGCCTTTGGCGTAGTAGCTCTTTCCTAGACCAGGCATGTATTTTTGCTAGATTAATATCAGGCTCACCGAACAATTTTACCTTGGCTTCGATAAGCCAACGGATATCCGCAGGCACATTTAGGAGCATCAACGCCCAAGTCTAGTCATCCGTACTTGATCAATTTTAAACACAGCATTTTGAGGAAGTGAAGGGAAATATTTACGAAGGTTCGATAGAAAGATATCAGCATCCATTAAAGAGAAGAAAAGGAGAGATATTACCGATAATGCGATTGAGTTTGTTCTTCTCCCAGATATGCACGTTTCAAACCTTCGAACAATGGCTTCTACTCCCGTTTTAATGTTTCCTCAAGCTGTTGCACAACTGAACTCCAAGCACGGAATAATCAAATTAAACACAAGAAAAGAAAAGAAAAGAAAAGAAAATAGAGACACATAAAAGAAATAAAAACACAAGAGCAAATGAAAGTCAAAAACAAACAACAAAGCAAATGAGACAAATGGCAAAGAGAGATAAAACCTGATCAATTATAATAGCCCATGAGAGGAATCTCCTCGAAACACAAAAATTGATCAATACTACCTTCTTTTCTTTGTCTCTTTTTATTATATTTCAAAAACATTGGGTTGCCTCCCAATAAGCGCTTGGTTTAACGTCCTCAGCCTGACGTTATTTGTCCTCACCCATCAAGATAAGTTGGCTCGTAGAGAGGTACCTCATCGATGTCCTGCATCACTAAATTCTTATAGTAAGGCTTCAACCTGTGCCCATTCACCTTGAGTACTTTATCTATTTTTAAGCTCTTGATTTCCACTGTACCATGAGAAAAAACATTAGTGATAACAAAAGGTCCAACCCATCGAGATCGTAATTTACCTGGAAATAACTTGAGGCGAGAATGAAATAAAAAAACTTTCTGTCCCACTTCAAAATTCTTCCTGGAGATCATTTTATCATGAAATGCCTTAGTTCTCTCCTTATAAATTATGGAATTCTCATAGGCATCATTTCTAAGTTCTTCCAATTCTTGCAGTTGAAGCTTCCTTTGTTCTCCAGCAGCATCCATCTCCATGTTACAAAGCTTTACTGCCCACCATGCTTTGTGTTCGAGCTCTACTGGAAGGTGACATGGCTTACCATAGACTAACCTATACGGAGACATACCAATAGGTGTCTTGTAAGCAGTTCGGTATGCCCAAAGTGCATCATTCAATCGTAGGCTCCAATCTTTTCGGTTCGGATTCACTGTCTTCTCGAGAATGGACTTGACTTCTCGATTTGAAACTTCAACTTGACCACTAGTTTGTGGATGATATGCAGTAGACACCTTGTGAGTGATGTTGTATTTCTTGAGCAAGGCTTCAAATGATCGGTTGCAGAAGTGTGTCCCTCTATCGCTAATCATGGCTCTTGGTGTTCCAAATCTCGCAAAAATGTTAGATTTCACAAAATCTACAACAACTTTAGAATCATTAGTTCTCGTAGCTTTTGCTTCTACCCATTTAGAAACATAATCCACAGCAAGTATAATGTAAACATTACCAAATGATGAAGGAAAAGGACCCATGAAATCAATACCCCACACATCAAAAATCTTGACAATAAGTATAGGGGTTTGTGGCATTTGATTTTTGGCACTTAAATTACCTGTCCTTTGACAACGGTCACAAGCTTTGCAGAACAGATATGCATCTTTGAACAATGATGGCCAGTAGAATCCACAATCAAGAACTTTAAGGGCTGTTCTTTTTGGTCCGAAATGACCTCCACATGCATAAGAATGACAGAAGGTTAAAATTGAATTAAATTCAGATTCAGAAACGCACCTTCTTATCACTTGGTCAGAACAATGCTTCCATAAGTACGGATCATCCCATATGTAATACTTGGCAATGTTCTTGATCTTGTCTCTTTGAGCTCGAGTCAAGTCATGTGGTAGCTTCTTTGTAACTAAGTAATTGACAATATCTGCATACCAAGGGGCTACTACATTTAGAGACAACAATTGTTCATCCGGAGAACTTTCTTGTAATGGCAGTGCATTCTTATCATGGACAATGCGACTGAGATGGTCTGCAACTAAGTTTTCACTTCCCTTCTTGTCCTTGATCTCCTATGTGCTCACTAATGGCTACTTGTATCAACTTTCTCGATTCTCTGGAAATTTCTGCCCCTATGTGCTCACTAATGGCTACTTCCAATGCATCCTTGCAAGTTAACTCAAAAAGTTGTTGTGCCAAAGAATCAATAACATCAACTGCAAAAACAGAATGCAAGTCACTAGGGTACCATTCCATTGCCTCAAAAATATTGAAACGAATCACCTCCGCTATCAAACCCATGGTTAAAGTGCCATCATGGACGTCAATCGTTGGGGGTTCGGGGGCAGTTTTTCAAGAATGGCCCTCCCCCCAAAGGAATCGGTGGGTTGGGATTGGGGAGAATGTCTCATCCTCCATTTCCAGAACATAGAAGTCCGCTGGAAAAACCAATTGATTTACCTGCACAAGCACATCTTCCACAACTCCTTTGGGATATGCATTAGAACGATCAGCAAGTTGAATTACAATACCAGTTTCTGCAAGGGGTCCAAGATTCAAGGAAGCATAAATAGAATAGGGCATGACATTAATTGATGCTCCTAAATCTAACATAGCTCTTTCAAAATTGGTATTGCCAATGGTGCATGGAATGGTGAACGTACCTGGATCTTGGCATTTCGGAGGAATTTTTCTTTGCAATACAGCTGAAACATTTTCCCCCACACTTACCTTCTCATTTCCTTTCAACTTTCTCTTGTTGTTGCATAACTCATTGAGAAATTTTGCATAACGAGGTACTTGCTTAATAGCATCCAGAAGTGGTATATTTACCTCGATCTTGCAAAAAGTTTCCAAGATTTCCTGCTCTTGTTCCTCCTTTGATTTTGCAAATCTGCTAGGAAAAGGTGGAGGAGTAACATATGAAGGAATATGGGTTTTAGGATTTACCTTAGAAGATGATGTTTTATTCATGGTGGGATTGGTGTCATCCCCTTCATCAGTTTGTGATTTCTTTGGTGGAATCTCTAATTGCTTCCCACTTCTCAAAGTTACAACACTAGCATTCTCCTCTTGGATTTGATCACCCAACACACACCCCACCACCCCCACCCTCACCGGCTGAAAGGTAATTTTCCTGAGCTTTGACTCTCAAAGTTGCTCATGTTAGTGGCCAATTGTCCCATTTGATTTTCCAGGTTTTGGATACTTGCCCTAGTTTCCTGCTGAAATTGCATTGTGTTAGTGGCAAGTGCTTTAACAATATCCTGGAGAGACGTACCTGAATTTTGTGGAGCTGTTTGTGGTGCTGGTTGTGGTTGTGCTTGAAATGGTTGCTGCACCCTTGGTTGATTGAAACCTGGTGGTCGATTTGGTATGGCATTTGGGGCAATTGGTTGATGATTCCCATATCTTAAATTAGGGTTATCTCTCCATCCAGCATTGTAAGTATTGGAGAAAGGGTCATACCTTTGCCTTGGTTGTCCTGGAAATCCACCCGTGGCATTGGCTTGTTCTGTATCTCCTTCTTGCAAAGTTGGACACATGTCGGTTGGATGGTCCATGGCCGAACATACCCCACATGCATAAGATTGCTGCATATGTCATACAGCCATTTTTTTTTACAAGAGAGGTAAGTTCACAAAGTTGTTGTTCAATGTTTGAAGTACTTACGTCATTTACTCTTTTTGGTAGTTGTGGCTCAAATTGACTGCTGAATTGTTGGGAGTTCGCTGCCATGTCACTAATCAAACGTCTTGCCACGTTCGGTTTTTTATTAACTAGTGCTCCACCACTAGCAGCATCAA
>SNVD02007602.1:0-28614 GCA_013180625.2 Boswellia sacra
TAAGAATAACTCTTGGAAAATGATAAATTATGCATGGATCTGTGTTCTTGAAATGTTTATTGGTTTTCGCTTTGCTTTTGATTCCTTGCGCAACATTGAGCACTGAGCTATTATCACTGAGTTATTTGTTCACTTAGAGAAGTTTATGTAATTTAAATGTTTCTTCAGATTTCAATGAATTCTAGAACTTGTTTGATGGTCACTCGAGGCGAAATCCTAGACTGTGCAACATTATGGAAATGATTTAGGCCATCTTTGGACCGTTTGAGCCTTAAGAGCCAACCTTGACTAAAATTGATCCCTAGTTACCCCTTTGAGCCTCTGTAAACCTTTTTCTTTGTTAACTCACTAAAAGATTTCCTAACCTCAATTGAATTTGTTCCGAACAGTTTATCCCTTACCTATGAGCATGTAAATCATTCGCAATTACATTTTGAGCTATGTTCTAGTTTTGGGAAGTTAGAGGAGGTTGGATTGTGCCATGAGCAATGCAAGTGAGTTTTATTATGTTTGTAAAAAAAAAAAAGAAAAAAAAATCTGTACTTATCTTCCACGTACTTAAACATTGAGGACAATGTTTTGTTTAAGTGTGGGGGAGTGGAATTGCAGTTAAAAAAAAAAGAAAAAAAAGGAAAAAAAGAGTTCTATACCCTTGGGCGTTCTTAAAAAGAATGAAACAACAAAGTGTGGGGGTGTATTTTCTTTTGCTTTCTACAAAAAAAAAGAAAAAAGAAAAAAAAGAAAAAAAAAAGAGAGTTCGAGTGTTCTGAATAAGTTTGGGAGAGTCATTTGATGAATAAGAATGAATTTTTTATATCATGGGCTTGAGCTCCACATAATATTGAATGATTTTATGTGTTTGTGGGTGATTTGAGCCTAATTATTATCCTTTATCATACCTTCACCCAAGCCCAACGTTACAAGCTTAATAAAGTCCTACTTGATCCTTGGTGTTGTGCATGTCTACATTAGTGGAGAGTGACCTGAAAAGCAAGCCTCTGGAGTTCATTTATACACACATCTTCAATATTAAATATGATTCATTTTTATGCATAAACTCATCCGGGTTACAAGTGATTAGGTGAGAATGGCTCTACACACACACACTTGAGGAATTGAAGTGAAGCGAAACTAATTTTTGAGATAACATTCTTGATCAAGTGCATTATTTTGAAGTATTCCTTGGGTTATAATTAAGTACAATCTTTGAGGCCTATTTACAAGTTGAAGCATTGTGTGTTTTAATTTTTCTCTGATTCTGTTTCGGTTTAGTTTTGTTTCGTATCATTTTAGTTGCTCGAGGACTAGCAAAATCTAAGTGTGGGGGAATTTGATAGGTGTCTATTTATGTATTACTTTTATATCAATTCGTCCATGTTTCTTTGCTATATTCCGTGGTATTTTTATGTTTTTGTGGGTTTTGATGTTTGTAGGAGTTTTGGAGCAACTTGCACAAAAATGGAGTAAAACCCTTCATTTTTCACCTCTGCTAGTCAGTGATCTTCTCGGATTTAATTGTATTGATATACAATGAACCCGATGACATGTTATATACCGTTGGAAAGCTCTCGAAGTCTATTTTCTGGAGAAATTTACGGTTTATAAATCCATTCAGTGTACCCAAAGTTGTAATCAAAACAGTGTGAGATGTATAGAAATATAATTCCACAAGTCACTGTAGCATGTATAATACGGGGCACTGTAGCAAGTCATTGTAGCAGAGTATTTAAACACATTTTAGGGTTTTATTTTCATAACTTGAAGAGGGGAAAACGTTGGAGGAGGCTGCATTTCTGGATTTCTCTCATCCCTGGGAGTTCTTGAAGAGAAAGGAAGCTTGGAAAAGGAAGAAACTACATCCAAGAGAATTACATCAAATTTGCTAAGTTTTTCCCTTCCCTTTCATTTTCTGGAATGTCTCCATGTTGTATTGTATTTACACGTTCTTAAACATGTGTAACTGAATCTGAATTGGTTGAGGGTGATTTCAAAGCCCCTGATATGGTTTTTGTAGTTGATTGTGCAAGAAGTTGTTATCCAATTCTCTAATTGAAGTTGCTTGTATTTTCCCATGTCTAATGCTTATGATTGCTTGCTGGATTGTTTTTGGGTGGCCAACTGAATATAATCTGGATATTGTCTATTGCTAGACTAGAAATCTTGATCCGTAATTGTCTTGAATTTCTAATCATTAGTAGCAAAATTGTGATCAGAGATTGCAATTGGAGAATACAACTTAAGTTAAATAATCCGAGCTTGTGTGCTTATTGCTTAGCTCAACCTATCTTCTTATCGAATGCATCCATTGAATTAAATTTAGAGGCTTGTTCTCGGTTGTTTAATATGGATGGAGATTAATAAAGAAGCCTGTTTTATTTAACAACAAAGTAGAGGAAAGATTGGGATAACAGAGCTTGTTGTTATCTACGGTTTATTATTTCAATGGTGTAATTGGATGACAATTCTACAATTAATTCGCAAATCCATATCTTGTGGTAGAGAAGGATCCCTTAACCAGGTTCTCTCATTGAGTTTTCACTCCAATTAACTTTCTGTTTTGTTATTCTTTACTTGCATTAATATTTCATCTAATTAATCAATCAACAAAACCCCCCTCCTTTAGTTTATTTTTGCTTTCGAATAACAAATTCAATTAGAATCAATCCTCGTGGGAACGATATCTTACTTATCACTTTATTACTTGTGCGACTAGTATACTTGCTATTTTCGAACGCATCAATTTGGTATGGCATTTGGGGCGATTGGTTGACGATTCTCATATCTTAAATTAGGGTGATCTCTCCATCCAGCATGTAAGTATTGGAGAAAGGGTCATACCTTTGCCTTGGTTGTCCTGGAAATCCACCCATGGCATTGGCTTGTTCTGTATCTCCTTCTTGCAAAGTTGGACACATGTCGGTTGGATGGTCCATAGCAGAACATACTCCACATGCATAAGATTGCTGCATATGTCCTACAGCCATTTTTTTTACAAGAGAGGTAAGTTCACAAAGTTGTTGTTCAATGTTTGAAGTACTTACCTCATTTATTCTTTTTGGTAGTTGTGGCTCAAATTGACTGCTGAATTGTTGGGAGTTCGCTGCCATGTCACTAATCAAACGTCTTGCAAAGTTCGGTGTTTTATTAACAAGTGCTCCACCACTAGCACATCAATGATACTCCCTTTCCCATGGGTAGGAGACCCTCATAGAAATATTGAATTAGGAGTCCATCACCAATTTGGTGGTTTGGACAGCTAGCACATACGCTCTTAAATCTCTCCCAATAGATTCATGAAGTGATTCTCCATTTTGTTGTCGAATTGCCCACTATATCTTTTCTAATAATTGTAACTTTTCGAGGCTGTAAATATTTCCCAAACAGAGTTTACTCATCTCATTCCAGTGGTAATGGTACCTGGTGGTAGATAGTATAGCCAATCTTTTGCCGAATCTACTAATGAGAATGGGAAAGCGCTCAATTTAATTTGCTCTTCAGAAACGCTGGTTGGCTTTATACTTGAGCATACCACATGAAATTCTTTGAGGTGTTTGTTCAGATCTTCTCCTGCAAAACCATGAAATGTAGGCAAGAGATGAATTAGTCCAGATTTAAGTTTCACAATCTATCTCAAAATTGTGCTTGGCCATAGCGGTTGGTGATTCAATATTGGAGCTCTGCTAACTCCTTAAAGAGTCTGATCGTTTTTCCATCGGCCATTGCTTTTTCGATTCAGATTTGGATTGAACTGCAAGAAGATTTGGAGGGGAAGTATGGTCGTGCAAGGTCAAATTCTGGGGGTGGAGTTGAAATTGACCGATTTAGCCTTAAATTCGAGGATTGGAGAAACTCCTTAATTCTCTTAAGTCGTTGATCCGCTTCTTCCTCGGACATAAAAGCCTAAACACAAACAATCAGGAAATAACAATCAAGAATCAGTAGTAAAACAGAATAACAAATTGATTAGAAAATCAATCCCCGGCAACGGCGCCAAAAACTTGATGCGTTCGAAACTAGCAAGTATACTAGTCGCACAAGTAATAAAGTGATAAGTAGATATCGTTCCCACGAGATTGATTCTAATTGAATTCGTTATTTTCCAGCAACGATAAACTAAACAGGGGGGGTTTTGTTGAATGATTAACTAAATGAAATAAGAATGCAAATTAAGATAACAAAACAGAAGTTAATTTGAATGAAAGATCAATGAGAGACACTTGGTTAAGGGTTCTTTCTCTGCCCCAAGATATGAATTTGTGAATTAACATAGAATTGTAATCCAATTACAGCATTGAAGTTATCAACCGTAGATAACAACAAGCTCTGTTATCCCAATCTTTCCGTACTTTGTTGTTAAATAACACAAGCTCTTTATTTAATCTCTATCCATTAAACAACCTAGAACAAGCGCTCTAAGTTTAATTCAATAGAAGCATTACGATGAGAAAGATAGGTTGATCTAAGCAATAATCACACAAGTTCTGATTATTTAACCTAGGTTGTATTTTCCAATTGCAATCTCTGATCACAATTTTGCTACTAAGGATTGGAAATTCAGGACATTACGGATCAAGATTTCTAATCTCATCAGCAATAGACAAACAACAAGCTTATAATTCAGTTGGCCATATCCAAATTACAATCAGTAAGCAATCATAAAGCATTAGATATGGGAAAATAACAGCAACTTCAATTAGAGAATTAGGATAACAATTTCTTACACACTCAACTCACAAAATCTATATCCAGGGCTTTGAAATCACCCTCAACAAATTCAGATTTAGTTACACATATTCAATCATAATAACAAATACAATACAGAGAAATTCCAGAATTGAAAAGGAAAGAAAGAACTTAGCAAATTCTTTGAAAATCGTCTTTGTAGATGAATCTTCTTGGAATTGTAGTTCCTCCTCTTTCAAAATCTTCTTTCTCCTTCAAGAACTCCAAGGGATGAGAGAAATCCAGAAATGCAGCCTCCTCCCACGTTCTCCCCTCTTCAGTTATGAAAATAAAACCCTAAAATGTGTTTAAATACTCTGCTACAGTAACGTGCTACAGTGTCCCGTATTATACATGCTACAGTGATGTGTGGAATTACATTTCTACACTTCTCACACTGTTTTGATTACAACTTTCGGTACACTGAATGGATTCATAAACCGTAAATTTCTCCAAAAAGTAGACTTCAAGAGCTTTTCAATGGTATATGATATGTCATCGGGTTCATTGTATATCAATACAATTAAATCCGAGAAGATGGTTGACTAGCAGAGGTGAAAATGAAGGGTTTTACTCCATTTTTGTGCAAGTTGCTCCAAAACTCCTACAAACATCAAAACCACACAAAAAACATAAAAATACCAAGGAATATAGCAAAGAAACATGGACGAATTGATATGAAAATGATATATAAATAGACACTTATCATTCCCCTCCCCCACACTTAAACAACACATTATCCTCAATGTGTAAGTACGTGGACGATAGGTACAGATTGGCTTTTTTACTGTTTTTCTTTTTTTTTTTTTTCAAACACAATGGAACTCACTTGTATTGCTCATGATACATCCCAACCTCCTCTAATTTCCCAAAACCAGAACATAGCGCAGAATTTAATTGTGAATGATCTACATGCTCATAGGTAAGGGATAAACTGTTTGGAACAAATTCATTTGAGGTTAGGAAATCTTTTAGTGAGTTAACAAAGAAAAAGGCTTACGGAGGCTCAAAGGGGTAAACTAGGGATCAATTTCTGTCAAGGTTGGCTATTAAGGCTCAAACGGTCCAAAGATGGCCTAATTCTTTTCCCCAATGTTGCACAGTCTAGGATTTCGCCTCGAGTGACCATCAAACAAGTTCTAGAATTCATTGAATCTGAAGAAACATTTAAATTACATAAACTTTCTCTAAGTGAACAAATAACTCAGTGATAATAGCTCAGTGCTCAATGTTGCGCAAGGAATCAAAAGCAAAGCGAAAACCAATAAACATTTCAAACAAACAGATCCATGCATCGTTTATCATTTTCCAAGAGTTATTCTTAATTCAATCATTATCTTATCATCGACCCACAAAATGCAAGAAAAGAGGTACTTGGCGTTGTTACACCTGAGTCAAGATTGTATATTTCAACAATCCTTAGGACCAGTAGCCCGCAGACTTAAGGTTTCCAGCCTATATACCTTTATTATGAAAGAACAAAACAAGAAACAAGACACTTCAAACAACATGAATAAACAAACTATAGATTTATTGAGAGAGAATGCGTTTCAAGAGTTAAGAAAACCCCATATTCTGCCATTCTCAGGTTTTTCCACAATTATTTTTTTTTTTGAATCGAAACTGATAAAGATAAAAACACATAACAACTCTAAATTACGCAAAACTAAACTTACTCAGAAAATAATAAAGTCCAACAAATCAACAAACACAAACAAGTCAGTTAGAATGGTTCTAAAAAGTTTAGAAGTTAGCCTCCTTATTCAGCCATTATGGATTAAAGAAATCCAGAATGCGTTTCAAGAGAACTTGAACTTTTTAAGCCACCACTCTAAAAGTCAAGATTAGAAAATATTACCTGGGGTGAAAGAAACAACCTGAAAACTTAAAAGATGAACATAAAAAAAAAAAAAAAAAACTCAAATAACCCAATAAAGAGAAAGCAAACGAAAATGGAGCAAACCAACAGATAGAGATTACAGATGGAGCGTTAAATCCAGTTTACGCCTCTTATTGCCTTCTCCAAACCATTCTATCCGAGCCATTGTTGAATCAGGCGAATAGACGAATTCTTGTAATTTGTCAATTAACTCCCCTGCAGTTGAAGCTGTAAACAGGATTTGCCTCGCTGACTGTGAGATGAAGTTTTTTTCTACTGCTTGATCAAGAAAAGACAACAAACCATCAAAAAAATTATTGACATTTAACAAACCAATGGGTTTTCGATGGATGTTTAGCTGTGCCCAAGAGGTGATTTGAAATAGCTCCTCTAATGTACCATAACCACCCGGCAAAGCTATAAATGCATCGGACTTAACAACCATATGTGCAATACGCTCATGCATACTAGAGACCTGTAACTTTTCCCCGATTGTGTTGCCTACGATATCTCGTACAGCTAATGGTTTAGGGATAATGCCGAGAACTTTGCTCCCTCCTAGGGATGCAGCTGTTGACACACACCCCATTAACCCAAGACTACCCACTCCATAAATCAAATTAATACCCCTCGCAGCTAATGTCCTACCAAGATCAAGAGCTGCCGTGGTAAACTCTACATCTTTACCAAATTGCGATCCGCAAAATACGCATATATTGCGGAATCGCCGAATTGGTGTTTTCTCCATTTCTACAAGTGCTCTAATCTTGTGTAAGACACGTTAGATATTATGCTTTTCAATTGCAAGACAAGTTATGGAATGACATATGAAGATATGCAGAATGTATATATACACCCATAAAACTCTCAAATTTTGACACATGGGGACATACTTTCGGTGGGGGTTGCTCGATGCAGATTTATCGCCCCAATATTTGAAAAATGAGATATGCTTTCGGTGAGGTTTGACAAAACCTACACACTTGTCTCCCACGTGAAGCATGGAAAATGGAGATACACTTTCGGCGGGGGTTGACAAAACCCCCACACTTGTCTCCCACTGAAGCATAAAAAATAGAGATACACTTTCGGTGGAGGTTGACAAAACCTCCACACTTGTCTCCCACGTGAGACATGAAAAGTAAAGATATACTTTCGGCGGAGGTTGACAAAACCTCCACACTTGTCTTCCACGTGTGCTTATTTCATGGGGTAGTCATCTGGTTTGTCAAAAAGAAAACTTGAAATTAAAA
Organism: Boswellia sacra; assembly: GCA_013180625.2. Classification (NCBI taxonomy): domain Eukaryota; kingdom Viridiplantae; phylum Streptophyta; class Magnoliopsida; order Sapindales; family Burseraceae; genus Boswellia; species Boswellia sacra. The sequence continues at coordinate 7,855 of SNVD02007602.1, forward strand.
CAAACAAAATCAACAAACAACAACAACACAAAAACAACATTGATAATCAGATCAAACGAAACAAGAAAGAAATAAAATTCGACAACAACAACACACATTCAAATATAAAGTAGTTGTGATTGTGGCTCACATCTTCCTCTGGTTTTACGTCCAGTAACGGCTGAAACGCCTTCTTTGAGTCTGGGATTTGCTTCCCATCCAGTTTTCTTATAAACTGGCAAACAGGGTCGTTTTTAGTCAGATTCCCTAGACTATAACACGGCAATTCATCACGAAATTGTGTCCATAGATTAAGCAATTCACGCTGAACAAGTCCACAAGAATGTGACTCGAGAGTTAACAAAAATTATCCAGCGACTCATTACTCAAACCATTCTTAATAAATGAAAGTTTATCTTCTCTATTCCTTGACGCAAAACCTAATGAACGACAAGTCTGGTTACAATTCCATCTAGCACATTTATAACATACTTGTAACCTTTTCGCTCTTCGCCTCTTGGCGTAGTAGCTCTTTCCTAGACCAGGCATGTATTTTGCGAGATTAATGTCCGGCTCACCTGACAATCTCTCCTTGGCTTCGATAAGCCATCGGATATCAGCAGGCACATTTAGGAGCATCAATGCCCAAAGTCTAGTCATCCGTACTTTATAAATTTTAAACACAGCATTTTGAGGAAGTGAAGAAAAATATTTACGAAGGTTCGATAGAAAGATATCAGCATCCATTGAAGAGAAGAAAAGGAGAGATATTACCGATAATGCGATTGAGCCTGTTCTTCTCCAAGATATGCACGTTTCAAACCTTCGGGTAATGGTTTCATCTCCCCTTTGGATGTTTCCTCAAGCTGTTGCACAAATGAATTCGAAGTACGAAATAATCAAATTAAACACAAGGAAAAGAGAAAAAAAACAGAAACGACACTAAAGACACATAAAAGAGATAACAACACAATAACAAACAAAAGTCAAAAACAAGTAAAAACAAATAAAAACAAATGAGACAGATGTCAAAGAGAGATAAAACTTGATCAATTTGATGGCCTACAAAAGAAATTTCCTCGAGACACAAAAATCGATCATTATTACCTTATTTTATTTTTCTTTTCTTTTTTTTATTTATTTTACAAAAACATTGGGTTGCCTCCCAATAAGCGCTTGGTTTAACTTCCTCAGCCCGACGTTTGTTCCATCATGGGGAGGTCCAATCTCTGCTGTGCTTCATAATGGGGGCTTGGATCCTTCTTCCAACAAGATGGGTCCAAATGCATATGTGCTGGGCCTTGGATGTTTAGCATCGTCCACCCAATAAAAGGCCTTTTTGTGATCTGTAAGTATTCGGACGAGTTTATCTTCTTGTATTCGTGCAAGGCCCATTTCCATTGTAACTCGCAAAGTATCATTCTCACCCAAGAATCCATAATTCAAATGATCTTGAAGTGACTTAAGCTCCAAGGTATTGGCTTTCATCACAGAAGGGAGAAGTTTCACATTAGATAAAGGAAATTGAATGCACGAAACATCATACCTATTTGTGGTTATAGCTATGGTCTCATCTAAGCTTGCCACAGCTTCCTCCATTTCTTTGGACACTTGTATCAACCTTCTTGATTCCTTGTAATTTTCTGTCCCTATGTGCTCACTAAAAACCACTACCAATCCATCCTTGTGAGTTAACTCAAAATGTTTTTGTGGCAAAGAATCAATAACATCAACTGCAAAAACAGAATGCAAGTCACTGGGGTACCTCATTGTCTCAAAAATATTGAAACGAATCACTTTGCCATCGAATTCCATGGTGAGAGTGCCATCATGAACATCAATCTTAGTTCGAGCAGTTTTCGAGAATGGTCTCCCCAAAAGAATTGGTGTTGGATTAGGAGATGTCTCATCCTCCATTTTAAGAACATAGAAATCTGCTGGGAAAACCAATTGATTCACCTGCACAAGCACATCTTCCACAACTCCCTTGGGATATGCATTAGAACGGTCAGCAAGTTGAATGGTAATACCAGTTTCCGCAAGAGGTCCAAGATTTAAAGAAGCATAAATAGAATATGGCATGATAATTAATAAATGCTTCTAAATATAACATAGCTCTTTCAAACTTAGTTTTACCAATGGTACATGTAATGGTGAACGTACCTGGATCTTTGCACTTTGGAGGAATTTTCCTTTGCAATACAGCTGAAACATCTTCCCCCACACTTACTTTCTCATTTCTTTTTAACTTTCTTTTGCTGGTGCATAACTCCTTGAGACATTTTGTATAATGAGGTACTTGCTCGATAGCATCAGAAGTGGTATATTTACCTCGATTTTGTGAGAAGTTTCCAGGATTTCTTGTTCTTGTTCCTCCTTTTTCGATTTTGCAAATCTACTAGGAAAAAGTGGAGGAGAAACATATGAAGGAATGGAGTTATAGGATTTACCTGAGAAGTCAGTGTTTTGTTCATGGTGGAAGTGGTGTCATCTCCTTCATCAGTTTGTGATTTCTTTGGTAGGACATCTAATTGCTCTCCACCTCGCGAAGTTATCGCACTAACATTCTCTCCTGGAGTGATCACCGTTTGAGAAGATAATTTTTCTGAGTCTTGGCCCTCGAATTTGCTCATGCTAGTAGCCAATTGTCCCATTTGATTTGCCAGGTTTTGGATACTTGCCCCAGGTTCCTGCTGGAATTGCATTGTGTTAGTGGCAAGTGCATTAACAATGTCCTGGAGAGACATACCTGAGTTTTGTGAAGCTGGTTGCGGTGCTGGATGTGGCATTGGTGGTGGTTGAATTTGAAAAGGTTGCTGCACTCTAGGTTGATTGAAACCTTGTGGCCGATTTGGTATCACATTTGGAGTGATTGGTTGATGATTCCAGTAACTGAAATTATGTTGATCTTCCCATCCAGCATTGTAAGTGCTAGAGAAAGGATCATACCATTGCCTCGTTTGTCCTGGAAATCCACCCATGGCATTGGCTTGTTCCATATATTCTTCTTGTAAAGTTGGATACATGTCGATTGGATGCTCCATCGTAGAATATATCCCACATTCATAAGATTTTTGAATATCTCCTACAACCATGTTTTTCACAAGAGAGGTTAGCTCAGAAAGTTGTTGTTCAATGTTCGGAGTGCTTACCTCATTTACTCTCCAAGGTACTTGTGGCTCAAATCCACTACTGAATTGATAGAAGTTTACTGCCATGTTGTCTAAACACAAACAATCAGAAAAGAAAAACAAAGAAAATATGAATCAACAATGAAAACAAAATAACAAATCGATTAGAAAATCAATCCCCGGCAACGGCGCAAAAAACTTGATGCGTTCGAAACTAGCAAGTATACTAGTCGCACAAGTAATAAAGTGATAAGTAGATATCGTTCCCACGAGGATTGATTCTAATTGAATTTGTTATTTTCCAGCAATAATAAACTAAACAGGGGGGGTTGTTGATTGATTAACTAAACTTAATACGAAAGCAAATGAAGAATAACACAAAGCAAAGTTAAATAGATTGAAAAATCAATGAGAGAAACCTGGTTAAGGGATCCTTCTCGACCACAAGATATGGATTGCGAATTAATTGTAGAATTGTCATCCAATTACACCATTGAAATTATCAACCGTAGATAACAACAAGCTCTGTTATCCCAATCTTTCCTTACTTTGTTGTTAAACAAAACAGGCTCTTTATTTAATCTCTATCCATTAAACACCTAGAACAAGCTCTCTAAATTTAATTCAATGGATGCATTACGATAAGAAAGATAGGTTGATCTAAGCATAAACACACAAGCTCGGATTATTTAACTTAGGTTGTATTCTCCAATTGCAATCTCTGATCACAATTTTGCTACTAAGGATTAGAAATTCAAAGACAATTACAGATCAAGATTTCTAGTCTAGCAATAGACAATATCCAGATTATAATTCAGTGGCTACCAAATACAATCAGCAAGCCAATCATAGCATTAGGACATGGGAAAATACAAGCAACTTCAATTAGAAAATTGGATAACAACTTCTTGCACAATCAACTTACAAACAACCATATCAGGGGCTTTGAAATCACCCTCAACCAATTCAGATTCAGTTACACATGTTTAAGAACGTGGTAAATACAATACAACATGGAGACATTCCAGAAAATGAAAGGGAAGGGAAAAACTTAGCAAATTTGATGTAATTCTCTTTGGATTGTAGTTCTTCCTCTTTCCAAGCTTCCTTTCTCCTTCAAGAACTCCAAGAGATGAAAGAATTCCAGAGCTGCAGCCTCCACCACGTTCTCCCTCTTCAAGTTATGAAAATAAAACCCTAAAATGTGTTTAAATACTCTGCTACAGTAACGTGCTACAGTGTCCCGTATTATACATGCTACAGTGATGTGTGGAATTACATTTTCTACACTTCTACACTGTTTTGATTACAACTTTCGGTACACTGAATGGATTCATAAACCGTAAATTTCTTAAAAAGTAGACTTCGAGAGCTTTCAACGGTATATGATATGTCATCGGGTTCATTGTATATCAATACAATTAAATCCGAGAAGATGGTTGACTAGCAGAGGTGAAAATGAAGGGTTTTACTCCATTTTTGTGCAAGTTGCTCCAAAACTCCTACAAACATCAAAAACACACAAAAACATAAAAATACCAAGGAATATAGCAAAGAAACATGGACGAATTGATATGAAAATGATATATAAATAGACACTTATCAGTACAGCTGAAACATTTTCCCCCACACTCATTTTCTCATTTCCTTTTAACTTTCTCTTATTGGTGCATAACTCTTTGAGAAATTTTGCATAACGAGGTACTTGCTTGATAGCATGCAAAAGTGGCATATTTACCCTGATCTTGCGAAAAGTCTCCAAGATTTTCCGTTCTTGTTCCTCCTTCTTTGATTTTGCAAATCTTCTAGGAAAAGGTGGAGGAGTAACATAAAAAAGAATAGGAGCTTTAAGATTTGCCTTAGAAGATGATGTTTTGCTCATGGTCGAAGTGGTGTTATCCCCTTCATTAGATTGTGATTTTTTTGGTGAGACCTCTAATTGCTTTCCACTTCTCAAAGTCATCGCACTAGCATTCTCTCTTGGATTGATCACTGTTTGAGAAGGTAATTTTCGCAAGCCTTGACCCTTAAATTTGCTCATGTTAGTAGCCAATTGGCCCATTTGATTTTCCAGGTTTTGGATACTTGTCCTAGTTTCTTGCTGAAATTGCATTGTGTTAGTGGCAAGTGCTTTAACAATATCCTGGAGAGACATACCTGAGTTTTATGGATCTGGTTATGGTGTTGGTTGTGTTTGCTGGTTGTGGTATTCGTGGTGATCACATTTGAAATGGTTGTTGCACTCTTGGTTGATTGAAACCTGGTGGCCGGTTTGGTATGTCATTTGGACCAATTGGTTGACAATTCCCATAACTAAAATTGGGGTGATCTCTCCATCCATCATTGTAAGTATTAGAGAAGGGGTCATACTTTGCCTTGGTTGTCCTGGAAATCCCTCCATGGCATTGGCTTGTTCCATCCCTTCTTGCAAGGTTAGACACATGTCGATTAGATGCTCCGTGATAAAACATATTCCACATGTATAAGATTGCTGCATATTTCCTATAGCCATTTATTTCATAAGAGAGATAAGCTAAGAAAGTTGCTGTTCAATGTTCGGAGTACTTATATCATTTACTTTCTTTGGTAGTGGTGGCTCAAATCAGCTACTAAATCGTTAGGATTCACTATCATGTCACCAATCAAATATCTTACAGCTTCTGGTGTTTTATTAACTAATGCTCATCTACTAGTAGTATCAATCACACTCCTATCCATTGGCACAAGACCCTCATAGAAATATTGAATAAGGAGTTGATCACTAATTTGATGGCATGGACAGCTAGCACATAACCTTTTAAATCTCTCCCAATATTCATAAAGTGATTCTCCATTGTGTTGTCAAATGCCACAAATGTCTTTTCTAATGTTTATAGCTTTCGAGGTGGGAAAGTATTTCTCTAAAAAAGAGTTTACTCATCTCATTTCACGTGGTGATAGTACCCGACGGTCGATAGTATAGTCACTCTTTTGTCAAATCTGCTAATGAGAATGGGAAAGCTCTCAATTTTATTTACTTCTCATAAATGCTGGTTGGCTTCATACTTGAGCATACCACATGAAATTCTTTGAGGTGTTTGCTAGGATCCTCTCCTACAAAACCATGAAATGTAGGCAAGAGATGAATTAGTCTAGATTTAAGTTCAAAATCTACCTCAAGGTTAGGATTTATGCATAGCGGTTGTTGATCAATAATTGGAGCCGCTAACTCCTTAAGAGTCTAATTGTTTTGCACCGCCATGACTTTCAATTCAAATTTGATTGAATTACACGAAGATAGAAAGGGAGTATGTCATGCAAGGTCAAATTTCGGAGGTGGAGTTGAAATTGACTGACTTAGTCTTAAATTCGAGAAATCGAGAAACTCCTTAATTCGCTTAAGTCGTTGGTCCGCTTCTCCGTCGGACATAAAAGCCTGAACACAAACAAACAAAAATAAAAATCGAGAATCAATAGTAAAAACAAAATAACAAATCGATTATAAAATCAATCCCTAGCAACGGCGCCAAAAACTTGGTGCGTTCAAAACTAGCAAGTATAGTAGTGGCACAAGTAATAAAGTGATGAGTAAGATATCATTCCCACAAGGATTGTTTCTAATTAAATTTGTTATTAGACATCAACAATAGAATAAATAGGGGGTTTTGTTGATTGATTAACTAAATAAAATATGAATGCAAATGAAGAATAACACAACACAAAGTTAAATAGAGTGAGAAATAATCAATGAGAGAAACTTAGTTAAGGGATCATTCTCTATCACAAGATATGAATTTTCGAATCAACTATAAAATTGTCATCCAATTACAACATTGAATTATCAACCGTAGGTAACAACAAGTTGTGTTACCCTTTCTTTATTTAATCTCTATCCATTAAATAACTTAGAATAAGCTCTCTAAATTTAATTCAATGAAAGCATTATAAAAAGAAAGATAGGTTGATCTAAGCAATAAATACACAAGCTTGGATTATTTAACTTAGGTTATATTCTCCAATTGCAATCTCCGATTACAATTTTGCTACTAACAATTAGAAATTCAAGACAATTACGGATCAAGATTTCCAGTCTACCAATAGACAACAACCAGATTCTATTTAGTTGACCACCCAAATAAAATCAGCAAGCAATCATAAGCATTGGATACAGGAAAATACAAAGAACTTCAATTAGAGAATTAGATAACAATTTCTTGATCAATCAACTCACAAAAACCATATCGAGGGCTTTGAAATCACCCTTAAACAAATCAGATTTGGTTACACATTTTCAAACACAATATAAATATAATACAACATAGAGAAATTCTAAAAAATGAAAAGGAAAGGAAACACTTAGCAAATCCTTTGAAAATCTCCTCCGTAGATGAATCTCCTTAGGATTCTAGTTCCTCCTCTTTCCAAGCTTTCTTTCTCGTTCAAGAACTCTAAGGGATGAGAGAAATCAAGAGAGGCAGCCTTCAACTCATTCTTCCCCTTTTTGTTATCAAAATGAAACCTTTTTTTTTTTGGAAAAGTTACTTAGTAATATAAATCCAAAAAAATTATAATATGCAAAAATCCGAGGGGCATACCCCAAGAATTACAAGAAGGACGTAAAGTCCAAACATATAATTCAACAAAAGATCAAAAATAAAGGCCACAAGCGACCTAAAACAAAGTAAAAAGGCCACAAATGGCCTTAACAACATAAATGATAAATGACCACAAACGGTCTAAATAAAAAAAAATACAAGAGCTTCAGCCGTTCTTATTTTTCTTCTTCTTACCCTTCTTTACCGGGGTAGCTGGGGTGTCTGTATGAGTATGATCAACCCTATCAGATTGATCCTCATTACTCAGCCTATTCAAAGGCTCAAAACGGGAGGGCGAAGTCTCAAGAGGTTGTCCTGTGTTTATCTGCCCTGACGAAACAGATGCCTCGCAACTGGTTGAACAACGATAGTACCCAAAAGCTTACCTTGGTCGGTCGCAAAAGGAGATAGAGAGTCAGAATCTGAGACTGACTCTGTGCTCAAAACTGTAGCAGCCTTAGGAGGCACAACTTGCACTGAAGAATCTGCTGGAATAGCAACAGCTTTCGAACTCTCAACGACATCAGTCGCAACCTTACCCGAATTCAAGGGGGCACCATCAGAAGGGGTGCTATCGGGGGTGCTATCGGAGGTGCTAGCCTCATTCTTATCCTGAACTGAAGTCTTTGCTGGTTTCGGACAACGGTGACCAAACCTGCGACATTTGGAGCAACGTTTTGGAATCCACTCATATTCAACTTCAATTTGGATGGGCTCAGGAGAGAGTTTGCACTTGAACTCAAAGTTCTGGATTGGAGGGCGCTTTGCATCAATAAGAACACATACCCCCGCATACTCTAATCTGGAAAGATCAAAAGTCATCTTGTCACAAGAGATAGGTTGTCCAACCATGCTGGAGACAATGCTAAGGCCTTTAGTTGTCCACAAAGGAAAAGGCAGGCCATATAAACGGATCCAAACAGGAACCTTTCTTAATTGATTCGTATTAAAATCCAAATGCGGGTTCCATGGTTGTAAGATAATTGATTTACCTCCGAACATCCAAGGACCGCGAGCAATGATATTAAGAACCTCCTCCTCAGTTCGAAAACGGAAGATGAGAAATCCCTTATTCGTGGAACGGACGTCCTCAAGACCACTAGATTTCCATGCACGTATCGTCATCGAACATGCAGCATGGAAGGGCATCACATATCCCGAAAAAAAGCCAACAAGACACCTACGCCATTCGGTCACATTCTCGTCGACGATCTCATCCGGAATCTCAAGGACTGTACCCGATTTTTTGGGGGTAACCGGGAACAGTTTGCATCGAGTACTCAAATCAGTGATCTTGATTTTGTCAGCCCAAGAGCCAGCAGTTGATTTGGGTGGATCCATCATTCACAAATCAAGTACAATAAATATCTCATAAAAAAGACAAGGATAAACGAAAGCAAACCGGGCACCAAAACGAGGCAGGCTTGCGAACTCGTCGTCTCCTCTTCTAATTTGCAATCCGCAAGGAATCAGGAGGGCGGCCAAGAAGCCAAGTTGCACGGAATAACCTGAGCAACAATCTGATTGGGTCTATAAACAGTGATGGCCGGATGAACAGTGATTACGTCGGTGAATAGTACCATCCGAAAGGAAAAAATGCGATTTTTGGGTGATGCGGTTGGAATCTGATGATGGTACAGAAGGAAAAGTTGATCAGCAATGTTCGATCTACAAGATGGTGGTGGAGGTGAGAACCCACTCGTCGGTTTTCGACGAAGGGCGGCGGATAAATAGTAATTTCGAAACTTTGAAGCTGTGGACGGGGGTGATACCGGCTGAAACAGGCAGTGGTGATGAAGGAAAAGTTGTAGATCGTTGCCCGATCTACCAAATGGTGATGGAGGTGAGATGCCACTCGCCGAGCTTCGACGATCGACAGTGGGTGAATAGTAAATTCCAAAATTTTGAAGTCTTGGACGGACGTGTTGCCAGCTGATTTAGGAGGAGTGAAGAAGGAAAAAATAGTAGAACGGGCCGAGATCAACACGATGGTGGTGGAGGTGAAGGTTCACTCGCTCGTCGACGGTGGATAAATAGTAAATCCGATCACTGTTTTTGAAAAATTTGAACGCCTTCCGGCCAGAATCTGAAGAGGGTCAAGAAGGAAAGTTTGCTCAAAATATCCCGATCTACTACATTTGTAAATCTCAAAGGCTGATTCGCAAAACGGCCGGAGTTAACAGTAACTCCGGCGAACTAGTTGAGAGAAAAATTTTTCCCTCACCAAATAAACCTTACCCTTCAAAAAAAATTTTCAAAACATATCAAAATGAAACCCTAAAATATGTTTATGTACTCTACTGCAGTAACCCTGCTACAGTGCTCCGAATAATAGCATGCTATAGTGATTTATAAAATTACAATTCTACACTACTCACACCATTTTGATCATAGCTTTTGATACACTATATGGATTCACAAACCGTAAATTTCTTTAGAAACTAGACTTCTAGAGCTTTCCAACGGTATATTGCATATCATCTAGCTCATTGTACACCAATACAATTAAATCCGAGAAGTTGGTTGACTGGCAAAGGTGAAAATGAAGGGTTTTTAATAAAGAACATGATAAAGAATTCAATGTCATATTGATTTTTCTCACTTAACAACTCTTGCAAGTGAAAAATGATATCTTTTACATTAGCCATATATATAAACTTCAATATCCAACAGTTGGTCTAAGGAAGTAAATATATAACTTGGCTATTGCATTTGTTTTCTCCCACTTAGTATAGTATTCTTCATTCTTTAGAGTCAACATAAGAAGGTGAAGGTATACTTGCTTCTAGGACCCACTTATGACATTGAGCTTGTTGCAGAGTATCATGATTGTCTTTCCACTCTACATAGCTTTGAACATTATATGATCAATATAGCTAACACCATCACATGGTCTATATAGTTATCACCATCCCATGGTTTTTAAATATCTAGTTAAATTTTCTATTCAATATAATTTATCCTTGGAGTATATTGATCATTTAACATAGAAGTAATTGGATTTATTTTCTGTAAAAATAAACATACACCCCTTATCAATAACTATAAAACTTTTGAATATAACTACATGATGCGTGGGATGCCAAAATGTTGATGCAGTTACCCAAAGGAATCTACAATATATTCTATGGCACTTTAATAAAATAATTACCATTTTTCTTTAGGAAAATATGATAAGTCTATTTGATCAAATTAAAACTCTTTCTAATTATTATTATTTCCAAAATAATTCATATTTCAATAATAACCACCATATTTTAGCCCTTAATTAATGAAATCATTCTTTTATGGAGTATTTTTTCAAAAATTGAGTATATGACCATTGTTTCAATTAATTCCAAGATTACATTAATGTGAAATTTTTTTAGGAAATAGCACTTAATGGTTTGTTTGGATCAATTTTATCCAATAAGAGATCCAATCTTAGAAGACAACTACCATAAGTCTTTCTTTAGGAAGCAAGACCCTAAGACGGGCCAAGTCAAGTCTTATGAATAGCCCATCTATATGGACAAAAAATGGAGGCTTTCAGTTTAAATTAAAGTAAATCTTCTCCCACTCAAACATTTAAAAACTTTGAGATTTTGGTTTAAATATTGTTCATATAACTTTTTCAAACTCTTTGAAACTTTTATATCCATATTTTATTACTTAATTAATCTCATTAACTAATACATGTTATATTTCTAAGATTTATCTTTTAATTATCAAACTTTTTGATAAATATATAATCATTTTATTTTAATTAATCTAACTAATTAAAATATTTTGTTTTATATACACCATTAATCAAGCACTTTGATTAACTACTTATAAATCAATGCATCGATGCATGAACATGTTATAATGCATTATGTGACATTTTCCTTTACTCTATATGGCATGTGATATATCTTTATTTTAGTCAACACTTAAGTAAAATAATCATACATAAAGCATACATGTTGATATAAACACTTGACATTTTTCCTAAAAATATAACAATAATATTTTATTGAATTCTTGTATCTTCTTGTGTGTTCTTGGCATATCCCTTGTGTTTGAATATGTCTATTAGTTTCAAGAAAATTTTTAAAATTCATAAATTGAAAATTTTGAGTGCTTAGTGAACTGTTTTCAAGCTATCCCAAAACCCTGAAAATTTTCACAGACAACCCACAGATCTGGAACATTTCTAGATTTGTAATTTCACCCCTACAGATTGCAACTTTGATTTTATGGGCTATATAACTCTAAATTTGTCATTGTTTTAGGGTGTAAGACTACAAAAACAACATGGACAAGATGGGAGACTACTTAATAAATCAATTTCACTCATATGGACCAAGCTTCAAAATAAATTAAGCATAATAGATGAAATTGTCACGCCCTAAAATCTCTTATTTAGAGATTTTAAGAGTGATTGATTAAGAAAAATAATAAAAGACATCGTCAATATCTCAATTTTTTTTAAAATCATTTTCCAATTCATACATATATATATGCATATCACATGAATCCATTACAATAACTGGCTATTTGTTCAAGATAAACTTTACATACACTGATGACCAAACTTAGTACATAGGTTGATAATCACATAATAAAGTTTCCTATCACGATTTAGGCTAGTCAAAACATTTCTCAAAACCATCGCATGCATGTAAACTCCCAGACTCCCTAGGAAGGCCCTGGAACACCACTAGTACGAATATCTTTTTGTGTACCTGTGGAGTGAAGGGGTGAGCATATAGCCCAATAGGAAAGATTCTAACATTATACTAAATCACAAGCATTCAAACAGTTACTCAATTACATAGTTACACAACCAATTATAATAAGTCAAGCAATCATTCTCATTCACACATCAAGGTATCACTTATTGACTTAACAATCAAAATCTTTCATCTAATGTTTCCCTTAGACCCGTAACCAAACGGCCCATCCAAGGTCTAACATTTCAAGTTTATATTCGTGTTCCCCTTGGATCCGTATCCAAAACTGCCCATCCAAGATCCAACACATCAAGTTTATATTCGTGTTCCCCTTGGATCCGTATCCAAAACGGCCCATCCAAGGTCCAACACATCAAGTTTATATTCGTGTTCCCCTTGGATCCGTATCCAAAACGGCCCATCCAAAGTCCAACAATAAGAATTTCATATCCGCATTCTCCTTTGATCCGTATTCAAAACGACCCATCCAAGGTCCAGTGCATACACTTATAAACCTTTCAATATAATTTCTAAAATAAGTCTCAACGCAATACAGTTTTTATGAAAAATCTAGACCTATCAAGAGCGTGCACAAAAGTTGGGTCGATTCTGTAATTTCGCTCCACACTCGACACTCGACATGTAAGTGTCGAGTCGTACCGGATTCACAACCGACACTTGACATTTACATAGCCAGACACTTGACACTTTCATAACACGACACTCGACACTTTCACAACCAGACACTCGACACTGCATGTCGAGTCGTACATACGACACTCGACAACAGCCACTCAACCCTCGACACATGTCGAGTCATGCATACGACACTCGACACCAGACACTCGACCCTCGACACTACATGTCGAGTCGTGCATACGACACTCGACACCAGACACTCGACACTCGACACTCGACACCTATATGTCTAGTCGTGCATACGACACTCGACACCAGACACTCGACACTCGACACCAACATGTCGAGTCGTGTCAGATTGAATATCAGTCTTAAAAGATACAGAATTGTGAAAATGTTCAGATTTGTCGGACGAACAGTATCATTTCTAGATTTCAACCTCCAATTTCAAAAATTCACCAAAATTTCATTTTAAATCCAAATTCAATGAAATCAGTGGCTATTTAAAGCTTCATATGTCTATTTTCCTAAATAGAAGAAAAATTACACAAATCACAATCCAGAAAAATGCAGCAGCTCAAATAACATAGAATTGTCACGTGAACTACAACTTCCATGAAGAAAAACCTCTCTTTCACTTCATAAGCACATAATTTCACAACTAATTCATCATCCAAGCAACAAACAATCAATTTAATAATAAATCGCATGACTTTCAAACCAATATCAATTAAAACAACAAAAATAAACAACACGATTTAAGTATAGTGTTAGAAAATCCCTACTTGATTTCCAAGCCTATACACCTCTTTGATTTTTCCCTTCTTTTCCTCTCTTTTTCTTCCTTATCTTTTTCTTCTTTCTCTTTTTCTTCTTCTCCTTCTCTCTCTCTCCCTTTAGCTGTAAGACCCTGCTCTTCTATCGCCAACTGAAAGAAAAATATCCCCCTCCCTTTGGAACCCTAATGTCCCTTATATATACAATGCCCTAATTCATGGGCCTAAGTCCACTAATTTTCCAAGCCCATTTAATCCTTACCAAATTCTAACACAAGCCCACAACTATAATCCAACCCAATTCTCATTTATTTAAACCTGATTTTCCAACTACTTCATGGCCTAAAGCCCATCAAATTCAAATAAAATTACTCAAATACCCTTAGGCATAGTTTCTAAATTTTGTAATATATATATATATATATATACATACATTTTTTTTGAAACTCTACAACCTACCCTCCTAAAAAAAATTTCGCCCTCAAAATTTGAAAATATGAGTAAGAAATTACCTCTTGCATTCAAAAGCTCAGGATACTTCCTTTGAAACTCTGACTCTAACTCCCATATAGCCTCTTCAGCGCCATGATGCTTCCTTAGCATTGATACATGAAATGTGTTATGAGTTCTCGATAAACATGGTGGTAATGCTAGCTCATAAGCAACTTCGCCAACCCGCCTTAGAATTTCAAATGGACCAATGTAGTGTGGAGCTAGTTTACTTTTCTGTCCAAAACGCATCAAGCCTTTACGCGGAGACACTTTTAAAAACACATGGTCACCCACTTTGAACTCTACCAGTCGTCTCCTTTTGTCTGCATAGCTTTCTGTCGACTAAGAGCTATAATTAAACGTCGACGTATCAACTTCAACTTTTCAGTTGTCTCTCATACAAGCTCGGGTCCTAATAAGGTAGCTTCTCCCACTTCTACCCAGCATAAAGGGGACCTACACGGCCTACCATAGAGTGCCTCAAAAGGTGCCATTCCAATACTTGATTGATAGCTATTATTGTATGCAAATTTTACAAGTGGTAGATGATCCTCACACTTACCTTGAAAATCCATCACACAAGCCCTCAACATATCTTCCAAAATTTGAATAGTATGCTCTGATTGACCATCAGTTTGAGGATGGAAAGCTGTACTAAATAACAATTGCATACCTATAACTCTTTGAAGGCTTTGCCAAGATTAAACTGTAAACCTGGGATCTCTATCTGGCACCACTGAAACTGAAACTCTATACAATCTCACAATTTCTTTAATGTACAGCCGACTCAAAACATCCACCGAATCAGTTGTGTGAATAGGAAGAAAATGTGATACCTTTGTTAACCTATCTACAATCACCCATATTGCATCATTTCCTTTCAAAAAAACGTGGTAATCCAGTAACAAGATCCATGGTTATGTAGTCCCATTTCCATTCTACTACAGGAAGTGGTTGGAGTAATCCTGCAGGCTTTTGATGCTCAGCCTTCACTTGTTAACAAGTAAGGCATCTGGACACATTTAACAACATCCCTTTTCATTCCTTTCCACCAAAATTGTCAACGTAAGTCATAATACATCTTAGTACCACCAGGATGAACAATCAATTTAGAATGATGAAATTCCTTAAGGATATCATCTTTACACTCTTTACTTGATGGAACAAAGATCTTGCCCTTGAATCGTAAACTCCCATCCGAACCAATTGTCCAATCAATACTTCCATCACCGTGTAACACTTGCTCATACAAGGTTCTAGTCTCTAAATCTTGATGTTGCAACTCAATCACTCTATGCACAAGAGACGGTTGAGCAACAAGTGTAAAAAGGCGAATTTGATCTCCGCGATCCTCAACCAAGATATCATAATCATGAATAGACTGCAACATACTCCATTCTCCTATCATTGCACTAACCATAGCTCTCGACTTTCTACGTAATGTGTCAGCCACCACATTTGCTTTACCTGGGTGATATTGGATAGAGAAGTCATAGTCTTCCCAATACTCCATCCATCTTCGTTGTCTCAAGTTCAAGTCTTTTTGGATGAAAATATATTTCAAACTTTTACGATCACAAAAAACTTCAAACCACTCACCATATAAATAATGTCACCAAATTTTCAAAGCATACACTACTGCAAAAAGTTCTAAATCATGGGTGGGATAATTCTGCTCGTGAGGTTTCAACTGGTGAGAAGCATAGGCTACACCCCGACCTTGTTGCATTAACACACACCCTAATCCATTCAAGGAGGCATCAGTGAATACTACATAATCAACTCCACGTTGTGGTATCACAAGAATAGGTGTGGAAGTTAATCTTTTCTTCAATTCTTGGAATGCTTGCTCACATGCATCATTCCATTCGAATTTGACTCCTTTCCTTGTTAACCTAGTCATTGGTGCAGCCAATCGAGAAAAGTGCTCAACAAAACGCCGATAGTAACCTGCTAGAACCAAGAAGCTACGTACTTCAAACACATTCTTTGTTCATTTCCATTTCATAATTGCTTCCACTTTCGATGGATCCACTGAGATTCCTCGTCTTGACACCACATGGCCTAAAAATTTTACTTCTGATAGCCAAAATTCACATTTTCTTAGCTTGGTATAAGGACGATGCTCTCTCAGTGTTTAAAGTGCTATACGTAGATGTTGCTCATGTTTAACTTCAGATGAAGAATAAATAAGGATATCATTCACAAACACAATTACAAATTGATCCATGTGAGGTTTGAAAATATGGTTCATCAAATCCATAAAGGCAGCATGAGCATTAGTTAGTCCAAATGGCATGACCAAAAACTCATAATGCTCATAACGGGTACGAAAAGCGGTCTTTGGTATGTCTCCTTCCTTTATTCTCAACTGATGATAGCTTGAACGAAGATCTATCTTGGAAAAACAACAAGATCCTCTTAACTGGTCGAACAAATCATCGATCATAGGTAAAGGATATTTGTTTTTCATTGTAACCATATTTAACTGCCTATAATCGATACATAAGCACAATGAACCATCTTTCTTCTTGTAACAATCTAATATAACTCGATAAGTTGACAACCAATCCATTCCTAATATCACATCATACTCAGTGAAATTCGTAAGTATCAAATCAAATGACAACCTGTGCCCATTGATCTCTATAACACAAGAACGACATATCTTCCCAACTTCTACGGTACTGCCCATGGGTGACTCCACGTGTAATACAGAATCCAATAAATCAGACTCTAATCCTAATGAAGATGCAAAATGAGTAGATATAAAGGAATGAGTTCTCTGTCTCTTAGCTGAACGATCATGCTGTCTCATTCCTCTAGAAGGTAAGCCAATACCCCCCATTCTGTGACTCTGAGAGATCTCCTGTTCTGCGACCAAGACAGTCTCTACTCTATCAATATATGTCGTCAATCTATATACTGCAATTGAGGGTCTGATGTCATCTCTCAATCCCTTTTGAAATCTCCGAGCCTTGCTAGCCTCATCTGCTACCAAACCAGGTGCAGAACGGGATAAGGCAGTAAATCGTGCCCCATATTATTGCACTGTCATGTTCCTTTGTGTCAAGTATATGAACTCATTTTCCTTCTGATCACGAAAAACTATAAAAAAATCTTTGTCTAGAAAAGCAGTAGAGAAATCTCTCTGAGTAAGGATATTTCCTTCTCTAATACGCTCAACAGATGTCCACCACTGTAATGCATCTCCTGTCAACAAGTGGGTTACCACCCTGACCCGTAAATCCTCTTCAACTTGCAAAAGGTTAAAGAGGTGCTCAATTCGTATAAGCCAGTCTTCTACAACATTTGTATCGGCTCTCCATGAAAAATAGGAGGATTGTGATGTTGGACCTCTCTAAGAGCATTCTTCACTCGATTGTCAACACCTATCACTAATATCGGTTGTGGTGGTGGTGGTGGTGGGTTAACACGAAGAGTATCTCTAACTGTGTTTGCCATTGTCTCTACCAATGTATTGGCCACATCTCTCATAACCCTATAAAACTCCGACCTCTCACCACCCTCAGGTGGATTGGAACTCGAAACACCTCACGTACGAGAACTCATTATTTGGTTTTATCAATGGCAAAGACATAAGTGACATAATTCTATAACATATAGAACAGAAACATAACAAACAAATATTCAAGGCACATGTAAGCACACAAGACATAACTCTACCCCTTCCAAACCATCTACATCCTTTTCCGAGGTCCACAGTAAAGCTTAGGCTTTGATACCACTCTGTCACGCCCTAAAATCTCTTATTTAGAGATTTTAAGAGTGATTGATTAAGAAAAATAATAAAAAGACATCGTCAATATCTCACTTTTTTAAAAAAAAAATCATTTTCCAATTCATACATATATTTATGCATATCACATGAATCCATTATAATATCTGGCTATTTGTTCAAGATAAACTTTACATACACTGATGACCAAACTTAGTACATAGGTTGGTAATCACATAATAAAGTTCCCTATCACGATTTAGGCTAGTCAAAACATTTCTCAAAACCATCGCATGCATGTAAACGCCCAGACTCCCTAGGAAGGCCTTGGAACACCACTAGTACGAATATCTTTTTGTATACCTGTGAAGGGAGGGGGTGAGCATATAGCCCGATAGGAAAGATTCTAACATTATACTAAATCACAAGCATTCAAATAGTTACTCAATTACATAGTTACATAACCAATTATAATAAGTCAAGCAATCATTCTCATTCACACATCAAGGTATCACTTATTCACTTAACAATCAAAATCTTTCATCTAATGTTTCCCTTAGACCCGTATCTAAACGGCCCATCTAAGGTCTAACATTTCAAGCTTATATTCGTATTCCCCTTGGATTCGTATCCAAAACGGCCCATCCAAGGTCCAACACATCAAGTTTATATTCGTGTTCCCCTTGGATCCCTATCCAAGACGGCCCATCCAAGGTTCAACACCAAGAATTTCATATCTGCATTCTCCTTGGATCCGTATTCAAAACGGCCCATCCAAGGTCCAATGCATACACTTATAAACCTTTCAATATAATTTCTAAAATAAGTCTCAAGGCAATACAGTTTTAATGAAAAATCCAGACCTGTCAAGAGGGTGCACGCAGGTCGTGTCAGTTCTGTAATTTCGCTCGACACTCGACAACTCGACACTCAACACTCGACATGTAAGTGTCGAGTCGTGTCAGATTCACAACCGACACTCGACACTTACATAGCCAGACACTCGACACTTTCATAACACGACACTCGACGCTTTCATAACACGACACTCGACACTTTCATAACCAGACACTCGACACTACATGTTGAGTCGTGCATACGACACTCGACACCAGCCACTTGACCCTCGACACTACCTGTCGAGTCATGCATATGACACTCGATCCTTGACACTACATGTCGAGTCGTGCATACGACATTCGACACTCGACACCTACATGTCGAGTCGTGTCGGATTGTCTCAAAAGATACAGAGTTGTGAAAATGTTTAGATCTGTAAGACGAACAATATCATTTCCAGATTTAAAAAATTCACCAAAATTTCATTTTAAATCCAAATTCAATGAAATCAGTGGCTATTTAAAGCTTCATATGTCTATTTTCCTAAAGAAAAAAAAAATTGCACAAATCACAATCCAGAAAAATGCAGCAGCTCAAATAACATAGAACTATCATGTGAACTACTACTTCCATCAAGAACAACCTCTCCTTCACTTCATAAGCACATAATTTCACAACTAATTCATCATCCAAGCAACAAACAATCAATTCAACAATAAA
Source organism: Boswellia sacra (assembly GCA_013180625.2). Classification (NCBI taxonomy): domain Eukaryota; kingdom Viridiplantae; phylum Streptophyta; class Magnoliopsida; order Sapindales; family Burseraceae; genus Boswellia; species Boswellia sacra. The sequence goes on from SNVD02007602.1 coordinate 27,439, forward strand.
TCACATGCATTGCAAACCAATATCAATTAAAACAACAAAAATAAACAACACGATTTAAGTATAGTGTTAGAAAATCCTTACTTGGTTTCTAAGCCTATACACCTCTTTGATTTTTCCCTTCTTTTCCTCTCTTTTTCTTCCTTCTCTTTTTCTTCTTTCTCTTTTTCTTCTTCTCCTTGTTCTCTCTCTCTCTCCCTTTAGCCGTAAGACCCTCCTCTTCTATCGCCAACTGAAAGAAAAATATCCCCCTCCCTTTGGAACCCTAATGTCTCTTATATATACAAGGCCTTAATTCATGGGCCTAAGTCCACTAATTTTTCAAGCCCATTTAATCCTTACCAAATTCTAACACAAGCCCACAACTATAATCCAACTCAATTCTCATTTATTTAAACTTGGTTTTACAACTACTTCATGGCCTAAAGCCCATCAAATTCAAATAAAATTACTCAAATACCCTTAGGCATAGTTTCTAAATTTTGTAATATATATATACATACATTTTTTTTTAAACTCTACAGAAACAACTTGGAACTAACTTGGGTTTGGGTTTGAGTGAACCTAAGAAGGCCAAAACCATGGTTTTGCTCACTGTCCAGTGACCATCAAGCATCATAAAATTCCCATTGGACCAACATTAGTGATGTACCACGAAGCTAGGCTTATAGACCAAAAACCAATACCCCAATAGGCCTTAAAACACAAAAACCATGCACTTCGGACTTGAGTTCAACACACTTGGGCTTGGTTAATTTGAATTTGGCTTAGGGCTTTTCAAGAAACCTTTTGGCCCATCAAATCCACATGCCCTGGATTTGTTCTAGGGCTAGCTGCCACGTCCAAAGCAACTCCAAGGCCCATTTGCACAAACCCTCAGACCTAAGGTTTTTGGCGCACAACTTTTGTGGCCTAAACCCTAGCCTCCTCCTATGTTGATTCAACCTCCATGCTCCTTGAATAAAAATACAAAGAAACTTCTAAGGCCATGTATTAAAATAGATTCACAACCATTCAAATATTACAAAATTCATCACATAAAAATTGGAATAAAAATATAGAAAAAACTATAATATGACATCAACTAAAACATGTTACTCGCATAAAAAGTAAACAATTTTTGTTACTAGTCGCTCATTAGTGGAGGAACCAAAGCTTTGATGCCAATTGTAGGAACCC
>SNVD02007604.1:0-29685 GCA_013180625.2 Boswellia sacra
AAAAGGAAAAGTGATTCCAAGGAAAAGAAAAAATAATAATGATACGAAAGCTCTCTATATGTATGTCATTGATGTAGAAAGAAGTGGCCCTCCTCAGGTTCTAATCCGTATCTTCAGCCTATTAACTTTTCATTACTAATCAACAGGATATAATACTTAAATAAAATCAATTTAATGTTATAAACGTTGCCTAATTAATTGCTTGAGCTGGATCTTCCTATCCTCATCAGTAACTTGGACCACCATCATCATCGAGACTCCACAAAATCTCCACCATATTGTGTTCCCCGCCATGGCTTGATCGGCTGCGGGAGTGGGTATGAACTCTTACATAATAAATATTCTTAAAATTTGGATGACCAATGGAGCTCAGAAAGCTAATCGATCAACACATGGCCAACTTCTATATTATTTTAGTAACTAATTAAGATAGATTTCATAGCTCGTTAATGTCAAGCTTGACCTAATTGCAAATGAACTTCCTAAATATGAGGTCTTTAATGATTTTTAAATTATTTTTAGAAGATAATTATGATAATATTTAAAATTTTTAAGGAGATTTTTGCCCATTTTTCAGACAAAATGGACCTTCTTTACGATTAATTATAATTTTAAATAACAATGAGTATATACAAAGATATATATTTAAAAAAAAAAATTGACTAAAAACTGAATGTGGTAAAAAGTTAAGAAATCAAACTAGATTTCTCACAAATTCAACTCTTACAATTCTTTTACATAATTTTTTTATGATGATATATGTTAACAATTATATCATTGATGTCTCTATAATTATATATATTATTGTACTGATAAATATCAAAAAATTTATTCAAAAATTTTTCCTGGGCTACTGAAAGCTCGGGGGATGATCTCATCTTTTTCAAACTAAAAGTACTATATCTAGGTGATAGGATATTTAGAGGAGTTTTTGATAGGAACAAAAGAAAGAGAGAATTTGATTGGATATAATGATCAATTCAATGAATAATGATAAGGTTTTATGTATGTATACATGTTTATATTTAATAATAGAAGTAAATACAAGAATGTATAGTTTGAGATTGATGTAAATGGCTAAAAAATCTTCGGCTTCATATGACTATCAATCTAATAAAATGAGAATATTCTTATTATTTATAATTTCTACCTAATTAAATAATGTTAGTTCTAAAATTAAAGTTTAAACTATAATTGATAGAATTTGAATTTTGTAAAAATGTTACCCGTATAATTAGTTTGTATATATGTGGAGACCATATGGGAATTCCTATATTCTACAGGTATAGGAAAAAAAAAGGTTTGAAACAGTAAAGTACTCCGAGTGTATATATATATATACATATATATATACATATATATATACATACATAAATGGAGAGATGGTAGAAGTGGGAAGGTTGAATAAAGACAACTTTGGTTGGATGCGTGCGTACAGGGGAATTGGGACAATTAGGTTGCAAAAGAAGGGCAGGGAAGGGCGTAGTTAAATAGGGTTTAAAGGAATGTTGTTGGCAGGTTATATTCCGACCGAGTGGCATTGAAGAAGGCATACGAATCATATCTTTGGTTCGAGAACAGAACAGTGACTGACAGTAGTAATCCCTGGATCAGTTGAGACTTGAGAGTTATCATCATCAGTAGTACCATCAACACATCTCTCTACTTGCATATTCCAAAATCTAGGACCAGCAGCTTGGTTGGCCTACTAATAATTGCCTGGTCCATTCAGATCCCGCAATGGCCATTTCTATCATCTCCTGCCGACTATTTTCTTCTCCTTTTTCATTATCTATTCCTCAACTCCACACTTGATCATCATCTAATTAACTGACATTACGATTATATATATACTTCAGCCTGGGGCAACTTGCATCATGATTTTTTCTGTCTCTTGGCTTGCCATGGATATACTAATTAATTGAATTGATTAATTTCTATATATATAAGGGGTGTAACACTGTAATTCTTCTATCACTCAATCTCTTAATTAATTATCTAATAAAGTAATGCTAGACTTACAACATTCCTATAACCTAAATTTTACTACATGATGTAGCAGCCTACATGGTGAAAATTCACTGGAGGAGGAAAAAAATGAATGAGGGAAGTTACATCTCCAATAAGATTTTGTCATTTAGGCTGCTGCATCATATTGTAAAATTTATATTGTATGAATATTGTAAGTCTAGCATTATTGTATCTAATACATACAAACACAAGCTTCTACTCCTGTACTTAGTTCCAAATCATTTTGTTCATTTCTTCTTATATATAAAGAGTAAAAATATCTTCAGGCATGCATGCACCTAGATGTACTAACGTGGTCAAGTTCCACAGCGATATATTCTCAATCTATGTCACAGACTGATCACCCGGTTAAGAGATATCGAATATATGATAAAAGTGATTTACCTTTAGACAAAGTTAAGAAAAGTAGAGTTTCTTTCACCGAATATAAGATACAGAGCCTTCAAGCATGTACGTTTTAGAAATCTCTTTGATAAATAGTATTTATTGGAGTTCTGGGAAGTGTGTCGCTAGCGGTTACCTGAAGCTGAAGCCCCTTAAAGAGTTGAATATATAGTTTAGTTGCGGTGCATGAGTGCATGGTCCAGCTACACGTGACAGCCACGCTGACAAAACAAGACCCCAAGAGAAGAGCAGCTTTCCCTGTAATGTAGATGCATATGGAGCACATGCGTGGTCATGGATTTGGACCATCCAGTTTGATGTATTTACATTTACTGCTTTTTATTGTTGAGTGGTCCAAGAATTTATGGTAGTAACCGTCTCAAATTCTGATCATTTCTATTAGGACCATTACGTTAAATGCATAATATATACATTAGATTATATACAGAAAAAAGGTATCTCTTGTTAGGATTGAATCATCAATTCATGTATCTATATTTCCTTTTCATTTCATTACTCGAAATATTATTAGCACTATTAGTTGTCATCCATGATCCATAATATATCTCTTGACAACGACATAATTGTTTGATATGCCAGGTAATATGCAGAATAGATGTTGTTAAAATAATGCTACATCTATAACTAATATCCACAATCAACTTTTCATAGAACCCAAGTTGTTAAAATATATGATTAGATGAATAATTATTATGCCGTAAAATTTAATATTCTTCACTTACTTTAATTTTTTTTCCCATCCAACAATGATTTGACAACTCGGTTTATATAAAAGTTGTTTGTAGATGAGTTGTAGGTGTAGTAGCACTCGTTAGAAACAGTAACTCTAGATTTATAACCTAGATATAACCTAAACTCTACAACCTGATGTAGCGATTTACATTATAAAATCTTGTTAGAGATGTAATTTCTCTCTTTTTTTTTTCTCTTCTAGTGAATTTTTATCATATAGACTACAACATCAAGTTATAGAGTTTGGATTGTATGTAGGTTATAAGTCTAACACTATTGCATAAGAAAAATCAAGTTACATTAACATATCTCAGTAATGCTAGACTAAGAACCTATATACAATCCAAACTCTACAACTTGATGTGACAGTCTACATGACAAAATCCTATAGGAGATGTAACTTCCATCATTCTTTTTTGTTTTTCCTCCTCCAGTAAATTTCTGCCATATGGACTGTCACATTAGATTGTAAAGTTTGGGTTGTATGTAAGTTGTAAGTCTAACACTACTGGATATAGATACATATATACATACATAATACGCGCGCGCGCGCACACACACATACATGTATATATATATATATATATATGTATATGTATATGACTAAGAAATTTACTTTCAAGTGTGCATTAAATTCTCCCTAATCAATGCCTATTGAAGTAGCTAGATGGAACTGTTGTTAATTTTATGTGAGCTCTTTTTTTTTGTTCTCCATAAATAATATTTACTGCTCTATCTGCGAGCATGCAATTCAAATGAGCTAATTAATTGTCTGGCTCTCTTCTTCTCTATGTACTTTGTAGGAAAGAGTTATATAGGACAGACTCACAAAGTCATTTTACTAATTGGGGGAGTCTATCTAATTAAGAGATGATAAATAATCACGTGTGTAGTTGAGAAGAAGGAGAAAGAAGGGACAAATCAACTTTTTTATCCAATTAATTAATTGTAATGTTTGTTGATGTGTTGAGAAAATGGAGAAAACCTTTGAAAAAAAAAATGTATTTTCAATTGTTTCAACACGTGGACAAAGTATAAATGGTCAGTCATACCATCTCAACATACTGATATGGCAAATTTGTCTTATATAAGTTTTTTTCCTCCTTTGGTCTACTTTCCTTTAGTTCTCACCAAATTTGACATAGTATGCTTCTCTAAGTATTTTCTTCTTTTTTAGTTTACATCTCGTTGAGTTCTCACCAGATAAAAACTAACATAACATTCAGTATTTTCTAGTTTTATTTAATTCTCCACTCAAAGTAAATTGTAAATTATTTAAATAAAAGTAACTTCCTGGCCTATAATTAATTTCTTTCTCTATAATATATATATATATATATATATATATATATATATATATATATATTATATCTTCATAAATTCAACGTACAATTACCTTATATTCATGTTTTGCATCTTGTTTTGGTGCGTGGCAGAAAGCACCTAATTTTTAATGATCATAATCATCCTCATGCATCAGGGTTAAAGTTAATGTTAAATGTGGTCCATCATTAATCACATTTGTAAAAGATTTCATATTGTTTTCTATAACAAGTAAACTACATGCAATCACAAATTTCTTTACGCAAACTATGTACTAATTTTGCCATATTTTTATTCAATTTATTCTCTTTTCTTTGCACTAGTAACTAGTTGGTTAGTCCTTAAAAGGAGAGACTCCTATTTTGACATAGTGTAGATCTAGGTGAATCTAGCATGCATAAATATATTTATAGAGATAGTTTTTGGGGGATCGGAGATGATTACAAAATGATATAGTAGCGTGAAACATGATTTCTTTTTTGAGTTTGTGCTCGCTTTATTACGTAGATGAAAGGGGCAAGACATGCAGGCGCGAGACTGTGAATGGAGAAAATGAGTTGTCAGAAGAGAAGAGAGGGTGAGCGAGCATTAGGTAAGGATTGTTGAGTTGAGAGAGAAGAATATGCTTTAATTTAACCTTTGAATTGAAGTTCCCTTTCTTTTTTCAGTATAGATCATACGGGACCACCCATTTACAGTTTGTCTTGTTCAATCATAAGCTCATCCCTCACCCACACTCCGCATGTTCTGGGACTCTAAAGTGATATATTGAACAGTTGCACTTTCTCTACACTTTTTTGTAGTAAAAGTAAGATACTTCGTATCCAACTAGTGATTGTATTACAAAACCAATTAAAAAACAACTCAATCATCATCAAAATTAAATCAATATCTCACCTCTATCTATGCTAATTAAAACAAAGTAGTAGTGAAGTGTTAGTGTCACACAGCTATACCGGTTTTTATAAAGAAAGAAATCAATATTAATCGAATCAATAATATATTGCGAGTATATATGCTTTTGGTGAAGTGCTTAATTATGAGATTAGTATAAAAAGAATGTGCCAAATAGAAAGTAATGACGATGCTGTATCTTAGATGTATGATTCATTCCCACGATCATCATGAGGTGGCAAAAGACGAGAATGGATATATATAGCAGACGACCCTACAAGATTTTCCACCTCTAGCTGAACCCCCGTCTCTTCCCCAGCAGTTAGAGAGTGACAATTGAGAGAAAAGATGGTGCTTTGTTGCAAGTGAACATGTCTGAGAATGATGACTAAAGGCATGACCTGCAACCCACTTGATGGATCACTTTTCGAGTGCAATTTCGTCTCTTTTTTTTTTTTTGTGGAATCTTAGTGGATACCGGGAGAATCTACCCTAATGAGAGATGCTAATCAAGTCCAATAAAAAGTACAAAATCCTTGAAGATTTCTTTCCGGATTCAAGGGATTATCTCTGCTTTGCTATGCTAGCTTTTTAGTTTAGAGTTGTTGGGAGCTGGAAGGGGTTCCACCTTGTTGAGAATGAGTGGAGAACTCGAAACACATTCTTCGACTTTGCGTTCTTTTTGGCGCAAATAAATCTAGCTCCCCAGATATATATATGTTAAATCACTTCTACATATATAAATAAATAAGAATAATATATATTTATAGTGGACATCGAGTTATCTCTATCCACTACACGTTCCATTCATGAAACATCAAAGCGTGACTCAGGTTCTTTTATCTTGTCATATATATATATATATATATATATATATATATATATATATATATATATATAAAATACCCCACGAAAGATTATTGTGTTAAGCTCAATTTTTAAGTCTAAATTAGTTATTTAATTTTCTTAGACACTTAAAAAATCCGAGATTTTTTAGAATATGTGACAAATTATTGTTGTAAGGCTATATATGGATCCCTCGATAACAAAGTTTAATTAATTGCGTACTATTGGCTATTTTATAATTGCATTTGGCAGCATATGGTTGTTTTTTTTTCCCCGTTTATAAAAATGAGAAGATGCACTCCCCACGAGTACTTCTCTTTGCCTACTTTTAGGTGGTGAATACTGGTGATCATTTTTATTTGTTTTAGAAACAGCCATTCAATACTCCAACTAGTTTGAAGCTTAGTTTAGATGGAAAGAAAACGATATCATGTAACATATTTTTTTTAATCTTCTTAATTGAGAAAAAATAAGTTCTAGGATACATGCTCAACTTGCAATTTCTTTACTTTCTCTAAAGAAATCCCAGTAAACTACTTTTAAGTGTAATCTTGACATTGATCACCCTTTTGTATGCAACTGTTCCATTTTGGCAAACTCTTATATATGTCAATCTGCTGATGGGTTGAGTTCGAGTTACAAGATGACTTATGACAATTAATATATCAAACGTCTTAGAAGCTCAAGCCAATGGTTTAATGTAATATTTACTATGAGATTAAATTCTATATACTGACAACAAAACAGTTTTAAAATCTTTTTTCCTTCAAAAGTATGTAAATGCATAGTCCATTGAGAACACTAGGCAGTATGAAACAGAACAAGGAGGAAAAGAAATAGTGAGCCAATAGGCCAACTTAAAACCTAGCGTTAAACCTGATGGGCTGGATTGGGCCCAAAATACCCATCAATTAATAGGGCCCATGCAGTACGTTGATTAGACTACCCCTACTTTCTCCGACGACTTCAAAACTTGTAACTTTTATACGGGGAAATGTCACAAGCCACCCTATTTTTTACCTTAATTTTATCCAAAAATCTTTTTTGCACTTTTGCATAAGTAGGGATGGCAAAATCTGATTGCGGGTTTGGCGTTTCCATACCTGAACTGGACAAAATCTTTTTTTCTTTCGGACGTCGCTAAATCTTTTGATTTTTTCGGGTTTTTCTTTTCTTCCGGTGCAGGTGTCTGCGGGTTTTAGGATTGTATATACCGCAACTGCACCACAACCAAAAAAAACTCCGGATTTTTCCCGACTTGTCCCCACTTTTTTTTCTTAATTTTTAACTTTTTTAAATAAATCAAAGAAAATGAGGTTGTTTAATTTAATATGCCATAAAGATGTGCTTGATAGCTGTAGAAAATTTTGTATAATGTGTTTTTCAACACCCAAGTTCGAATCGCAATATATTACTTGATTAATTAGTTTTCATTAAATATGTAAAAAATAACTTATATATCTTTGTCTACCAATTATTATAGTAAAAAGGTATGTGGTCTTGTTGTTAACAGTTGAAATTCAACTCCTTGGTCATGGTTTAAATCTTGGTATATATATTTTTGGTTTGGATAAATTGCTTGAGTTATACGGGTGCGGGGTTTACTCAGCAATACCACACCCAGACTAATTTTCTCTTCAAAATCCCCGCAGATGGACTTTCCACTTGGATTGACTGATAAAATCCGGGTACCCCGACCATGCGGGAAAAATTACCATCCCTATGTATAAACGTTGTCCCTACCTTTTGAAAAATTCATCATGAACAAACCTTCTATTAGTTTAGCTATTAGAGGACATCGTTTTTCCATCCAGAATCTCAATAATTACTAGAATGCCCTTAACCCAAGTTTTGAAAAACATATGCATAAATAAAATATGCATTTAGAGATGAAATGACCTTTTTACCCTTAATAAATTCAATAAAACATGGGATGGTCCCTACACATTTGACCATGTAAAATGACTATTTTATCCCTAACTAAATAAAAAAGGAATGTAATCGTGTTTTAGAAACGATATTACAAAAGCGAAATATATTCAAAACTAAAAAAGTTTATAATTTGTTTCATAAAAATACTGAGTATGAACTTAGAACTTGAAATCTAAAAACCAGAAAACTTAGAACAACAACACCAAGTTTTGCATCCAGAAAATTCCATAACTCCACCCAAATGCCATCTAGATAATCTAAAAACCATTGCCACCATAGTAAGCTGCTACCGCACCACGAAAGTCTCCCATAGCAAGCACAACAACCAACCACACCATCAAATCTCAGCAAGCTGCATCCCAACACAGCTAAAAGCAAAAGCTCCAAACACCTAGTTCAACACAACCTCAAATATGACTCATTTTTTTCCTAACTATCACCACCATGACTACCAACTCATTCCTTTTTTTTAAACATTTTCTTTGTATCTTTTAATTTTCATAGCAACCAAACAAATTAAAAAAAAACTAAAATCTCATGTCAATCCAATTAACGATTCAATTAAAACATGAATGGCTATGCTCACCACTAAAACAATTGCATCTAGATTCAAAATATCTAACAGCAGTATCAACGAATTGCCCCATGTGACCACCACTAACAGTTTTGTAAACATCCCAAACAACCATCTCCAACAAGTCATACAGAAGGGAAACAGTGAAAAAAATAGCAACAAGCAATGAAGAATACGTCCTCGCCCACCATTTTTTGTGCTAAACCCATGGTACTCCACCACACACCATGAAATTCACCCTTTTTTTTCACCAAAATCAGAGCTTTAATAGGCCTAAATCGGATGGCAACCACCATCTTCACTTTCCATTTTCCAAAAACCAAGCATTCTAGTCACCACCACCTCAGATCTGTGAGTTCTGAACTATGAAGTTATGTGCGATATAACAGTTAACTGTAAAATAAAATGGCATATGAGGATTTTATGTGGTTCGATTATAAAACCTACATCCACGGATAGTTTTAAGCTGCAATTCACTAAGTTCTTGTTTGTACAATCTTTAGGATTGTTTACAGTGCTGACTCACTTTCACATACTTACTTAATCTTTGTAAAATAAAATCCTGTCAAGATCTTAAATTCTAGTGATACTATTCACTCTCTGTCGTTGCAAACTTAACAATACATCGTATGTTAAGTAAAACATAACCACGATGTCTGATACTGAATTACATAAACACTCAACTCGCAAATTCTCTTAAGTGTATATTAACTTAAACAGACCTAAATGAAATTCATGCATGATCATAATCTCTCATACATGAATAAAACACTCATAAAATAATATCAAAGAAGCATTCCAATTTGCGTTGAAGCTCTCTTCTTAATTCTTGAAAAAACATACCGTGACATACACACGCCACCTCTATATAAGTTATGCAGAATAACATTATATATAGGGTGATATCTGATTGTGATATTCCTTCAAAATCCTGTAGAATTTTAATCAAAAATTTAATTAGAATAAAGAACAATACTTTAGAAAGTGATATAAGCAATCTCCTAAATAGAATATGACATAAATATACTCATAATTCAACTAGGATAAATCAATAATGTCTTAATTTAAATAGATATTCATTATGAATCAAATACTTTTTAGATCACACTTCTAGAAACAGTAAAATAAGAAATAATGTAACACAATCTTTTTATCTGTAAGTTGGTCAAAATAATCATGTGCATAGCACATGCAAGAGTGTCACACGTTGATATCAACAATCTCCTCATTTTTGGCAACTTGTGATGAAAACACCAAACTGTTTCTGATCAAAGAATAGCATATAAAAATAAGTTCAAAACAACAATAATCAATCATGATCCATCAAACAGAAAATGAAATACTTAAAGAAATAACAACTGTGAATTTATAACTCACATAACGAAATAATGTTTGAATGTAAATATCCTGTAAAACTAAGTGAAGTTGACAAACCTGTCAAACAACATTCAACCAAAGCATGCTTATAGCTAAAAAAAAGTGACAAAAACATCAAACAAATTAAATATGCAGGTAAGAACTCAAAACACAGTAAAGTAGAACCTACAAAGTAATAAATAAAAAACACAAGTCATAAAGCAATTCGAATTCAAATATAAGACCCCCCTTAACTTACTACCTCTGAAGTCAAGTAGAATCTGTTCAAACAAAAATATGAGAACAGAATTAGAAACTTCTTCTCTCCCTTGATTTCATAACAAGTTCCAAAAAAAAAAAGGAAACAGAAAACACATTAACGAAGTCAGGTAGACTTGCAAACAGGAGTTGAAGATGAACTGCCAGGTCATTTCTTGATCCTACTAGTCTTAGTCTTGAATTACTTTTGCAAGTGGTTGAAGGTGTAGGCTATTCAGAAACCACGAGAGTGGCTTGTTCTTCAGTTGTATCAGATGAAGTAGTAGTGACCGTTGCCACAATCTTGCAGATTTTCTTGTCAAGTCTATCTGCATTATTTCAATTGGCTGTGACTCAGCAACAGGTTATTGTAGATCCACAAGAGATTTTGCTACAAGTTGGGTTGGGATTCCCTCTGCTGTTTCTAGTGTGTCTGCTTTAGGAGCTAGTTCATGTGTGTGTTCTACATCAGGTGTGTGTTCTACTTCATATGGAGATGAGTACAGGTTGTTCTGCTTCAGGAATATTGTTAGGTTCTTCTTCAGAAGATGGTAAAGATGATGGTATTGCGAGTTCATCTTGAGCTGGTTCATCTGACAAGGATTCATCTCGCAGTTTTGTAACTATTGTTGCAACTGTCTCAGTCTTCTTGTTAGATTATTTCTTCACCACTTTTATCTTCTTCTTGCTCTTCAGATCAGTTCCTTTAGCTTTCTTCTCTAATTTCTTTTTCAATTTTTTTTTTCTGCTGTCATATCTGTCTTAACAGTAGGTTGTTCAGATTGTTTCTCTTCTAGCATTTGGTCTGCAAAATGCTCTTGCCCCAAATTTTTAGTTTCCATAGGTTGTGATTCTTCTGTAGCAACAGATTTTTCAGCAAGTTTATTCTCTAATTCAGATTGCTTTGCTTTGATGTCCTTGAGATCCTACATAATATTAGACAAAACTGAATTGATCAAAGCAAACTGCCTTTCACATTGCTCATTGGATTGTTCAAACTCTTCTTGGTTTTGGTTCAGGGACAAGCAAAATAGATTTGTCATACAGTTGATGCAAAAATCTTTTTGTGATGGATTTAGACGAAATCTCAGTGTGCTCTTTTAGGCTAATGGGAACACCATTTTGAGCTAAAATATCTTGAGTCAAACAAGGAAATACAAGAAAATGGTAATCAGATTTATATGGTACAATTTGGACAATCATCCTATAAATCCATAAACCTAAATTGATTGGTTTATTTATTCCCAAATAGAACATAAATTTCACTCTATCTCCCCAACCTGGTTCTGATGTGAAGAAGGGAATCAATTAAACTTTGCTATCTTATGCAGAATCCTATACGTCTTTCTAAGGTATAGTTCATCAATGCCATCTTTCGGCTTCTAAACTAAATCACTTATACTTGTTAATTACAATTGCCATATCAAGATTTTCTTCAACAGGGTGTAAACTACCAATTGGCAAATCAAAGAAAGTGTTGATGACATTCGGTGAAAATTTCACAAATTTTCCTCTACAATACAATTTATGATAATGAAAGTCCTTCGGTCCATCAATTGAAGTAGTGATATTTGCATAAAATTCTTGAATCAAAGACTTAATAGAGGGTACGAAGTTGTTTACCGTTCTAGTCCAGTAAATTAACTCAAGAAGTTTACTCAATCTATACTTGTTGAGATCGGTTACCTTCACTGGTTTTTCTATCTACAACTTCCTCTTTGATGTATATTTCAAGAAATTTTGCTTAACAGCTGCTGTGAGGAATTTGTTGAACTTTGGCTTCACTTTCTCCTTCATTCGTTTAAATTAGCTTAACTCATCTTCACTCATTGCAGAATTAATCAGGATCTTTACATGCTGTTGTTGAGACTGAGACGACTAAGAATTGTCATTACAGTTGTGACGAGAGTCGTTTGAGGAAGACGATGTACTGGTGGTCTTCGCAGATTTAGATGAGGTTGCCATTGTTAGGGTTTGAGAGCTGCACGTGTTTTGCTAGAACAGAGAAAAGCGAGACAAGAGAGAGAATGGATGCAAAGCTGGTCGACTGTGATATGAATTAAAAGAGCCTTAACTATGTTTGCGATATACTTGGGATTTGGGAAGAAAACAAGTTTTAATAAATTCGGTTTCCTATTAATTTCAAAATTTAATTCCTTTTCCAAAACAACCTCATTAATATTATTGATGAGATAAATTCAAAATTTGATTTCCATTAAAATAAGGAATTCAATAGAGTTAGGATTTCCACCACTGAAGTTTCTCTCCCTCAATCCAATAAAACTGGCATGGCATTTTGACATATAGACACATAATAAAGTCAAATTTCAGTTAGGCATAAAAAACATCGTAGGTTATGAAAACCATAACAGAAAATAATTACATTTCACATAACAACAATATTTGGACATCATATAAATCATTCTAAAGAAGCACATTTCAGAGCTATTTATAATCTTCATATGAAAGTTGTTTACCTTTATTTTTCACTCAATTAAGATGTCAAAAATATCATTTTGACATATTCATAAAGAATTAATCACATTAAATTATGAAATAAATACAACAGCTTTCACTTTCACAAAATATAGAGTTAGCCTTTTTCATTTGAGTGGTTGACCTCAACATATTTCTTAGATACCTTGAGGTTACTCTTAATGATGGCTTTCACACATCATATATTGGTAGCCCTTTCTGTATTTTTTATTTTAAACTAGTATCTTAACATTCACGTAGTTTTATATTACAGCTCACACATACTTAATTAGAAAAAAAACTTATGATATTGCATATATAATTAACATAACAGTAAGCAATGCTTATTCAGAAAACTGACAGATGTCTAAGGCATTTCTTAAATTCTCAAATCTTGTTGCATGCAATAACTTAGTGAATAAGTCAACTAATTGTTTGTCAGTGGAAATGTGTTCAATGTGTATCATCTTAGACTCTACAAACTTCCTTATAAAATGATATCTTATGTCAATGTGTTTTGTTCTAGAATGCTGAACTAGATTTTTGGAAATATTTATAGCACTGGTATTATAGGTTTTTGTTCAATACCATAATCACTTAGCATTTGCTTCATTCAAAGTAGTTACATGCAACAATTCCCTGCTGCTATGTATTCAGCTTCTGTGTAGACAAATAGATGGAATTCTACTTTTTGCTATGTCAAGAAACTAAGTTCGTACCAAGATAAAAACATTCACCTGATGTGCTCTTCTTGTCATCTGTATTTCCTATCCAATCAACATCACTAAACCTTGCAAGATAACCATTTGTATCTTTAGAAAATCATATCCCATAATCATAGGTTCCTTGTATATACCTGATGATCATTTTAGCTACTATCATGTATGATTCTTTGGGATTTGCTTGAAATCTTACACAAAGTCTTACATTAAAACACAAGTCTGGTCTACTTGTTGTGAGGTATAACAAACTACCAATGATGCTTCGATATAAACTTGTATCAACCTCTTTTCCTGCATTGTCTTTTGAAAGTTTTAGGTTAGTACTGATAGGAGTTTTCATTAGTTTTGCATTCTCAAGTCCAAATTTCTTTACAAGGTTTCTAGCATATTTTGATTGGGATATGAATATCCTATCATTCATTGGTTTAACCGACAATCCAAGAAAGAAATTTAATTCTTCTATCATGCTTATCTCAAACTCTTCTTGCATTAACATAATAAAATCATCAGTTTTGCCTTGTTTGAGCAATAATGAAATAGTTAGATACATATTTGATAAACAAAGTCTTATCATTGCTGCCTCTACTATAACCTCTCTTGATCAAAAAGTTTATCAACCTTTCATACCACGTTCTAGGAGCTTGTTTTAACCCATACAAAACTTTATGCAATTTGTATACAAAATCGGGATGTTTAGGATTTTCAAATCCTTTAGGCTGTTCAACAAAAGCCACTTTATTGAGATAGCCATTTAAAAAGGTTGTTTTAACATCCATTTGGTACAATTTAAAATCAAGCAATTGCAAGTAATAATCTAATTGATTCAAGTCTAGCTACTGGTGCAAAGGTTTCATCAAATGCCTTCTACTTGTATGTAAACTTGTGCTACTAGCCTAGCCTTATTTTTTACTACTTGATTACTTTCATTAGTTTTATTTTTTAATATCCATTTAGTTCTAAAGACATTTGCATTTTCTGGCCTAGGAACCAATTCCCACACTTTATTCCTTTTAAACTGATTAAGTTCATCTTGCATTGTCTGAATCCAAACATCTTCTTTTAAAGCTTCTTTCATTTTTTTTGTTCAACTAATTAAACATAATATGCAAGTCTTACCTGATTTCTCACCTTGCTCCTAGTTTTCATCATTTCATCTGGGGTTCTAATGATTGAGCTGGTTGAATGTGCCTTTTTATCCAAGTGGGTGAATCTTTTCTTTCATCTTCATTTCTAATTGAGTTTCTGTTCAGATATATGTTGTCAGATGGCGTTGTTGTGTTTGATGTAACAGCAGTTGTTTCTTATTTCATAATTGAGTCCTTTTTACTGTTATTACTGTCTGGTACTGATCTTTTTGCATTCTCTGTAAAGCTGGTTATGCTTTCTTCGTGTAAGTACTTTGCAAAATCATGAAGATTATTTGACTCAGTTCGAAGATTATAGACTCGAAAAGCTTTATTGTTCTATGCATGTCCTACAAAAACTTCTTTATCACTTTTTGGATCTAATTTTTCTAACTGCTCTTTGTCATTTAAGATGTAACACCTACATCTAAAAACATGAAAATATTTTAAATTAGGTTTTTTTCTTTTCAAAATTTCATAAGGTGTCTGGTTAGTGTCAGGTCTTGAAAAAAACTCTATTTGAAATATAACAAGCAGTGCTTATTATTTCAACCCATAACCTTTTGGTCACTTTTTGCTATTGAGCATCACTCTAGCCATCTCTTGAAGAGTTTTGTTTTTTCTTTCCATAATGCCATTCTGTTCAGGAGTTTTGGGAGCTAAACATTCATGTTCAATTCCGTGATATTTGCAAAAGTCAGCATAGCTAACATTTTCAAACTCCTTACCATGATCACTTCTTATCCTCACTATCCTGTTAATGTTTGTGTTTTGCTCATTTTTAAGCTTAACACAAAGATTCCTGAAAGCTTCAAAAGTGTCAAATTTTTCTTTAATAAAATCAACCCAAATATATCTAGAGAAATCATCCATACAAACAAATATGTATCTCTTACTAGTAATGCTTTCAATTTATAATGGGACCTATAAGATCCATGTGAAGCAAAGCAAGTATTTTGGATGTGCTAAGATATGAGATTAATTTGTGTGCACTTCTAATTTGTTTTCCCATTTGATATGCTCCGCAAATTCCATTAATTTGTCATCAAGTTTAGGAACTCTTTTCACAGCACCTAACTTAGTTTATTTAACCAAGTCTTTGTAATTTAAGTGTCTTAATTTTTGATGCAACAATTCTAAATCTGACATCCTAGCATGAAATGTAATTTTTACCAAATAACAATTATCCGAAGATATATTTTCTTCTAAAATGCATTTACCAAGATTTCTAAAACCATGCATTTGTCTTATGTGAAATTAACAATATACTTGTCATCACATATCAGATTAACACTAATTAGATTAGCTTTCAAACCTTCAACCAGTAAGATATTTTGGAATTCGAGTGGGCCTTTCAAAGTGTCTTTGCCAATAATCTTACTCTTTGCTCCGTCACTATAAGTGACATTTCGTTTCCTGCATGATTTAAAATCTTTCAAAAACTGTTTATTTTTAGTGATGTGCCCAGAACAACTACTGTCAAAATACCACAAATCGTTAGAAGAATGCTTAAGTGCAGTAAAAGCAACATTGCAAACTGTCTCCTCTTTTTTAACCTACTGCAGTTGTGTCTTTGATAACAGCTTGAACTGTTTTAACTTTTTATGCAAAAGATTCAACAATTTAAAATACCTAGGTCTAATATGCCCTTTAACATAGCAAAAATAACATGTTAGAATGAATTTCCTTACCTTTTCAAGACTGGATTTGAAAGAGCTTAAAGGGGAAACAAATGCTTCATTACTTTTTAAACTAGGACTTGACTATTTGAGTTAATTTCAGAATTTTTACCTGATGTTGAAGTTTTTATAAACACTGTTGTTGATAAGGATGCAACATTACCTCCCGTATAACCCAAGCCATGTGTTGGAATTGTCTCTTCTAAGACTTAAGACTTTATCAACACTACGGGAAAATTGACTTTTTGCGACGAAATTTTTTGTCGCAATAAGTTTTTACGACAAAAATAAATTCGTCGCGCTCCAGTCGCAATAGGTTTTTTTGCCATGATTCTGGAATTCCTCGCAAAAAGTCTTTTTGCGACAAAATTTTTCTCACAAAAAGTGGTATTTTGTGACAAATATTTCGTCACAAAAAAGATCACAAAACGTCAACTTTTTGCGACAAAATAAAAATTGTCGCAAAAGAGTATATTTTGCGATGAATTCCAATATTGTCGCAAATTGTTAGAAAACAACTCATTTTTTAATAAAATTATTTTAGTTAAAAAAGTTTATTGCGACCAATTTTTTCTCGCTAAATACTACCTTTAGCGACAAAAAATTCGTCGCAATAAATTTTTAACACGAAAATTGATTATTTTTTAAGAATTTACAGATTTTATTTTTTAATTAGTTATAAATTTTAGAATAAATGACATGTCTCATTACACAACTTAATTCTTTATATTAATAATTTCATTAATTAACAACAAATTACAAAAAATTTATCACAATATATTTTTACAATATATCAACCTTTGTACATAGCAAAATTAAAAAAAATACAAAAAAGAGAAAGAAAAATACAAAACTTCATCCTCCAAAAATTCTTTTGTTGTTGACTTTGTATGAATCCTCAAATCTTCAAGTACAACCCATCTTAAAAAATACCTATTAAAAACAAAAAAAATAAAAATAAAATGTTAAGTAATAATTAAAGCATAAAAAATGAGTTTATGAAAAAAACAATGTTGAAGAAGCAAAGAATTTGAGAATGTTGAGAATGTTGAGTTGTATTCCATCTTCAAAAATACCTATCAAACAAAAGACAATAATATCAATCAAATATTAAAATAAATAAAAATATATTAAACTAATAAAGAAAATATATTACAACACAAAAGTAAAAGAAAGAGTAAAAGTATTTACCAAATGTTGGAAAAAGGAAAGGAGTAGAGAATTCGAAGTGATAGAAGAAAATGAAACAATCCAAAAAATTAACTCATGTATATATAAAAAAGTTGGATATTTTGCGACGAAATTTTAACCTTTAGCGACGAAAATTTGTTGCGAAATAGTTTTTAAAATTATAAAAAAATCAAAGCGGGAAAAAGTTCGCCAAAATTTTTTTTTTGCGACAAAATTTTGATATTTTGCGACAAAATTTTCATCGAGAAAGAGTTTCAAAATTTTGAAATTTCAAGAGCGGGAAAAAGTCCGCCCAAATTTCATTTTGCGACAAACATTTTGATCTTTAGCGACAAATTTTTCGTCGCTAAAGAACTTGAAATTTTCAAAATTCTCAAGCGGGAATAAGTCCGCCTAAATTTTATTTCTTGCGACGAATATAAATTCGTATTTCGTCGCAAAAAACCTCATTTTGCGATGAAATTAAATCATCGCAAAACATCATATATTGCGACAAAATATTGATCTTTTTGCGACGAAAATTTCCTCACTAAAAATCTTAAAAAAATATTAAAAACTCTTTTATTTGTTATAAAAAGTATACAAATGTGAAAATTATAATAAAAAACTAAGAAGATTTTAAAATTAATCATACGTGGACTTTGATAATTATAAATTTATTTAGTAATTAAATAAATTTAACCAACATAATTAAATTTATTTAATATTATGTTAAAATTAAATAATTTAATGTCAATTAATTAATCATGTATTAACCACATACATTAGATATATAAAATTATTGCATTGTATTTAGTTAGTTTTAATTAATTGAGGATAAAAGTGTTAACAAAATACATACAAGTCAACAATCATTAACAAATGTAAAATAGTTAGACATCTATACATATGGCATAACTATCATGTGCGAGCTATTGAAAAAAGTTTTTGTCGCTAAAGATGTAAAAATTTTGAAATTTAATAGGCGAGAAAAAGTCCGCCTAAAATTTAGTTTTTGCGACGAATTTGAATTTAAATTTTCCTCGCAAAAGACCCCATTTTGCGAGGAATTTTAAAGTGGTCGCTAAAAGTCTAAAATGCTAATCTTTAGTGACAAAATACTAATCTTTTGTGACAAAATTTTTGTCACTATAAGTCTTTAAAAAAATATTAAAATTAAAATCTAAATCTAAAATTAAAAATATTTAAATTAGACTTGGATAATTATAAGTTTATTTATTAATTAAATTTTCATCCATAATTAAATTTATATAATATTGGATTGGTATTAAATAATTTGATGACAAATTAATAAATAATATAACAACCATATACAATAGAAATATAAAACATTATATGGTATTTATTTATTTTTTATTGAGTATTAAAATGTTAATAAAATAGGTACAACAACTCAAGAATTATTTAACAAATGTAAACAATAGTTAGACATTTATACATATGTCATAGTTGTTATACGAGGAATTACAAAAAAAAATTTCTTTAGTGATCAATAAATAATTAATTATTGATATTATAATCATATATGTAACAAAAATATTCTATTCATTTTAGCTATAATTTATTTTAATTATCTATTTCTTTTAAAAACACTAAAAATATGTTTTACAAATTTAAAAGTTAATTTGTGATGGAGATAATTTAATTATTAACATATAAACGTATGTCATAATTGTCATATGTATTAAAGTTTTAACAAAATACACACAAGTCAACTATCATTAATAAATGCATAATGCTTAAACATCTATACATATGACATAATTGTCATGTGCGATTTATTGAAAATAAGTTTTTAATACTTTAATAAATAAATGATCAAATATTCATATTATAATTATTATGTAACAAATGCATTTACTTTTAGTGAATATTTTTTTATTATTTATTCATTTTACAATTGCTAACAATTAATATTTAAAATATCTTGACAAATGCAAACCATAAGTTTGTAATAGTTGTAATTTAATAATTAGATAACTATATATGTCATATTTGTTATTATAAGAAATTGAAAATAAGTTTTTCTAATTTGATTAGTAAATGATTACTTATTCATATTATAATTATATAAAAATGTAACAAAATTGCATTTATTTTCAAGTATAGAATGCCTTTAAATTAATTATCCATTTTTTTATAAAAATAACAATTATTAAAAATATTTTTTACAATTATAAAAAATATTTTTTTTCATATAAGTATTTAATTATTAGACATATATACATATACATATGTTACAAGTATCATATGTATTACGAATTGAAAATTAGTTTTTGCCATGTATTTATTTTTTGTTATAGAGTTCATTTTAATTATTTATCTCCCTTAAAATAAACTCTAACAATTGTTTAAAATATCTCAACAATTTACTCAAAGCTATACGATAAAAATTAAAAGTCTAAGAGAAATATATTGTCTAAATTAATACACTTTATAACAAAAAAATAAAAAACATAATTATAGGCAACATTACATGATTATGAATTATTTATTTATTTATGTTTATTTGACATATAATTAAACGTTGAAAAATAAATTAGATTTTTAGAAGTTAGATTTTTTTTCCAATCTCTTTTTCATCAATTAAAAATTAGTCATGGTAATAAGTTTATCATAATTGTAATTTAGCAGGTAGACATATATAAATCACACATAAATTAGATTATATATAAATAATTAGCCATAAATTTTATGCTTGATTATTAGATTATTAACGATTCATATCACACACACACGCACACACACGCGCGCGCGCGCACACACACACACACATATACATATAGTTTATTTTAATTATTTATCTCTTTTACAAACACTAAATTTAGAATATCTTAATAGTTTTTCACATTTAAAAGCATGAATGGAATCACAAAGGGTCTTTTTTTTAATAAAAATTTGTATGAATATCCAAATGACCCCACTATATTTAAAAATTGTCAATTTATATAAAATCAAATTAGATTTTTAATACTTTCTTTATTCTTTTTTTTGTCATTTTTTAAACAAAGACTTATATATTAGACGGACCACGAACAAAGAGAAGAAAACAAAAGAGGAAAGTTATTAAGTTTTAATTTTAAAAAAAATAACTTTTTGCGAGGAATTTTTTCTCGCAAAAGGTCATATTTTGCGAGGAATATATATTTTCGTCACAAAATGTCCAGTATTGTCACGTGTTCATAATAAGTTAGACGGGCTTTTCGTGAGAAATTTTTTCTTGCAAAAAGTTGACTTTTTTGCGAGGAATTTATTGTCGCAAAAGGTCACATTTCGCGACGAATCAATTTTTCGTCGCAAAATATCCAATATTGTCAAGTGTGCATGGTAAATTAGAATGGCTTTTCGCGAGGAATTTTTTGTCGCAAAATGTGACTTTTTGCGAGAAAATTTTTCTCACGAAAAGTCACATTTTACGAGAAAATTTTCCTCGCAAAAAGTCACATTTTGCGAGGAATCACTTTTTTTTCGCAAAACGTCCATTATTGCCACGTGTGCATGATAAAATAAAATGGATTTTCGCAAGGATTTTTTTGTCGCAAAAAATATACCTTTTGCGACAAAAAATTCCTCGCTAAAGGTAGCATTTTGCGAGAAATCACGTTTTTGTCGCAAAATATCCGGTATTGCCACGTGTACATGGTAAATTAAAAAGTCTATTTGCGATGAATTTTCTGTCGCAAAAAATTGACTTTTTGCGACAAAAAATTTCTCACAAAAGGTCGCATTTTGCGAGGAATCACGTTTTTGTCTCAAAATGTCCCGTATTACCACGTGCGCATGGTAAATTAAAATGGTTTTTCGCGAGAAATTTTTTGTCCCAAAAAATAGATTTTTTGCGAGGAAATTTTCCTCGCAAAAGGTCGCATTTTTCGAGGAATTATTTTTTCGTCGTAAAATGTCAAGTATTGCCATATATGCATGGTAAATTAGAATGGCCTTTAGTGAGGAATTTTTTGTCGCAAAAGGTCTTTTTTTCGCGAGAAACATAATTTTGTCGCAAAAAATGTTCATGTTGCTATAAAATTTTTGTCACAAAATCCCGTCTTTGTGTAATACATTTTGCGACAAAAAGTTTGTCGTAATAGGTTTTATCTCGTCGCAAAAAATGCTTTCCTAATTAGTCACTCGAGTTTTTAGCGAGGAAATGAATATTCGTCGCTAAAGCTTTTATTTTGCGACGAAAAATTCCTCGCAAAATATTTTTTTTTTTTTTTGAAATGCTAACTTTTGTGACGAAATAATAATTTTGTCGCAAAAGGCCGCTTTTTGCGATGAATTTTATTTCGTCGCAAAAAATTTTGTCGCAAAAAACTGTTTTTCTTTTAGTGATCAGTAACAACTGGTTTTATTGCGGGATAGCTCATGATGTTCATATCGATCTATTATGCGCCTCTGCATCTAGGATTGGGTAGACCTCAAAATCGGAAGTGGAACGAAAGGTATGATCTAGAAATGTTGATATGTATGTTCCATAAAATAATAATAATAACCTTTTTTTTCTCAATTAATTCATTGTTTCTGATTCACCGACTCTTATCTCTTTTGAAAGGGATTAATAAAAAAGTAAGATATTAAGAAAAACTTAAACAGAATTTGCTATTCGTAGTTATTTTGAAGCTTTCCCAAATACTTCAAAAATATTCAAAGTTCAAAGCAGCCAAATGATATAACTAAGCTATTAGTGAAAAATTCCCAGATATAAGATGGGAACGATATAAGAAAATTCGACGCACAACATCTATGTCAGGCTTTTTGGTCTGAATCTATTCAAAACAATTCGCTTTATAGATGATTCTTTTAGAAGAAAGGGATTCTAACAGTGCCAATATTTCTAGTTACTTCGTTCTCTATTTCTATTTGAGAGAATACTTAGGAAAAGTATTTTTTCCCCCGAGCTAAAAAAAATAGAATATGAATATGTCGATGTCTCTAGTAAACCAAAGCTATCGTTTAATAGCTATTTTGCTTCAATCTACCCCTCTACAAAACAAAAATTCAAGATTTAGTTACAATCAGAAATAGCCTTTTCTATCTTTATCCATGGATCCTTTATTTATACTTATTAAGTTGGAAATATTGATCAAATTCAAAAAAATTATGTTTCGTAATTTCATAATCTAAATTTTCAATTTCTAATTGATAATTGGATACAAATCACGATAATGGATATTCTTCTTTGAATCTTTCATTTAGAGGTAAAGGATTCAAATGAAATCCTTTTAAGACATAAAGTTTTTGATAAGAATACGAATTAAACTGAATGACCCCTTAACTATGAAAGGGGTTGATAGAACGAATCACACTTTTACCACTAAACTATACCCGTTACAATACAGTTATTGTATATAAATAGGCTATTTGTTGAATAAGGGAATTTGACTCAATCATGATAGCGCAAAAATGAGAAATAATCATGAAATTTAAATTAGAGATTAGAACCTTGACGTGTTTGATAGGAGACCTAATGAAATTAGGAAAAGAGGATTTATTTCGCTTAAATACCTAAATTGAATAACTAAATAACAAGTTGCTTTGTTGAAGGAGTTGATAGGTGTCTATTTAGATATTATTTTTATATTAATTCGTCTATGTTTCTTTACTATATTCCTTGGTATTTTATGTTTTTGTGTGTTTTGATGTTTGTAGGAGTTTTAGAGGAACTAACACTAAGTTGGAGTAAAACCCTTCGTTTTCACCTCTACTAGTCAACCAACTTCTCGAATTTAATTGTATTGATTACAATGAACCAGATAATGTGATATATACCATTGGAAAGCTCTAGATGTCTATTTTCTATAGAAATTTACGGTTCATGAATCCATTTAGTGTACTAAAAGTTATGATCAAAATTGTATGAGAAGTGCATAATTGTAATTTTACAAATCACTATAGAATATTATTATTCGGGGGCATAGTAGCAGGTTACTATAGTAGAGTATATAAACAATATTTAGGGTTTTATTTAGAACAAGCAGAAGGGGGAGAACGAGTTGGAGACTGTCTCTCTTGATTTCTCTCATCTTTTGGAGTTCTCGAAGGAGAAAGAAGGGCTTGAAAAGAGGAATAACTAAAATCCTATGGAGATTCATCTACGGAGGAGATTTTCAAGGGATTTGCTAAGTGTTTCCTTTCCTTTTCATTCTTTAGAATGTCCCTATATTGTATTGTATTTAGGACGTGTTTGAACATGTGTAACTAAATCTGATTTGGTTGAGGGTGATTTCAAAGCCCTAGATATTGTTTTTGTGAGTTAATTGTTCAAGAAATTGTTTTCCAATTCCCTATTGAAGTTGCTTGTATTTTCCATTATTGAATGCTTATGATTGATTACTGATTTTATTTGGGTGGCCAACTAAATAGAATCTGGTTGTTGTCTATTTCTAGCATAGAAATCTTGACCCGTAATTGTCTTGAATTTCTAATTGTTAGTAGTAAAATTTTGATCGAAGGTTGCAATTGAAAAATACAACCTAAGTTAAATAATCCGAACCTATGTAGTTATTGCTTAGAGTAACCTATCTTTCTTATCGTAATGCTTCCATTGAATTAAATTTAGAGAGTTTGTTCTAGGTCATTGAGTGGATAGAGATCAAATGAAGAGCTTATTTTATTTAACGACAAAGTAAGGAAAGATTAGGTTAACAGAACTTGTTGTTATCTACGGTTGTTAATTTCAAAGTCGTAATTGGATGACAATTCTATGATTAATTCGCAAGTTCATATATTATGGTAGAGAATGATCCCTTAACCAAGTTTCTCTCGTTGATTATTTCTCACTCCATTTAACTTTGTGTTGTGTTATTCTTCATTTGCATTCATATTTTATTTAGTTAATCAATTAACAAAACCCCTCATTTATTATGTTGTTGCTATCGAATAACAAATTTAATGAGAAGCAATACTCGTGGAAACGATATCTTACTCATCACTTTGTTACATGTGCGACTAGTATACTTGTTAGTTTTGAACACATCAAGTTTTTGGTATCGTTACCGGGGATTGATTTTTTAATCGATTTTTTATTTTGTTTTTGCTATTGATTCTTGATTTTCATTTTTTGTTTGTTTGTGTTTAGGCTTTTATGTCCGAGGGTGAAATGGACCAACGACTTAAGTGAATTAAGGAGTTTCTCGAATCCTCAAATTTAAGACGAAGTCGGTCAATTTCAACTCCACCTTTGGAATTTGACCTTGCACGGCATACTTCCCTTCTATCTTCCTACAATTCAATCAAATCTGAATCGAAAGTAATGGCGATGCAAAACAATCAGCCTGTTAAGGAGTTAGCAGCTCCAATTTTTTATCAACAACCGTTTTGCATAAACACCAACGTTGAGGTAGATTTTGAACTTAAATCTGGACTAATTCATCTCTTGCCTACATTTCATGGTTTTGCAGGAGAGGATCATAACAAACACCTCAAAGAATTTCATGTGGTATGATCGAGTATAAAGCCAATTGGCTTTTTTGAGGAGCAAATAACATTGAGAGCTTTTCCATTCTCATTAGCAGATTTGGCCAAGGAGTGGCTATACTATCTACCACCGGGTGCATCACCACTTGAAATGAGATAAGTAAATAATTTTTGGAGAAATACTTTCCCACCTCAAAAGCTACAAACATTAGAGAAGACATTTGTGGCATTCGGCAACACAATGGAGAATCACTTTATGAATATTGGGAGAGACTTAAAAGCTTATGTGCGAGTTGTCCACTCCACTAAATTAATGATGGACTCCTTATTCAATATTTCTATGAGCTCCTACTAATGGATAAGAGTATGATTGATGCTGCTAGTGGTGGAGCACTAGTTAATAAAACATCGAAAGCTGTAATGGTGACATGGCAGCGAACTCCCAACAATTCAGTAGCCGATTTGAGCCATCACTACCAAAGAAAGTAAATGAGGTAAGTACTTCGAACATTGGAAAACAACTTTCTTAGCTTACCTCTCTTGTAAAAAAATGGTTGTAGGAAATATGCAACAATCTTATACATGTGGGATATGTTCTACCACGGAGCATCCAACCGACATGTGTCCAACCTTGCAAGAAGGTGAGATGGAACAAGCCAATGCCATGGGTGGATTTCAAGGACAACCAAGGCAAAGGTATGGCCCCCTCTCTAATAGTTAGAATGCCAGAGGGAGAGATCACCCCAATTTTAGTTATGGGAATCGCCAACCAATCGCCCCAAATGCTGTACCAAACCGGCCACCAGGTTTCAATCAACCAAGAGTGCAGCAACCATTTCAAACGTAACCACCACCAATACCACAACCAGCTCCACAAAACTCAAGTATGTCTCTCCAGGACATTGTTAAAGCACTTGCCCCTAACACAATGCAATTTCAGCAGGAAAGTAGGGCAGTTATCCAAAACCTGGAAAATCAAATGGGCCAATTGGCTACTAACATAAAGAAATTCAAGGGTCAAGGCTTAGGAGAATTACCTTCTCAAACAGCGATCAATACAAGAGAGAATGCTAGCACAGTAACTTTGAGAAGTGGAAAGCAATTAGAGGTCCTACCAAAAAAGTCATAATCTAATAAAGAGGATGACACCACTTCCACCATGAATAAAACATCATCTTCTAAAGTAAATCTTAAAACTCCTAGTCCTTCTTATATTACTCCTTCATCTTTTCATAGCAGATTTGCAAAATCAAAGAAGGAGAAACAAGAACAGGAAATCTTGGAGACTTTTTGCAAGATCGAGGTAAATATACCACTATCGGATGCTATCAAGCAAGTACCTCATTATGCAAAATTTCTCAAGGAGTTATGCACCAACAAGAGAAAGTTAAAAGGAAGTGAGAATGTAAGTGTGGGGAAAAATGTTTTAGTTGTACTACAAAGAAAAATTCCTCCAAAGTGCAAAGATCCAATTACATTTACTGTTTCATGCACTATTGGTAATACCCAGTTTGAAAGAGCTATGTTAGATTTAGGGGCATCTATTAATGTCATACCATATTCTATTTATGCTTCTTTGAATCTTGCACCCTTTGAGAAAACTAGTATTATCATTTAGCTTGCTGATTGTTCTAATACATATCCCAAGGGAGTCGTGGAAGATGTGCTTGTGCATATAA
The DNA here is from genome assembly GCA_013180625.2 of Boswellia sacra. Lineage (NCBI taxonomy): Eukaryota > Viridiplantae > Streptophyta > Magnoliopsida > Sapindales > Burseraceae > Boswellia > Boswellia sacra. The sequence continues at coordinate 26,638 of SNVD02007604.1, forward strand.
ATCAATTGGTTTTCCCAACAGACTTCTATGTTCTTGAAATGGAGGATGAGACATCTCCCAATCCAACACCGATTATTTTAGGGAGACTGTTTTTGAAAACTACCCGAACCAACATTGATGTTCATATGATGGCACTCTTACCATGGAGTTTGATGGCGAGGTGATCCGTTTCAATATTTTTGAGGCAATGAGGTACCCTAGTGACTTGCATTATGTTTTTGCAGTTGTGTTATTGATATTTTGGCACAACAACTTTTTGAGTTAACTCGCAAGGATGGATTGGAAGTGGCCATCAGTGAGCACATAGGGACAGAAAATTCCAAAGAACCAGGAAGGTTGATACAAGTGTTTAAAGAAGTGGAGGAAGTTGTGGCAAGCTTATATGAGATTATATCTATAACTACAAATAGGTATGATGGTTGGTCCATTGAATTGCCTTTATCTAATGAGAAAGTTCTTCCTTTTGTGATGAAAGCCCCTACCTTGGAGCTTAAGCCTCTCCCAGATCATTTGAAGCATGTATTCTTGGGTGAGAATGATACTTTGCCAGTCATAATAGCAAAGGACCTTGCACCACTACAAGAAGAGAAACTCATACGAGTGCTTAGAGATCACAAAACAGCTATTGGGTGGACAATAGCTGATATTAAAGGTATTAGCCCAACCATGTGCACACACTATATCGTGTTAGAAGAAGGATCCAAGCCCACTAGAGAAGCACAACGGAGGTTGAATCCTCCCATGATGGAAGTTGTCAAGAAAGAGATCATCAAACTGTTAGATGTGGATGTGATTTATCTAATTTCAGATAGCAAGTGGGTGAGTCCAGTCCAAGTTGTTCCTAAGAAATCTGGTGTTATAGTGGTTTAGAATGATTATATTGAGCTAGTTCCCATTCATATCCAAACCGAGTGGTGAGTTTGTATTGATTATCGGAAGCTCGATTCAGCAACTCGCAAGGATCACTTTCCCTTGCCATTCATTGATCAAATGCTTGAGAGGTTAGCAGGTCATTCTCACTATTGTTTTCTTGATGGCTACTTAGGATATATTCAGATTGTCATTGCCCCGAAGGACCAAGAGAAAAGTACATTCACATGCCCATTTGGTACATTTGCCTATTGACACATGCCATTCGATCTTTGCAATGCCCCTGCCACTTTCCAAAGGTGTATGGTAAGTATTTTTTCTGATTATGTCAAGAACATCATTGAGGTATTTATCAATGAACTTAGTGCTTTTGGTGATTCTTTTCATAAATGCCTTGACAACCTTACCTTGATACTTCAAAGATGTATAGAAACTAACCCTGTTCTGAATTAGAAAAAATGTCACTTTATGGTAGATCAGGGTATAGTCTTGGGACATGTTATTTCTGCTAAGGGTATAGAAGTTGATAAATCTAAGATAGACCTCATATGTTCCTTAGTAGCCTCACAAGTGTGTGGGATATTCGTTCTTTTCTTGGTCATGCAGGTTTCTATCGTAGGTTCATAAGAGATTTTTTGAAGATAGCATTGCCCTTATGTAGATTGCTATAGAATGATATGACCTTTGAATTTGATGAGAAATGTAAAAAGCATTTGAGAAACTAAAGGGACTCTTGACTTCAACTCCAGTGATCCAATCTCAAAATTGGGATCTTCCACATGCCATTTACTATGCATCTCGAACTTTAATTAATGCTCAGCTTAATTATTCTACCACTGAGAAAGAGTTGCTAGTGGTTATTGTTAGCCCTAAGGCTACATGATAATTTTGATGATAACAACACACATTGATTAATTGAGATTTACTAACATGTTTATTTATGTGCAAGAGTAAGATCATTGAAATAATTTTAAATCAAGAAGAGGCTTATTAAAATGAAGTGTTGAAGCTAAGGAGAAGACTACATGTTAAAGGCACCAAAGTTTAAGAACAAGGATTGACTCAAGGAATGTGACACATGAACAATGTTCAATCAATTGGTCATATATATCTCTACAAATATCTAAATGATGTGATTCTTGAGCCTTTGGAAAGCCTACTCAATTTATAACATTTCATATGTTTTAATGAAATTCAAATTTCAAGTGAAAGGTTGTCCAAATTATCATGCAAGTTGAAAGACAAATGGAAGCAGCTGACATGAGCACCGAATACTCCTTTGGACATATCTTGAGCTAGAAAAATCAAAATGACTTGATTCTTATGGAATTGGAAAGATAACTTAATGAATAACATTTCATATGTTTTGAAGAAATTCAAATTTCAAATGGAAGGCTGACATAATTGACATGCAATTCGGTGGACTGACACAGAGAAGAAAATAAACTCACATGAGCACTGAATGGTGTTTTGGCCATATCTTATGATAGAGATATCCCAATGCTTTTATTCTTAATGTTTTGGAAAGACTATTCAAATATGAAGATCTTTTATGTTTTGAAGAAATTCAAATTTCAAACGAAAGACTGACAGAATTGTCATTCAAGTCGGTGGACTGACACATGGAGGAAAAATCAAGTCATATGAGCACCGAATGGTGTTTTGGCTATATCTTGAGCTACAGATATCCAAATGACTTGATTCTTGATGCGTTGGAAAGCTTATTCAAATTTGCATATCTTTTATGTTTTACAGATGTTCAAATTTCAAACGGAACATTGACAAAAATGACAGACAAGATTACAGTTTTTATGGTGGGCAGAAAATTTGGAGATGGTGTCTTCACTTGATTAAGTTCATCTCATTTGCCTATAAAAGGAGCCATTCTCCCATGCATTCAACAAGTGCAAGAGAAGCATTTTATCAAGCAAAAAAGCAAGAGAAATATCAAGTCTAGAGAGCTTTTATATTCTTTATCTACTCTTTGAAGAGAGTTGTACTTTTGTTGTAAAAATTTACTTTGTTCTTGTATTGTGGTGAGAGTGAGATCTTCTTGTAAAGGATAAAAGTTATTCTTGAGAGAACTCTTTCCTTGGTGAGTTTGTTCATCAAGAAGAACTCTTGGTGTGGTGTTATCAATAGTTGAAGGAAGTTGCCTTGGTGAGGTTGTTCATCAAG
>SNVD02007607.1:0-29759 GCA_013180625.2 Boswellia sacra
TTGTTTTAAAATCTCATTTTCAGTTTTTAAAAAATGCATTTGACTTTCCAAACTTTCAAAATCTTTTTGCTTTAAATTTCATTTTCATTTTCTAAAGCTTCATTTATTTCCACCAACTCTTCTAATTGAGATAACAAGATTTTTTACTTCTTTTTAAAAGCATTGATTTTTGAATTTTGTTTATCAACTTGCACATGTAAATTTTGGAATGCTTCAAGTAATTCATCATATGAAAGTTTAGGATCATAGTTTCGAATACTTACCTCATCTTCACTTAAAGCCATAAAGCACATGTTTGCCATTTTGCAATCTTCTTCTTCATTCTTCTTCAAGGTGATTTCATGAGTCATGAGAGAACCCATAAGTTCTTCTAATGGTAGTTTGGTGAGGTCCTTTGCTTCTTGAATTGCCGTCACCTTTGGCTCCCAAGTTTTTGGTAGACACCTAAAAATCTTTCTCACCATTTCAACATTAGAATAAGATTTACCGAGAGATTTCAAACTATTAATAATTTTCGTAAATCTAGTAAACATTTCAGAAATTGATTCATCCGATTTCATCTTAAAAAGCTCATAACTATGAACTAGCATACTAATTTTGGATTCTTTAACTTGACTAGTTCCTTCATGAGTTACTTCAAGTGTGTGCCATATTTCTTGTGCCGTAGACCAAGTAGATATTCTATTAAACTCATTTCTATCTATAGCACAATACAACACATTCATGCTTTAGCATTTCAACTCAATTCTTTTATCATCTTCACTAACTTCTTTAGGTTCTTTACGCATGCAGTCCCCATTTTCAATTTTGGTAGAAACAAAGGTCCTTTCCAAAACAATAAGACACAATCTATCAAAAGAGTTTCAAGAACATACTCTTCTAGTTTTCCAATAAGATATCACTTATCCATTAAAAAACGGAGGATAGAGATAGAAAGTCCCTGCAACAATCTGATTTTGAATTAAAAGTTGCCTAGCTTCAAAAACGATTAAGATTTTAAAAATTGAGCAACCTTGCTCTGATACCACTTTTTACGCCCGCAGTGTATGGCAACCATAGGGGGGGTGAATTGGTTTTTATTATCAACGGATTTGTAAAACTTTTCTTGAAAGATCAAAATTATTTAACTCTTTCTTTGAGAATAAAGGTGAAGAAGATGAAAATAGAATGCAATCAAGAGAATAGCAATAAAGAACAATCACAAGTGCAAGTAAAAATAAAGAGGATAGTGATAGAGAGAGTGCAAACTCAATTTACGTGGTTCGGCAAACCTTGCCTACGTCCACGGGCTCCTAGCTCCACGAGCTAAGCTTTCCACTAAGTTGTAGAAAATCTTTACAACTTGCTTGATTAAACCCCTCACCAAGACTTTTTCTTCAACCATTGATAACACCACACCAGAGTTTTCTTCTTGATTGACAATCGCACGCAAGGCAACTCCTTCAAACCTTGAGAAACACCAACACCAGAAGTTCTTCTTGATGTACCCTCACCAAGGCAATTTCCTTCACCCCTTGATAACCCCACAAGAGTTCTTCTTGATGAACACCTCACCAAGACTTTTTCTTCCAACTCTTGATAACACCACACCAAGAGTTCTTCTTGATGAACAACCTCACCAAGGCAACTTTCTTCACCCCTTGATAACACCACACCAAGAGTTCTTCTTGATGAACAACCTCACCAAAGCAACTTTCTTCAACCCTTGATAAAACCACACCAGAAGTTCTTTCCTTGATGAACACTCCACCAAGGAACTTCCTTCGACTCTTGATAACCACAGGCAGCGTTCTCCTCAACGGTATAACTTTACCTTTACAAGAATATCTCACTCTCACCATAATCAAGAACAAGTAAATTTTTACACAAAAGTACAACTCTCTTCCAAGATAGATAAAGAATATAAAAGGTCTCTAGACTTGATATTTCTCTTTTTTTTTTTGCTTGATAAAATGCTTCTCTTGCACTCCTTGTCTTGCTGAATGCATGGGAGAAGGGCTCCTTTTATAAGCAAATGAGATGAACTTGAACAAGTGAAGACACCAACTCCAAATTTTCTGCCCACCATAAAAACCGTAATCTTGTCTGCCATTTTTGTCAATGTTCCGTTTGAAATTTGAAAATATGCAAAACATAAAATATTTGCAGGTTTGAATAATCTTTCCAACGCATCAAGAATCAAGTCATTTGGATATCTGTAGCTCAAGATATGGCCAAAACACCATTCGGTGCTCATGTGACTTGATTTTTCTTTCTTATGTCAGTCCACCAAATTGAATGATAATTCTGTCAGCCTTCCGTTTGGAATTTGAATTTATTCAAAACATAAAAATCTGTATATTTGAATAATCTTTCCAAAACATTAAGAATCAAAGTATTTGGATATCTTTATCTTAAGATATGGCCAAAACACCATTCAGTGCTCATGTGAGTTGATTTTTCTTCTGTGTCAGTCCACCGAATTGCATGTCAATTATGTCAGCTTTCCATTTGAAATTTGAATTTCTTCAAAACATATGAAATGTTCTTCATTAAGTCTTCTTTCCAATGCCGTAAGAATCAAGTCATTTTGATTTTTCTAGCTCAAGATATGTCCAAAGGAGTATTCGGTGCTCATGTCAGTTGCTTCCATTTGTCTTTCAACTTGCATGATGATTTGAACAACCTTGCACTTGAAATTTGAATTTCATTAAAACATATGAAATGTTATAAATTGAGTAAGCTTTCCAAAGGCTCAAGAATCACGTCATTTGGATATTTGTAGAGATATTTATGACCAATTGATTGAACATTGCTCATGTGTCACATTCCTTGAGTCAATCCTTGTTCTTAAACTTTGGTGCCTTTAACATGTAGTCTTCTCCTTAGCTTCACCACTTCATTTTAATAAGCCTCTTCTTGATTTTAAAATTATTTCAATGATCTTACTCTTGCACATAAATAAACATGTTAGTAAATCTCAATTAATCAATGTATATTGTTATCATCAAAATTATCATGTAGCCTTAGGGCTAACAATCTCCCCCTCTTTGATGATGACAAACCATTGCTTTAAAATATAATCTAAAATCAAGAATGAAAATAAAATGAAGAATAAACAAAAAGATGGCACTTGTTATGAATATAAGCGCAATCCAACCATTTCTCCCCCTTTTGTTATCATCAAAAAGATGTAATCAAATTAACTACTCCCCCTAAATATATTCTCCCCCTTAACATATGCTACCATTCAAAGAATATCATATAAAAGCAAAATTAAGACATATCCAACATGCCTAATTCTCTTCTAATTATACAAAATCTATCTTGACTAAGGGGTTTGGTCATATTTGGGTCTAGGGACTAATTCCCAAACTTGATTTCTCTCAAATTGGTTTAATTCTTCTTGCATAGCCAAAATCCTTGAAAGATTTTGGTTCAAATTGAGAGACCAAATGCAAAATGATTACAAAAGTTCCTAAAGAAGATCTAGTTTTCATACCTTGTGATGGCTCACCAATAATGAGATCTTTAGGGTGAGCTTTTGCATACCTCCATTCCTTTGGTAATTCTTGGGAAGAATCATTTACTTCCTCAAGCTTTTCTTGTTGAAGTTGTAATTCATCTTGGCTTTTTTCATCAAGCTTTGATTCCTTGATTTGCCTTTCTACCTCAACAATATCATCATCTAAATTCTTTGAAGAAATAACATTAGTTTCATCGAATTCAACATGCATAGAATCTTCAATAGTAAGAGTCTTTTTGTTAAAAACTCTATATGCCTTACTATGGTTGGAGTAGCCAACAAAAAATTCCAATATCGGCTTTTGCATCAAATTTTCCAAGGTTATCCTTGGTGTTTAAAATAAAACATTTACATCCAAAAACTTTAAAAAATCCAATGTTGGGTTTTCCTCATTTCCAAAGTTGATAAGGAGTTTTCTTTATTAAAGTTCTAATATGGACTCTATTGATTATAAAGCATGCGGTATTAACGGCTTCGGCCCAAAAGTATTTTGACAAATTATTTTCAAGTAACATGGTCCTAGCCATTTCTTGGATAGTCCTATTTTTCCTTTTAACAACACCATTTTGTTGTGGAGTTCTAGGTGAGGAAAAATTATGCTCAAAACCATTTTCATCACAAAGATTTTCAAATGCAACATTGTCTACTTCACCACCATGATCACTCCTAATGGACACAATAGAATACCCTCTTTGATTTTGGACTTTTTTTACAAATTTTGAAAAAACTTGTATGGCCTCATTTTTAGTATTCAAGAATAATACCCAAGTGAATCTTGAATAATCATCCACAATAACAAAAACATAATACTTTCCACCAAGGCTTTGAGTTCTTATGGTCCAAATAAATCTAAATGAAGTAATTGTAGAGGTTTATTTGTTGAAATAAATTTCTTTTGTTTAAAGAAGTTCTCACTTGTTTTCCAAATTGACAAGCATCACAAATCTTATCCTTTTCAAATTTTATTTTTGGAAGACCATCAACTAAATCATTTTTATAAATTTTTGAAATTGTGTCCATGCTAGCATGACCTAACCTTCTATGCCATAACCAAGCATCATGATTAACAATGAAATAATTTTCTACATGATCATCAATATCAATATCAATTATATAAATATTACCACATCTATTACCAACAAATAATGTCTTATTGTTACTAACATCCTTAATCACACATCTATTATGCTCAAAAGTAACGAAATATCCCTTATCACAAAATTAACTAATACTAATCAAATCATTTTTCAAACCATTAACAAGCAAAATATTTTCAATAATATGTGAAAAAGGGTTACCAATATCACCATGTTCGATTACCCTTCCTTTGGCATTATCACCGAAGGTCACATATCCTCTTTTCTTCATGATTAATCTTGAGAACTTGGAGGCATCTTCGGTCATATGCCTTGAGCATCCACTATCTAAGTACCACTTGTGTTTGCCACTCCTTTGTTTCTACAATCAATATTAAAAGAGCGACTTTTTGGTACCCAAATGTTCTTGGGTCCTTGGGGGTTAGTTATGGTACTTTTTGGAACCTATATTTGTTTCAAATTAAGATTTCTCTTAATATAGCAAGAATGCACTTTGTGTCCTTTTCTTCCATAATAAGTACATGAATGATTAGGATTATTCCTAGAAGATGCATGAGCAAAATAATTTTTAAAATACTTTTGATTTTTATGAGTTTTATATCCTAAACCTCTTTTATCAAAAACACACCTTTGGTTTTGCAACATAGAATTCAAATTTTTTGTGCTTTTTGTAAAACTATCAACAATATTTCTTAAATCATTATTTTCCTTTTTCAAAATAACATTTTCTTTCTCTAATTTATCAAAATCCTTTTGTTTTAAAATCTCATTTTCAGTTTTTAAAAAAATGCATTTGACTTTCCAAACTTTCAAAATCTTTTTGCTTTAAAATTTCATTTTCATTTTCTAAAGCTTCATTTATTTCCACCAACTCTTCTAATTGAGATAACATGATTTTTGACTTCTTTTTGAAAGCATTGATTTTTGAATTTTGTTTATCAACTTGCACATGTAAAATTTGAAATGCTTCAAGTAATTCATCATATGAAAGCTTAGGATCATGGTTTAGAATACTTATCTCATTTTCTCGTAAAGCCATGAAGCACATGTTTGCCACTTTGCAATCTTCTTCATTCTCCTTCAAGGTGATTTCATGAGTCATGAGAGAACCCATAAGTTCTTCTAATCGTAGTTTGGTGAGGTCCTTTGCTTCTTGAATTGCCGTCACCTTTGGCTCCCAAGATTTTGGTAGACACCTAAGAATCTTTCTCACCATTTCAACATTAGAATAAGATTTACCGAGAGATTTCAAACCATTGACAATATCCATAAATCTAGTAAACATTTCAAAAATTGATTCATCCGGTTTCATCTTAAAAAGATCATAACTATGAACTAGCATACTAATTTTGGATTCTTTAACTTGACTAGTTCCTTCATGAGTTACTTCAAGTGTGTGCCATATTTCTTGTGCCGTAGAACAAGTAGATATTCTATTAAACTCATTTCTATATAGAGCACAATACAACACATTCATAGCTTTAGCATTCAAACTCAATTTCTTTTTATCATCTTCACTAAACTCGTTAGGTTCTTTAAGCATGCATTCCCCATTTTCAATTTTGGTAGGAACAAAAGGTCCTTCCAAAACAATAGACCACAAATCATAATCAAAAGATTTCAAGAAAATACTCATTCTAGTTTTCCAATAAGAGTAATCACTTCCATTAAAAAACGGAGGTATAGAGATAGAAAGTCCCTCAACATATGAAGTTGAATTAAAAGTTGCCATAGCTCAAAAATCGATTAAGATTTAAAAAAATTGAGCAACCTTGCTATGATACCACTTGTTGACCCAGGTATGGCAACCCAAGAGGGGGGGTGAATTGGGTTTTTATTTATCAAAACGGATTTGTAAAACTTTTATTTGAAGATCAAAATTATTTAACTCTTTCTTTGAGAATAAAGGTGAAGAAGATGAAAATAAAATGCAATCAAGAGAATAGCAATAAAGAACAATCACAAGTGCAAGTAATTGTAAAGAGGATAGGGATAGAGAGAGTGCAAACTCGATGTACGTGGTTTGGCAAACCTTGCCTACGTCCACGGGCTCCTAGCTCCACGAGTTAGGCTTTCCACTAAGTTGTAGAATCTTTACAACTTGCTTGATGAACAACCTCACCAAGACTTTTTCTTCCAACTCTTGATAACACCACACCAAGAATTCTTCTTGATGAACAACCTCACCAAGGCAACTTCCTTCAACCCTTGATAACACCACACCAAGAGTTATTCTTGATGAACAACCTCACCAAGGCAACTTCCTTCAACTCTTGATAACACCACACCAAGAGTTCTTCTTGATGAACAACCTCACCAAGGAAACTTTCTTCAACCCCTGATAACACCACACCAAGAGTTCTTCTTGATGAACAACCTCACCAAGGCAACTTCGTTCAACCCTTGATAACACCATACCAAGAGTTCTTCTTGATGAACAACGTCACCAAGGCAACTTCCTTCAACCCTTGATAACACCACACCAAGAGTTCTTCTTGATGAACAACCTCACCAAGGAAACTTCCTTCGACTCTTGATAACACACAACAAGAGTTCTCTCAAGGATAACTATTATCCTTTACAAGAATATCTCACTCTCACCATAATACAAGAACAAAGTAAATTTTTACAACAAAAGTACAACTCTCTTCAAAGAGTAGATAAAGAATATAAAAGTTCTCTAGACTTGATATTTCTCTTTTTTTTTTGCTTGATAAAATGCTTCTCTTGCACTCCTTGTCTTGCTGAATGCATGGGAGAAGGGCTCCTTTTATAAGCAAATGAGATGAACTTGAACAAGTGAAGACACCAACTCCAAATTTTCTGCCCACCATAAAAACCGTAATCTTGTCTGCCATTTTTGTCAATGTTTCGTTTGAAATTTGAAAATATGAAAAACATAAAAGATCTGCACAATTCAATAAGCTTTTCAACGCATCAAGGACCAAGTCATTTGGATATCTGTAGCTCAAGATATGGCCAAAACACCATTCGGTGCTCATGTGACTTGATTTTTCTTTCTTATGTCAGTCCACCAAATTGAATGATAATTCTGTCAGCCTTCCGTTTGGAATTTGAATTTATTCAAAACATAAAAATCTGTATATTTGAATAATCTTTCCAAAACATTAAGAATCAAAGTATTTGGATATCTTTATCTTAAGATATGGCCAAAACACCATTCCATGCTCATGTGAGTTGATTTTTCTTCTTTGTGTCAGTCCACCGAATTGCATGTCAATTATGTCGGCCTTCTGTTTGAAATTTGAATTTTTTCAAAAACATATGAAATGTTCTTCATTAAGTCATCTTTCCAATGCCATAAGAATCAAGTCATTTTGATTTTTATAGCTCAAGATATGTCCAAAGGAGTATTTGGTGCTCATGTCAGCTGCTTCCATTTGTCTTTCAATTTGCATGATGATTTGGACAACCTTGCACTTGAAATTTGAATTTCTTTAAAACATATGAAATCTTATAAATTGAGCAAGATTTCCAAAGGCTCAAGAATCACATCATTTGGACATTTGTAGAGATATATATGACCAATTGATTGAACATTGCTCATGTGTCACATTCCTTGAGTCAATCCTTGTTCTTAAACTTTGGTGCCTTTAACATGTAGTCTTCTCATTAGCTTCAACACTTCATTTTAATAAGCCTCTTCTTGATTTTAAAATTATTTCAATGATCTTACTCTTGCACATAAATAAACATGTTAGTAAATCTCAATTAATCAATGTATATTGTTATCATCAAAATTATCATGTAGCCTTAGGGCTAACAGAATGTAAGGGCAATTTATGAATGAATGACGACAACATTGTTTCATGGCATGATGCACAAGAAGATGGAAGTATACGTGGATGACATGATGGTGAAATCTGAGACTCGAGAAGGTTACTTTGAGCCTTAGACAAATTCCTAGAAAGGGTGAAGAAATACAAGCTGCAACTAAATCCAAAGATGTGTGTCTTTGGAGTCACCTTAGAGAAGCTGTTGGGGTTTGTAGTTGGCAAGAAAAGGATAGAAGTAGATCCAGACAAGGTTAAGGCGATTATAAAAATGCCATCACCCAAGAATGAAAAAGAAGTTCAAGGTTTTCTTAGGAAGATCAAATATATCAGTCGGTTTATTACCAAACTAACGACAGTTTATGCACCAATCTTCGGGCTTGTAAAGAAAGATCAGCCAGTAGGGTGGAATGATCAATGCCAAAAGAAACTTGAGAAGATTAAGAAGTACTTGTAGGATTCGCCAACCTTGACACCACCAAGACCAGGCAAGACTTCAATTCTCTGCCTGGCTCTTGAAAAGGAGGCCATCGGTGTTATACTAGCATAAGAAGATCAAAATACTATGGAGCATACCATCTATTATCTTAGCAAGAAGTTGCTACCATACGAGATAAAATACAATTATGTAGAGAACACGTGCTTAGCCACAATGTGGCTCTCAAAGAAGTTAAGAACTATTTTCAATCGTATAAGACTAAAGTTGTCTCAAAGGAGGATCCAATGAATTATCATTACAAATCACCATTATTGGTAAGGAAGCTAGCAAGATGGCTGGTCCAGTTGTCAAAATTTGACATTGAGTACGTCGCCATGAAGGTGGTAAAAGGAAGAGTAGTAGTAGAGTTTTTGGCTGTGAATCTGGTCGACGATAATAAACCATGGGAGTTGGATTTCCGAGATGAACATTTGGGGGTAATCTTAGTAGTAGGATGGAGAATGTTCTTTGACGAATTTGTTAATAGAAATGGTACCAGAATAGGAGTTATTCTAGTCTTACCAACTAAAGAAGTTATCCCTTTTGCTTAGAAGTTGGAGTTTAGAGTCACCAATAATATGGTTGAGCATGAAGCCTATGCCTTCGGGTTAGAAGTTGTGATTACGATAGGCATTGATGAAATAGAAGTGGTATAAGATTCAAAACTAGTTATCTCTCAAGCCAATGAAGATTGTGATCTATGGGAAGGAACATTGAAACCGTACCTTGAGCACATTAGAAGGTTGATTGGGAGGTTCAAGTAGTATACCTTCATCTATCTTCCTAGAAATGAGAATCAGATGGCTGACGCTTTAGCCTCTTTGGCATCAGTTTGGATGATTACTCAAGAGTTGTTGGTGAGACCAATAGTGATATCAAAAGCATGGGGTCCTCGTTATATGAAACCCCATGTAATGGAGGTCGAAGTGGATGAGAAGACATGGTTCTATGACTTGAAGAGATACCTGAAAGAGAGGATTCTTCTAGATGAGGCCAGTAAAAAAAATAAGGCTATACTACAAAGGTTGGCACAATAATTTACTTTTCATCAAGGGGGGATATCAAAAAGAATGCAAAAAGAATGCAATTGAGGTGTGTCGATGAGAAAGAAGCTAGAAGGCTCATAGAGGAAATTCATAGTGGTGTATGTGGACAATATACGAATGGACTAATGCTTGCCAAGAAGATAATGAGGGAAGGCTTTTACTGGCTAAGCATGGAGACAGATTTTGTCCAATTTGTGAAGAGGTTTCACCAATGTTAGACTAATAAAAATTTGATTCACCAACCACCCTTAGAGCTACAAGGGATGACAATACTGTGACACTTTACTGCATAGGGCATTGCCATTATAGGGGAGATGAGGCCGTTAGCCTCTAATAGGCATAGATATGTGGTAGTGGCGATTGACTACTTCATCAAGTGGATATAAGTCGAGTCTTACAGTAAACTAGGAGCAAAGTAGATGGCGAAGTTCATTGAGAAGAATATCATGTGCAAATTTGGAGTGCCACATCACGTCGTGACTGATGATGGGGTTTATTTCCACGCTTAGACTAAAGTCTTATTTGACAACTATGGAATAAAACATCATAAGTTGTCTCCATGTTGGACATAAGCAAATGGAGCAGTAAAAGCAACCAATAAAAACATCAAGAAGATGTTGGCCAAGATAGTACAGACGTACAAGGGTTGGGCAAAGAAGCTGCTATTTGTTTTATGGGGCTATAGAACAACACCTATAAGTCCGACAGGCAGGACACCCTTCTTGTTGGTATATGGTTCAAAAGCGGAGTAGATCGGCAATAGATGTGAATAATGGCCCTTAATTGGTGAGAAAAGAATGAAGGCCGGATATCAAATGCAACTATATTAGAAACGAGTTGCTCGAGCCTTTAACAAGAGAATAAAGGCAAGGAAGTTCAAGAAGGGGGAATTGGTCGTTAAACAGGCTAGGACAATAGTGTTTGATTCGAAAGAGAAGTTCAAAGCCAGCTGAGAGGGAACATTCATTATGACGAAGGTCATGTTTGGTCGAGCCGTCATCCTATCATACATGAAGGGGAATGAAACCAACAAGCCCATCAATATGGATAGGCTGAAGAAGTACTATGTATGAAAAAAAAAAGTGTGAGAGAAAAATAATTAATGGCTGATTAATGGCAGGAGTTGTTTGGAATGAAATTGTTTGGAAACAAATATGCCTTTCAAATGTTTTATTATTTTGTTTGAAAACATAAGGAAAGCATCTAACATCTAAGCTAACAATGAAATTATCAATATCACCCTTACCTTTGTGATGGACTACAAGTACGCTTTCTAGATCGCTTACGACATCGTCTAGCTCGAATTGTAGGATCAGGAATGGAGGCCTGGAAAGTCATCCAATCCTTGTAGTGATTGTTTGTGTGAAAATAAGGATCATGGAACAAATTCCTCTCAGTGGTCTGATATGACCAAGAATCCTTCATACGCTTTATAACAAGTGAACAATCTCCTGGGACTGAAAGTAGTCGGTGAATCTACGATCCTCTTCTTAAGTCCATGCTACCGACATAGTCTAACAGGATCATAGAATAAACTGTGTTGAAACCTGCCAAAGGCATGCATGCAATATAGGCCCCAACTGTCACATGCTCCATCCTCCATCATGGATAGTGCCAATGAATCGGAGTATCAGGAATGACTCAAAGCCAGTATACAGGAAGATCGTCTTTCAACTCTCCTTCTTGTATGAAGTCCAAAGTTATAATAAGAAATATTCCCCTCAGTTGGTGATAGAATGGATAACCCGTTTTGTAACCAAATATGAAAAAAAGAAGAAACAAAGGGAAAGAAAAATAGGAAAAAGCTTGTAAGTTGAAAACCTAAAAAGGTAGCTTAGGCAAAAGTGAAGTCGAATAAGTTGGCAAGATCAGACAACAAAGGTGTCTCAACAGTAAGCAGAATGATGCTTTTAGACTAGACGAATGACAACTGAGCATGACAGAGAATTCCTCACATACAGGGCAAAGCTCTTGCCCATTAAAGCGAAAGACGTGGTCATGAAGATCCCCGAAGGTCGTTCATTCCTTAAGAAAAGGGAAGTTAAGCTTCACATGTCAAAGGAAATTCAGATGGTAGAGACCACTGGATTCGAGTTGTTTCCAGTCATCATCCTTTAGAGGCTTCAAGAAAGACTAGAGGTTCTTAAGAGAGGCCTCAGACATGTTTAATAATGTGAAAAGGCTTTGAGAAGCGTGAAAGAAATCTTAAGAAATGAGAGAAAATGAGTGGACAAGCAATGGAGAAGAGTAGCACTTAAATAGTGCACAAAACGAAGCAAAAACAGCAAGAAAAGGGAAGACCACTAGGAAAACTATTGGTCGGCTATTTGACCACCATCGAATGGTTCCATGATAGTTGCCCGGTGGTCTGACAGTTGCCTAACAGTTCTTAGGGCAAACTAGCCCACCAGTCCCTTCTTTCATGTGTTGTTCGACCTTCGGGACGTGTATCGATGAATGATTTTAAGCACATTCTAGATTTTATAGTTTTATTTAGAACCGAATAAATGATGATGTAGAAACAAAATTTGAACAAATGAGATGAAGATTGATTAAAATATGCATAGTGCATGAAGCTATAAATAGAAAATTTTCACTAAGTCTTTGGAATTTGTCTACATGACTATTTCCTTTAATTGTACATCATGAAAGTTTATGAAAGCTAGATAAACAAAAGAAATCATGAAAGAAGCTAGTGGTGACAGTCCTCATTGATCGCCATCATTGTCAATATCAAAGGAGAAAGTAGCAACCTAAGCCTGAAGACGCTCAACCTCTTGCTCCAAACGAGTAATCTCTTGACGACTCGTCTAAACCAAGCAAAAGAATCACATAGTTAGAAAAACTATTAAGATAGACATCATGCATACATGAAGCATAGAGCAATGCTTTACCTCATACTGATGTGACATCTGTAACACGTATCCATGAGAAGTGGCCAGCATGCGAAAAACTCGCTCCATGGAAGATCATGGTACCTGCATTAAATTATATTTTATGATTAATAATTGATTGAAGAATGATAGGAAACTTGAGGAATATATAGTCAGAAGAATTACGAGACTGGTATCCTATGGAATAAAGGGAATAGGCATGGTCGTATCCTCAATGATCACATGACTGTTGATTTGTCCATTAGTATCCCATGTGTAAATGTCATTGTTGGGATAAGCCTAAAGGTCACCAATCACATGGCCAACTAGAACAGCTGGAGCAGTTGAAGGAGATAGAGGTGGATGTGGCTATTGAGTGGCAATAGAAAATGAAATAGATGTGCCAATACCCGAATAAGAGACTCTCGATCTCTTTCCACGATGAGCGGAAGAGCTACTAGAATAGCTAGACATAGCAAGAGGATGAGGAGTCTCATAAGTAGACCGACCAGGTCTAATATGTAATAAGGTAGCTCGAACCTAGTCTATGTAAGAAGTCATCATCAATGGAAACTCAATCGCATTCAAATGAATCCTGGTTGTGTAATCTGACACCTCTGGCTTTATAACCAAGTCAGCCGAATCTATCATCATAATCAATGGAGAAGGACGAATCAAACGACGTAATGGGCCTTCAAACCAATCCCGAATGTGATCACCCAAATGCCACGTCATGTTGTTCACACATGGTAGAAGAATATGATAGTAGTTGAATTCGGAGGCGACCCTCAAAGCCGCCAAACAGTTTTCCTTGGGCCTCCACCACTCGGAGTGAATCTGCAAAGAGCAAAGAAACACGGTAAGATTGTAATGTAAATGAAATACTGATTGTAATATATTTTACCCTGTCCCATGTCATCGTGTGAATATAATCATGAAAGAAGTCCATCTCATAAGACCTCTCGAGCTTTACACGACGTACAGCCCACCTCCTTATATATGGCAAAGAAAGGTCCTCACAAGATGGGAGTGGGGAGGGTATAACTCCTAACTCATATGCCCACATTTGTCATGAATGAGCTAGAATAAAAAAAGTGGAATTCACAATAAACAAAACATGAGGGCATAGAATAGGGAAAGAAATTACCTTGAGAAGTGGAGCGAAACTAGCAATCGAAGTGACACATTGACAAGCACGATCCAAACTGAGGTACAGCTAGCTGAGAGCAGCATAACACCAGCCGAAATCCCTAACTCACTCGAGATCCAATGAGGCAGGAAGCAGAGTCAAGAAGGTGGTGTTCGATGCTTTGGCAAAGAGTATCGAATCCAGCAAATACATGATGAAGCTGCGTGCATAATAATCCACCTCGACTCGAGTCAGGTTGGATCTCATGTTCCAATACTCATACAATATAGCTATCAAATTACGATATCCTTGACCTTCACCTCACACCTAAGAAGCTGTCAAATCAAGTTATGCTGATCCTTTGAGTCATAATACAGGTATTAATAGGAATGACTTCACCACCATATGGAAGGTCGATAAGAGAAGCAATGTTAAGAGGCATGATAGTTATCTCACCAACTGAAAGATGAAACGTGTAGGTCATATCCATCCACCTCTCATATAAAGTGGCTAACACTCGATGATCAGTGTGTTGAGTAGTATGTGAAAGATAAGCGATAAACTCATAGAAATCGGCAGTAGCAATCTTATTTCCAACGGCCTCATTTTCTATCTCCGAAAACCAACTGTGAGCATCAGAAAATGACCCATATATCTTGTTCTCAAGGAAGTTCCAAGGCAAGATATGGACGTCTCTATATGAATACAAGCCTAGAAAATTCTTAGAAAATGGAAGGTTGAGGAATGAAGAAGAAGGCATACCTGATTGATCGTGTGGGAAGCCACATCATAGACAACAGGCATCTTTTGGTCTTTCGAAAGACCCTTCAATGTTGATTTCCAAATTGGCTTGCTCTCATTCAAGTCAAGATGGATTAGATCACTCGCCATTGAAAATAGAAGGTCGAGCGAGGACAAAGGAGAAAATCAAAGTTGAATTGGATAAAGAACGATGAAGTTATACGGGAATAAGGCGACAAGAAGACGAAAGGGCCTTATGTAAACCCTTGATCGCCAGGCGATGGCCGATCAGATAGCCAAGTGACTATTTGATAGTTGACCTGCTTTCCCTCTAATGAAGGGCAAATCGGTAAAGGGGCCAAGAAGAAAAGAAAGAAAGAAAAAGAAAATAGAAAAAGAAAGAAAATAGAGAAAATAGAGAGCAAGAGAGAAAAGAGAAAAATAAAAGAGATAGAAAGAGAGAAATGAGAAAAAGAAGAGAGATAGAAGAGAGAGAAAAGAAAGAAAAAAGGAGAGAAAGAGAGAAAAGGGAAGAGAGGGAAAAAAAAAGAGAAGAAAGACTATACATTGAGCCTAAGACACTAAAGGAATTTTTGAACAAAACTGGTGACAAACACTCGACCATGGGAATAGTTTAGCAACTCATAAGAAAAGAAGAGTAACATCAGTCGATAGAATCTTTGACAAAAATCTTATGGAAGAATTCCTCCAGACACTACAAAGTAGTTTATTAAAGAACACACCAAATGAGGTAAAAATTTGAATTGATTTTACATCATCAAGAAGTGCTTGATATTTTGCAAGAACTTACAAAGACAATGAAAGAATACTTAATAAGTCCAAGAATCAACAACACGATAAGGAACTCTATAGTGAATAGCATTACAAATGCAAGAGAAGTTGACAATGAAGAATGTTAGAACATGACAAATCAAGAATTTTTCCTAGTGGACCGGAAGGAATGAAGAATAGAAACATGAAGAATACCTAGAAGAAAGGCATGAAACCCAACAAATGTAATGTTTGAAGAGATTAAAGAAAGAATAAGGAACAGTAGTCGAATGAACGAATGATAAAAAGGCCTTAAGACTGTAAAGCAGTGCATGATAGAAGTTTTTATAGTAGGCATGCATTATAAGGAAACCCTAAGAAGTAGGTGCACTTATAAGTGTTTTAAACCTTTAGAATTAAGCATAAGCCCTGAGAAAAGGCACACTGAAAGTGTTGAAAACCTTAAGGAGTAGGTGCACTGAAGAGTGTTAGAAACCTTAAGAAGCAGGTGCATTGAAGATTGTTAGAAATCCAGAGAAGTAGATGCATTGAAGAGTGTTAGAACTAAGAAGTAGCTGGACTAATGAGTGTTTTGCCGTAGCATCATAAGTATACTTTCTGAGCACTTAAATGGGCATATTCACCATTAAATGGGCACCTCAATCATTAGATGGGCATCTTAGCCCTTAGATTGGTACATTTACCCTTGAATGGGCACCTCAACCCTTACATGGGCACATTCGCCCTTTAATAGGCATCTCAGCCTTTGACTGGGCTCCTTCGCTCTTAAATGAGCACATTCGACCTTGGACGAGCACCTCAACCTATAGATGAGCACTTCAGCCTTCTAATTGGCACATCTTTTTGTAGGAATAAAAAAGGAGAAAGAGATGATAAGAAGTCTGACAGAATAAAGATGAAGGTGAAGAGGTCAAGATGGAAGAAGGAAGGATGAAGTAAGAGAACTTTGTCGACCTTTGTGTCTCACAAACCTACCTAAATAGGGAGCAAGCTATAGACACTAAATTTTTTAGGCTTGATAATGAAATGAAGATGAATGTCAAGTGAAGCAAGTGATCGAAATGTGGTTGGAATCTAAAGAGAAAGGGGTGAGAAGGAATTGACAAAAGGTCTTCAAAATTGACATGTGACTTTTAAAAATCATAGAAATTAATATATAAAGAGTCTATTGATGAGTCATACATTGTTGCGAAGCTACAGATGTCTAGTTTTTATTGAAATTTACGGATCACAAATCAAAGTTGAACTCAAAAAGTTATGCATGATTGAACAGACGAATGTTAGAAGGGATTGCACTGCAAAGTGCCAAAATAGAAGGGACCTAAAGAAAATAGTCGCCTGGCTATTGACCGGTAGTTGTCGACTGTCAGACAGTCACTTAATGGTTTACCAACAACCACCCAGCTGTTGGGTTGGCCCCATAATTTAGGAAATTTTTGTTTAAAACCTTCCTTTTGGGATTCTATTTTCTTTTTCAATTTCAGACCTCAATCATATAAAACCCCCCTTAGCTCACTTTTCAGGACACCGATTATTGAGAATAATCATCTCGTATCCCTCTTGAAGAAATGCTTAAGAATTCGAGAAGCCTTTTTTAGTTTAAAGATTTTTGGGCTTTCTATTGCTCTAAACCCGGAAATGGTACGTCGTGAGAGTAGTCATTTCTTCTCCCTGCTATTTTCTTATTTATTTTTCTTGCTTAGAATTAAGCATGATTAGGTTTTATTTTGCTTTGAATAAGCATGTTTAGGATTTAATTTGACGCTTAGAAGCATGGTAGGGTTATTATGAATTTTTCTAACCTTTGTTTGTTTTACAGGATGGATAAGTGTGTCGAGGTAACTCTGCTTTTCCTTCTTTATTAGAAGCATGTCTAGGATTTTATTTTCTTCACGAATGCTTAGAAACATGTTTAAGAGCACATGATTAAAATCATGCTAGGAGAATTTATTTTTGCTATGATATATGCTAGGAAATAGCATAGAATAGGTTTGAATTACCATATTACCCCTTAAATGCCTTGATTAGGCTAGAAGAGCCTTGTTTGATTTTAATTGTTTGAATTAGGCTAGAAATGCCATGGTCCCTTATAAATTGATATGAATTATGCTAAAATAGCAATAGGTAGAATTACCATGATAGAATTATCAAATCTAGGTTAGGATGCCATGATACTAGATTATGACTTTGTATTGAATTAATTGATTTATAAATATGTGAATATGCTATGAATCTACCATGTTGGGAAGTGTTATTGTATGATGCCATGAAGTGGTGGTGGACTCACATTGATGGTGAGGGACCATTACTTATAATTAGATGAATGTATTCTTCATAGAATTTATTTTATTATTTAAGAACAAGGCAATGTAATCCTCTTTCTCTTCCCCTATGTTTGACAAAAATATAATGCTATTCTCCTCTCCCTTTCTTTGTATGAATATACAACTGTTATGATTGAAAAAATATCTCACATGTCTAAATGAAGATGAAACGGAACGTGTGCATAAAATCAACAACTTAAGTGGTACTTCAATATGAGATATTTTTATTTGGTTTACCCTAATAGAGGTTAGATTTTAATCTGGGCAGGTCAAATGACTTGTACCTAACTTCCCAAACCCATCTTTCAAGGGATAAGGGTAGTTCACATCTTGAAACGAGAGATTAGATTACCCCCATTCATTCCCAATTGAATAAGTGGGTGGCGACTCCGTTTCTCCAGACCTGCCCATGGCTCGTTTCTGTTCCCTTAAGTCTCAAAAGAAGCCTTGACACAGTGTTATGGTTGCAAATGCTTTGGCAAAATGAAAGCCCCGTTCACACTTACCCTTTTTAGTTTCACTACCCTTCTTCACCTTAAGTCTTCTAGCTGGCGGGCCTCTTCTAGCCATCCATTTCTTGGTAAAGGCAATCATTGATGTGTTCTTCTCTTTGACAGATGCTTCTTCATCTTTAAGCCCAACTTCTTTTTCATCTTCTTTTCCTTCCACATCTTCATTATCACTAAAGCATGAAAACTCGGGCTCCAAGCTTTGCTTGACCATTTTTATAGCAATGTTAGTCCATCTATCCTTCTTGGTGAAAATCTGGCCGTCAAAGAAACAGGCTCTTCTTCAACCTCTTAATTATCTCTTTGGGCTCTTCTTCCTTGGGTTCTTCTATCTTGGACTTCTTCTTCATGGCCGCCTTACTAGTGGACCATTCTTGTTCATCAAGCTTGGAGTTCTTGCTTCTCGTGGCTCTCTCAACCTTGCTCGATCCTTCCTCTCCCTCAAAAGGGTTTATGACTTGCTTCTCAGTCAAGCCTGACCCATTCATGTTTGTCATTAGAAGAGCTACTTAGTTGTAATTGGCAATGGATTATTTCTTTTGTTAGGCTCTTCCATCTCTGGATCGGGAATTTTACCTTTGTCGATTAAGTCTTGGATCTCATGGCTAAGACAAATGCAATCTTGATCTTTTGGCCGAACACTTGGTAGACCTCACACTTCTCATGATTCCTCTAATTCCTTGAAAATAGATTTGGTAGTTTTCTTAGTGGCAATGACTGCAAAACCCTTTCAGTTTTCAACCTAGCAAAGATCTTCGATAGTGGTATCCCCAATCAACTAAACTTCCTTCGTTGAGCGACTAACTTCACCTTAACATTTTTCATGCTAAACCCGACAACATGATGATACTAACTTAGGTTTCTTCCACGATAACTATTATTGCTTCTCTTTGGCCTGGCCTCCAAATATTATATTTGGATGCCTGAATCATACAAGTCTTCGAATGTTTTTAATGGAGGAGCTCACAAGCCTGTCTCTAATGAAAGCATGAACCCCATTGATCATTATATAGACCTGGTCCATTTTCGCGGGCCTCATGGTCATCTTGGCAGCTTTGGCCCTCCAATGGACTAAATACTTCGAAAAAGTCTCATTGGGCTTTAGGTGAATCATCTCCAAATCCCTTAAAGTTACCCTTCGTTAGGTATTGTAGCGATATTATTCCAAATACTGTTCAGATAACTCCTCCCAATATTCTAGAGCGCTTTTGGAAAGATCATGATACCATGCTATCGTATAATCTTCTAAGGATGACATGAAATACTTCAAAATATACTCCTTTGTCAAAGGAGTGGTGGCCATGACAACAGCATAATGAGTCTTTGGGTTGCACTCTCCATTAAACTTAGGGAAATTAGGCATGCAAAACTTCAGTGGCAAATCATTATCTCCAATTAGCAATATATCATGAAAGTCTTTGACCTCTTTTAGCCACTTCTTCTTTAAGAGAGATTGGACCTTTTCCATATCCTTAGCAAAACACTTGATTGATTCGAGCTCATCTCGACTGGCTAGGCCTTTTCCCCTATCTCTACCTTGGCTAGTCTCACCCTCATCACCACAATGTCCACCTTGTGGTGGTCGTTTTGGTTGGTTGGGCCCATTTTACATAGCTTCTACAAGTTGGGCTATGTATTATTAGAGTGTGGTGATGTCAGCCTGTACTTGAGTCATTTTAGCATTAATGTTTGGTGTAGCCATTTCAACACCTGGTTCTTTGTGTCTTATTAAAGTCCATCTCGTCTAACCCAGGCTATGGTGGCTGTAAAACAAATGTGTTAATACCATGCATACATATGCATGATATGACGCATGTTTATACAAGGGCATAGACAGGCTTTTAGCCTCCCAAACTTATTCCTCCCACACACATGAGGTTAAGTCTCTTTCCTTAGATTTTGGCCTCATTCCCAAGTCATCATCATGGGATGTGGGAATGTAAGATTCTCTCTCCTATTTCTAACATTCACTTTGAAGTTGGATTCTTCATTATTATCATAACATGGCTCTAAATATCATGATAACCTTAACTCATGGCATATGTTCCCAGTTTGTTCTTATGGGTGACTTTACATGTGGCGTTCGTTCATGGTCCCATGAGGTTTGAGTCAATGTTACTCTAATTATGTGAAATTTATATCTATAGACATGAATTTCGACGTGGGTTTTAGATATTCATCCTATTGAAAATTTCAAAAGTTCATCTATATGGACTTGATTCTCAAGGGTCTAATAGTCTAGGCTCCTTCAAGTGAGAATGCCCTCATGGGTTGGTCTCTTTTTATACCAATTCAGTGGTATGTGCTTAAATGTGGTGACACCAACATGAGTTGTCTAAGGGTCGAATGGAGCCAAAGACTTCCCATGCCAATGCCATACGGTTAGTTTTAGGCAATTCATGCTCATTGTGGCAAATGTGTAGTGATGCGAGGACTTTAAATAACAACGTAAGCTATTAGAATTTGGTATCGCAATCAGAATCAACTTCTTATATCCCCAATGGAGTCGCCATTGTGAATGGGGCTTTCATCCCGCTAGAGAATCTGCAACCATGATACTATGTCAAAGCCTCTTTTAAGACTTAAGAGAGCACAAAAAAACTATTGACATGTCTGAAGCATAGAGTCGCCATGCAATTTTCTATTCGAAAAATGGATGATGGCAACCTGATCCCTTGTTTTGAGGCCTAAAGTACCCTTAACCCTTTAGAGATAGGTTCGGAACGTTAGGTACGAGCCTTCAGCCCGCCCGAATGTAAATCCAGCCTCCACTAGAAAATACCAAATAAAAATAGTTTAGATTGTTATACAATCGACTTAAGTTGTTCATTTTATGCACACATTTCCAATTTATCTTATTAGTCATGAGGTGATATAATCAATAAAAATGTATACTCATACAAAGAAAGAGGTAAGGAGAATAGAGTTTACAATTCCTTGCAAACATGGGGAGATGGGAGTAGGATTACATCAATTGTATTCAACAGAAAACTACTTCTAGCACTTCAAATATTGTATTCATTCATTCATAGCATATTCATGCATATTCAAATAATTAATCTAAACAAATCAATTCGAGATTCGATAAATAAAGAATTTGTCACAACTATTTGTGAGTCTATTCAATGTTTATTAAGCCTCTTCAAGCATTCATTCATGTTCATACATTTTTTAATCATTCTAAGTGATCATGCCTCACCATCAATGTGAGTCCACCATCACTTTAAGGCATCATTCATTCGTCAAGTTCTAATCATGGTATATTCATACATGCATTCATAATAAGTCAATTAAATATCTAGACAAGCCATAAACTAAAATTATGGCAATTTTATACAGATTTGATAATTCTATCATGATAATTCTACCTAATCATGACAATTATAGCCTATTCATAGCATTCATAGTGGAATATGGCATTTCTAGCCTAATTTAATCAATCAAAAGAAAGTAAGGCAATTCTAGCCTAATTTAAGTAATCAAAGCAAACATGGCAATTTCAGCTAATCAAGGTAATTCTTACCTAATTTTATGCTATTTCCTAGCATGCTTCAAAGCAATTATAAGTCTTTCTAGGCATGAATCTAAGACATGTGCTCTTAAGCATATTAAGTTTTCACAAAGAAAATAAACTCCTAAATGTGATTCTAATAAATGAGCGATAGATGACTTACCTTGACAAACATTTCCATCTTGCAAAAAAAAAAAAAAAGAAAAAAGAAAGGTTAAACAATTCATAAAACCCTAATCATGCTCCTAAGCATCAAAATAAAACCTAGAGATGCTTATTCTAAAGCAACAAAAATAAAGAAGAAAATATGAGGGAGAAGAGAGAACTGTTCTCAAGACGTACCCTTTCCAGGTCTAGAGCAATAGAACGCTTAAAAACTATTGAACTAGAAAAGACTCTTTGAATTCTCAAGTGTGCCTTCAAGAGGGAGAAGAGAAGATTTCTAGATGCTTTGAAAAGTGAGCAGAGGGGGGCTTTTTATAGTGGGGGGATAAGTTGAAAAAAAGGAAGGAAATGCAAAAAGGGAATGTTTCCAACAAAATTTGCAAAAAATGAAAGAGGAACAGCTGATTGGTTGTGGGAGGACCACTGGTCGGCTATTCTACCATCCCCTTAATTTTGTGTTTTTTCAGTGCAGTCCCTTATGACCTTCAACTGTTTGATCATGTGTAACTCTTCGGTTCAATTCCAATTTGTGATTTGTGAGTTTTATAAAAACTAGACATTTGTAGCTTCGCAGTAATATATGACTCACCATCAGATTCTTTTTGGATTAATTTATGTGATTTTTCTTTGGTCAGTTTCTTCTTAACTCTTTGCTTTTGTCTTCCAAGGCCACTTCAGCCACTTCAATTGCTCAACATTCATCTTTGCTTCATCATCTAGCCTAAAAAATCAAGTGTCTACAATATATTTTTCAAAAGAATTATTTGTGAGATACTTTATTTTATTTCATTTGTTTGTAGTTTTTTTTTTGGAAAAAAAGTAATGTCTGTTATAAAATAATATTTTTTGAATAGTTACAGAGAGATAATTTTGAAAGAAAAGCTATTTTGAGTTGGCATCAAATTCAAAGAAAGTTAACCTTTATAATTTTGAACCATTATAGCCATAGTGTCCTTCTTTTAGGTGTATTCTTTTTATTTTATTTTTTAAAATTTTATCATATTATTAATTTTGTCAAATAAATTATAAATGTAAAAATATTAATGGTGCCCTCTTTTAATAAAATCCTGGATCTGCCATTGATTAAACCCACGTTGCGACGCATGCATTCTGCTAATTTTGGAAATAAGGATTACAACTTAATCATTATAAATATTCTTTTGATCTGAATACCTACAAGCTTTTAAGATCCTTTGGCTCGTATTTTCTAACTCATGTATATAATAAGGATCTATTTTTATTATAAAAAAAATCATAAACTTAAATTTGCTCGGCTAAATATTCAAATTGCAAGAAAATTTTGATCTTCACATTGTATGGCCATGTGGTCAACATTTATCAAGAAAAATGGGACTACATAGTCATCCATAACTAGTAGAAATGAAATAAATTATGAAGGAGATCATCAATATAATGTAACTCGTTAAACAAACTATTAAATTGCATGGATTTATTAATATTAACAATTGTTTAGCATTAGAACTAATGTGAAGAAAATATTTTGTTTAAACAGGAATCCTTTTCCTCTTAGGATTAAATTAATTAATGGATTCCTATTCAGGATATTAGTTAATTATAAATCCTTGTTTCTCTAGGATTAGCTAGTTATTAAGGAAAGTTATCCTATTTGGGCTATGTTGTCTAATACTTTTAGGATTAGTTATCCTACTGGGTTGGGGACTATAATAGTATAAATAGGTTACCTCTAGTAGTGCTTTCACATATCATATGGCTGTAGACACTAGATTTTTTAGGCTCAATAGTGAAGTGAAGACGAGGGTCAGGCAATGAAAATGATTGAAACGCCCTTGGAAGCAAAAGGAAGAAAGGTGAGAAGAAACCAACCAAGATTTTCAAAATCTAACACATGACTTCAAAAAAACATATAAAGTAATCTGGGAGGACTCTAATGATTACTCATATACTATTGCGAAGTTACAGATGTCTAGTTTTCACATAATTTTACGAATCACAAATTGGAGTTGAACTTGAAAAGTTACATGTGATCAAACAAATGAAAGTTAAAAGAGGACTGCATTAAGAAATGCGAAACAAATGGGATTGGTGGGCCACAACTGGCCGGCTGTTCTTCATGTGTTCTTGGAAAAATTTGGTTGGATCCTTCCTTCTTTGTTTTTTGCTTCCTGTTTTAACTCAACACTTCAACTCTATAAACCCGTCTCCTCCTTACTTTTCAACACACATCAAAATCCTCTCTTTTCTCTCTTAAAGATACACTTGAGAATTCACTGAGTTTTTTTCCAATTTAAAGTTTTTTTTAGGCGTTTTATTGCTCTAAACCTGAAAAAGGTACGTCTTGAGAGCAGTTCTCTCTCCTCCCTCCTCTTTTCTTCTTTATTTTTCTTGCTTGGAATTAAGCATGTTTAGGTTTATTTATACTTAGAACAAGCATGTTTAGGATTTAATTTTATGCTTAGAAGCATGTTTAGGATTTTATGAATTGTTTAATCCTTATTTATTTTATAAGGTTGAAATGTGTGTCAAGGTAAGTCATATTTCCCTCCTTTATTAGAAACATGTTTAGGAGTTTATTTTCTTTGCAAATGTTAGAATCATGCTTAGGAGCAAATGTTTAGAATCATGCTTAAGAGCACATGATTAGAATCATGCTAGGAAGACTTATGATTTTTTAAGCATGCTAAGAAATAGCATAGAATAGGTAAGAATTACTTTGATTGATTGAATTGCCATGATTGATATTAATTGAATTAGGCTAGAATTGTCATGCTTAGATGGAATTACCATGATAGGAAATATCAAATCTAGATAAAAGTGCCATGATTTTTTATTATAGCTTTGTATTACAAATTTTATTTGATTAATATAAATGAATGTATGAATATACCATGTTTAGAAGTATAATTGTATAATGCCATGAAGCAATGGTGGACTCACATTAATGGTAAGCGATCATTACTTATAATAATTGAATTTAATATTATGCATGTAAAGGCTTGATAAACATTGAATAAACTCACATATAATGATGAGGAATTCTTTATTTATCAAATCTCAAATTGATTGTTTATTAAATATATGATCTGCATGAATATGCTATGTATGGAATATTTTATATCCTTGAATATTTGAAGTGTTTAGAAGTAAATTTCCTTTATTTGTTGAATAACAAAATTGTTGTAATCCTCTTCTCATTCTCTCATGTTTGAAAGGAATTGTAACGCTATTCTTCTCCCTCTTTCTTTGTATAAATATACAACTGTCTTGAATGAAATCACCTTATTTGTTTAATGAAGATGAAGTTGGAATGTGTGAATAAAATAAACCACTTAGGTGGACTATAGAACAACCTAAGTTATTTTTATTTGATATACCCTAATAGAGGCTAGATTTTGATCCGGGTGAGGCAAATGGCTCGTACCTAACTTTTTGAACCCACCTCTAAATGATTGAGGATACTTTAGATTCTGAAGCAAGGGCTCGGATTGCCTCCCTTCATTCCTAATTGAATAATTGGGTGGCGACTCCATTTTTCTAGACGTGCCTAAGGCTCATTTGTGCTCCCGTAAGTCTTGAAAGAAGCTTTGACACAACGTCACAGTTGCAAATGCTCTGGCAGGATAAAAGCCCTGTTCATAATGGAATAACACGCAAAAGGCATATAAGAGCTTGTAGTTGAGAGATTGTGGGGATTCTGCAAAATCTTGTAAGTTTTTCTATTTCGAGTGAAGAGTATATTTCTTGTTCAACCCCATGAACGTAGGCATATTCTGAACAATGTAAATATTGCGTGTCTTCTCTTACATCTCTATTTTTCTCTACTTTGTTCTTTCCTTGGGTGATATTTAGAGCCTATTGATCTTGTGTTTGACATTATATTCTCCAACAATTGGTATCAAAGCTTGATTTTTCGCTTATGTTGCAAATTTGGATTTGTGGTGTGAATAGTTACGGTCTAGGTAAGCTTTGTCAAAAAGACTAGGTTGTTTAAGGAGGTTGGATTTTAAATGAGACCATTTGTGACCCCTCCAATATTTCCTAGGAGCTTACTTAGTGGGTACTATTTAATGCTGCAATCAAAATTTGCAAATGCCAAGGTTGTTGTTAAAACACAAGATTGGTGTTTCAGGTTCAAGTTAAATATGTCATCCGGTTATATCAAATTTGAGGTGCCAAAATCCAATGGTTCTAACTAAATGGTATGGAAGTTGAAGATGGAAGCGGCTTTTGTAAATGATGGATGTGCAATAGCTTTAAATAGAAAGGAGGCAAAACCAGAGAAGATGACTGATACAGTTTTTGTAGAGAAAGATGAATTGGCCATGGCAGATCTTCATCTTACACTAGATAAGATTGTTTTATTCAATGCATCTAGAGAAACTTTCAGTAAAGGTTAGTGGGACAAACTACAATCCATCTATGAAAGGAAATCCACGTCCAATATGATCTCTCTAAGGAAGAAGCTTTATAACCTGAAAATGAAGGAAGGGTCCTCTTTGCAACAACCCTTGAATGAGTTTAATAGCTTCATTAGTAGATTAGCAGCTATCGATATAAACAACGATAAAAAGGAAAGAGCTACTTTACTACTTTATTTTTTGCTTGATTGATGGGATACCTTAGTTTTGAACATTAATAATGATACAACTCTCACTTACGAATCTATAGAATCTTTATTATTGACCGAAGAGCCACGAAGAAAATCAAATGGTGGTTCTTCAGGTGATGCAATGATATCACAAGGTACAACTGCTGAAAGGATTGGTGGTAATAAATCCATGTCCAGGTCAAGGGGCAAGAAGAAGGGAAAGTCTTGGAATTACTAAAAATTGGGCCATATGAGAAAAGATTATAGATATAAAAAGGAAGAAGATTCCAAGTCTAATCTACATGCATCATAATCAAAGAATTCCCAAGTAAACATTGTTACTGATAATGATTCATGCAAAGAGGGAGAGGTATTGTCGATTGTTTAGGAAGGTATGCAACATCAATGGGTTTTAGATTTCGTTGCTTTATTCCATATGACACCACATCAAGATTGGTTTCATACTTATTGATCGAGTGGAGGGATTGTTTACATGGGTGATAATCAAACATGATAAATAGTGGGAGTTTGAGATGTTCAAAAAAAAATGTTTGATGGCTCTACGCATACTGTTTTTGGTGTGCAACATGTACTAGATGTTCGAAAGAGTCTTTTGTCATTAGGAAAATCTTATCAAGACGGGTTCAAATTTTATAAAGAAAATATTCAAATGAAGATAATCAAAGAAGCTTTAGTAGTTGTAAAAAGAGAACTGATAGATCGTTTTTATCATTTGACAGGAGAAACTGTAATTGGCAAAATTTGTAATTGCTAATGCTGTGACAGATTCGACATCAATTTGGCATAGTTTAGGCCATATGAGCAAGCAAGAACTGAAGTTACTCCTTGATAGAAATTTATTGCTAGATTAAAATAAATTGATTTAGATTTTTGTGAAGACTGTGTATATGGAAAACATCATGGAATGAGTTTCCCTTCATCCATTACTAGAAGTAAGGATGTTTTAGACTTGATAAATTCTGATATTTGAAAGGCTCCTATTGCATCTATTGGAAGTATAAATCATTTTATCTCATTCATTGATGACTTCTCTATAAAAATTTGGGTGTATATGCGCAAAAGGAAGAATGAAGCTTTTGATTGTTTTACAAAGTTTGGGGTTTTGGAGGAAAATCAAAAGGAGAAAAAGATTAAGTGTTTGAGAACTGACAATGGAAGAGAGTACATCTCATCAAAGTTTAAGGAGTTTTGCATAGTGGGACATCTACTGATTCCAAAAACTCCACAACAAAATGGAGCGACTGAAAAGATGAATGTACTACTCATGGAATGTGCTAGAAGCATGTTGGTTATGTTGGGTTGGAAAAATGTTTTTGGGTAGAGGTAGTACACACGGCATTGATAAATTGTCCTTCCAATACTGCGCTGGATTATAATTTTCCTAAAGAGATATGGTTTGAGAAACCTATCAATTATTTACTCGTTCATATATTTGGTTGCGATGCTTATGTTTGGATTCCTAAAGAGCATAGAACCAAGCTGGATTTGAGATCCAAAAAGTGTATTTTTCCTGGCTATGCGGATGGAACAAAGGGGTATAGATTGTACGACCCTTCTACCCACAAGGTTATTATTAGCTGAGATGTTGTTTTTAATGAAGATTCAATGCAAAGGAAAGAGCAACCAAACTCACAAACAATGGAGATGGTAGCATTTGAAACTTCATATGAAGTTCAAGATCAACATGACCAACAAGTTAATGAAGAAGTTGAAGATGATGATAATGATGATGAGTATTAAATACAAGAGGTTGAAACTTCAGGAAATCAAAGCTGACCTGTTAAAGATCGAAGACCTTCTATTTGTCTTAAAGACTACGCCACTACTTATGCTTGTATCACTGAAGAGCATGAACATTGTTCATATCAAGAATCCTGTGAATCTAAGGATCCTACTTAATGGAGAGTAGCTATGGAAGAGGAGATGGAGGCTCTACACAAGAACAAAACATGGGAGTCAGTTCAACTACCCATAGGAAGAAAGGCTATTCGTTGCAAATGGGTTTACAAGCTCAAAAAAGGCACTAATGGGAATATCAAAAGATATAAAGCTTGGTTAGTGGTAAAAGGCTGTGCTTAGAAATATGGCATGACTTCGATGAGATTTTTTTCTCCAATCGTTCATTTAAGTATCATACTTTGATGAGTTTGGTAGCTGCACTTGATTTAGATGTCAAAGCTACTTTCTTGCACAGGAATCTTAAAGAAAAGATTTATATGACTTAACTTGAAGGCTTTGTTAAACAAAACAAAAAGAATCTAGTGTGTAGGTTGACCAAATTGCTATAAAATTTAAAACAGGCACCAAGCTGTTGGTATAAGCGATTTGATTCTTTGATTTTGAGCTTAGGATTTCGAAGATGTGAAGCTAATCATTGTACCTACTTCTATAGTCATGGTGATGGTGACTTCATGATCTTGTTATTGTATGTGGATGATATGTTAGTTATTGGTACCAATACATGTGGTATTACAAACTTGAAAGCTCATTTGGCTATGAAGTTTGACATGAAAGATTTAGGACTTGCTAATAAGTTTCTTAGTATGATGATATTAAGAGACAGAAAGAACAGGAAACTTTGGATAACTTAGAAAAGTTATGTTGAAAAGATCTTGCGCTGCTTCAATATGCAAGATGCTAAACCAGTCAATACTCTAATTCATTTTGGTTATAAATTATCTTCAGATTAGTCACCTAACACTGAAGCAAAGAAGATAGATATGTTTCAAGTACCATATTCATCAGTAGTAGGGAGCCTTATGATTGCCATGGTGTGTACTAGACCCGACATTGCACATATAGTGGAAGTTGTGAGTAAAAAAATGACTAATCCAAGTAAAGATCATTAGGCTATAGTGAAGCGGATTCCTCATTACTTGAAGGGTACTTTAGAGGCTGCATTATGCTATAGTGGTAAAAATTTGCAATTGGTTAGGTTTCTGGACTCTGATTTTACAAGAGATCGAGATAGAAAAAAGTCTACCACTGGTTATGTATTCTCTATAGCACGCGGAGTTGTTAGTTGGATGTCTAAGTTATAATCCAATGGTGCATTGTCTTTTACAAAAGCTGAGTATATGGTAGCTATGGAAGTGTGTAAAGAAACTACTTGGCTAAAGAGATTACTTAATGATTTTCAAGTATGATAAAAGGTGATTGTGGTCTATTGTGATAGTCAGAGAGAGATATGTTTGGTGAAAAACCTGA